>JBAIAA010000900.1:0-600000 GCA_037893245.1 Crossaster papposus | reverse complement strand
ACTTATTACTCTTGTTAAAATGATTTATTGACTGAGATTTACTTTTGAGAAACACCCTGCCGTGATTAAAGTGCTTTAACATTTGGCAGGCAGGGACATATGCAGTGAGTGTTTTGGGGACTTAACAAGTTACTTTTACCGAAACAAATGTTGTCTAGATCCATGCCTTATTTGTCATTGTGACTTTGTGTTCACGAGATGGGAATCATACCAAATGCAATTTCAAACTTTAATTTTTCTTTAAAAGATCCTCCAGAGGGATAAATTAGAAAAAGGGGATCTGTATTTAATTTAGGGTTTGATTATAAAAAAAGTGGGGAAAAAAATCTTGCATTTTTGAAAAGAAAACCTAAAACAGCGTGTTTATGTGTTGCTGAGCATATACAGTACACCACGAGGTTCAGCCTAGACATTGACAGTGCATCCTGCCAAATCAACCCATACATTTTTGCCATACAGCCCCAATCCTCCAACTCCTCCATTTGGCAATGAGGATTTGGGTAGGTTAGGGTTATAACAAATACATGCATCTGAAAATGTACACACGTCTTATTTGCGCAATTAAAAACATGATTTTTCTTGTTGTGGTTACGCCAAATAAAAAAAAAACATGTTTAGCGTCACCGCCCGCTTCCTTTTTGGGGGCCGCCTCCTTTTTTCTTTTCTTTTTCTTTTTGAACAAAATCATAAATTTGACCATTTTGGCAATTTTTTTTTGTTTTTTTTTAAGATAATAACATTTTAAGATCGTATTTTAGACTTTAGCATCACTGTGTACATGCTCTGGAAATATTTTTTTTCCTTATAGGAAGGCTAGGGTGTGATGTGTAGTCGTGTACGGTGCATACTTCATCGACCCACATGAATTTGAATGTTTAATCGTGGGTGAACCATGTTTTAATTTTAAATTGGAAGATAGGGTGTGACATGTTTACTACATGACTCAAATTAAAGATGTGTCGGGCGGCCATTTAAAAAAAAAAAAAAAAAAAAAAAAAGGGGCCTCCTCCTTTCTTTTTAAAAAAGGGCATGACGCTAAACATGTTGTTGTTTTTATTTGGCCTTAGTTTCGAGCACTGTACGGCAAGAGTATCTGTAACTACCAGCTGGTGTTACTGACCGATCCTAAGCTGCAGAACACCCAGTCTGTCAGCATGTGCCTCAAGATCCTAGGTTTCCTCAGGCTCATCACCCAGGTAGTACTGCCCAGGGAACCGCTGTGCTGGCTGGTCTACAATGGTAGGTGGCTCACAGGAAAAAGACCGTTGTCTGGAGTTTGAGAGAATTGCATCAGATGCCAATTTCTTTTAGCTGCTTATCCTAGACTAAAGTAGTCTAGCCCTAGACCCTTGTGTTGTTTCGGCGCCCACCACGCGCGCAGATTCGTTAACGCTGTCTCTTTTTTCAAATCCCGGCTTCGTGTGCGTTCTGGTCTCACGCATGCGTAGTTTACAAAATGCGGCTGGATCCATGTTCGCACTGGAGCCGACGTTTGACAAACGTACATGATTTTGGATTCCCCTAAGGGTCTAGCACTAGTTGGCAATCAATTGTTAACTTTAACCTTAGTTTTTGACGATTCTCCCTCGCTTTTCCGAGGGATCCAATCAGCGACCGAGTTTGAGCCTCATCATGAATTATTCATTATACACAAATACAGGATATGACTGGGTATGTGTACACAAGACAGTGTACATGTAATGTACATGTACATCGTACATGTACAGTGTATGTGATGGCGACTGTATGCACGTATAGTATGCATTGCGCGAAATGTGCAGACTTAATAGCATTGTGTGGCCGATCATCCGGGGCAGTGCTACTAGTGCAAGCTAGCTGCAGCCGCCAACCGGCGCGGCCTGGCCGCATTGTACCGGTACCGATCTTGTCGAGTCCCGCTGCAGCATCGCTTCAGGAGTTAGTAATGTGGTGCCGCGGAGAAGGGACGTTTTTTTTTATTCCAGTGTATGGAACCATAGAGAAAGGAACAGATCGAACGTACGTCATTTTGGCTACGTTTCCCTGAAATCAAAGGAATGGTTTCACTCATCACAAATTTAAACACCAAAGACAAATACTTCTGCACCCGCAGTCACAAATAAACGCCGGGGCAGCCATAATTTGCTGTGTCGATGTATAATGTACATTGTACATGTACATGTACATGTGTACACAGGTCAATCGCGGCGAGTCTGGACATGTTTTGCGCGACACAATAACCCTCAGGTCTGCACGTATTTGCTTAACTGTCCATCATTATCAGGTGATATGAATACTGCATATATTACAATAGTCTGACCACGCCCACAATGTGCCAACTTGTCCAAGACCTTCAACAGGGTCCAGTTCACGGGTGGCGGTTCGTCGTGAAATAGCGCCCTCTATAACATCGGTGGTTTGTGTCAGTGATCGCGAAATAAACAACACGAAGGTCTTGGAACCAAGACTAAGACTAAAGCTAAGCAATGAAAGGAAAGTTGTTTGCAAAAAGAAATGTTACTAACTGCTGAAAAACCTAGCAGTGTCTGTTACTTGTGAAAGTTTCTACTCTGAAATTTGCTTAGCGAAATTTGTGAGGGGTTCTGGCAAAATGAGACGGAACTAGGTAGAGTTTGAAATGAGGGCTCCAGGCATCAGAAAAGAGAATACAATTCTCCTTAGAATGCTGTTTGTTGTGCTTCAAATAGACAATCTATTTACAAATTACAGCTTTTTAAACTAAGCATTTATCAATATGTTGCATTAATAAAATGTTGAGAAAAAACATTGAACTTATTATTTTATAAAGTTGATAAAAAAACATTTGATGGTTTAAAGTTTAATAAACTTAACTCAAAGGGAGGAGAGTACGAGTTGACTCTGGTACGAGTTTACCAGGGTACGAGTTTACTAGGGTACAGGTTAACTAGGGTACAGGTTAACTAGGGTACAGGTTAACTAGGGTACGAGTTAACTTGGGCCAAAATGGTATATTTACAATAAGCCCGACCTACCTGGATTTTTGGCAGCCAAATTGCCGACTTCAAACTTTTTATTGCTGTTTTTATAGTTGGTAATTGTACATGAACAGTAGTTTCAATTATTTGCCACGAACACAATCATTTTCCACACATAAAACTTCACTGAAATGAAAAAGACTGACAAAATTAAATTATTTCCCGACCCTACCTACCCGAGTTACCTTGGGTACGAGTTAACTCAGGTACAAGATGACCCAAAATCTAAGCGTGCACCGGGCCCATGTAGTATAGGGCTTGGCTCTGATCTCGCAGTGTCTGCCGCCCTTTAATTTAAGGTCATGGAGAACACTGTTTACATGTAGGATTACTTGTGAAATGTCATCTTTTAAAGCTTATTTCCTCTGTTTTGGTTTTGATTTCCTCTTTTACAAATTCCTTTTTTACAAAGATATAGAAAATATCTTCTTTTTTATTCCAGGCCTACTTTTTTCTGTTTTACATTGGTAGTTACTCACACGCTAGAAGAAAAAAACACCCCAAAACAACTAAAATACTTTTGAGTGGGGCAAGAAGGTGCATTTTCAAGGATTATATTTTAAATGATTGCATTGCATGAGCCCTTTTATCCTCATCTGCCACCAATGATATATTAAGGCAGAAATACCTTTATTTGTTTCAAAAGTTTTATATTTGATGCATTCGAGGTGCACATTTGAACGGCTTATTCATGTAATCTTTGCAGGAACCATCCACATCTACAGTTTGTCAAGACATTTGATGACACTAGGTCACTCAGCAAAGGTAACCGGTTTAGTCTTATATTTAAATAAATAGCAATGCGTAGAAGATTACCTGAAAAATTGTTGTGAAGAAATACTTTTCACTTTCTTAGTTGCATATTTCTTAGATGATTCATATCAATTTCTTTGGCGAAGTTACTCTTGGCTTTTCATTATGTTCATTATGTTCATGATGTATAGTAGACAACTAAAGAAATTGAAGCCATATGTTTTATTTTGATGAGTAGGTACACCTCTCTGCTGCATGTATACAGTTTAAATCTAGTCATTTACGTTTTGCAAGATGCAATGATGTTATTTCAAACTACTTCTATGACGAGACTCTTAACTGGCCTTTTGCGCTCTAAAGACTTGCCACTGTCAGTGACTTTGCATACAAAAACTCTGCACACTGTTAACAAATATGAACTGTTAAAGGGGCATTCTGTCCTGAAACCCCTTAAAATGTCATGTCTTGGATTGTTTACTTGTCTAATTCAATGGTCTGGTTAACCAGTTCGTGCCGAAGGAGGTATATACACGCAAAGTTTTCCCCAGATTCAAAACGAATGACGCAAAAACACGTCACAAGCAGGGCAAGAAATGTCTGTCAGCAGCGAGCAAGGCTGGAAATGCGTGGGTGTGCTTTCCGGTACCATCGGCCTGAACCCGCCTCGGATCGAGTTTCGTTAAAAATATTCCCGCGTCTCGGCTCGGTGATGTTAAAAGAATCCCGGCGCTAACTGGTTAAAGTAAACTAGCGTAACGTCTTACACATAAGACCATCGCGCAGACAATCTAGTGTACACATTTGCGTAGTGACCTGCAGTACACAGCACTAATACAGAAAAATAGTTTCTTGCACATTCGTAGAATGCAATGGTGGAACACTTTCGACTGGAATCAAGAGTAGGTTACTCCCAAACAGCTTGATTTAGAGTCACAATTTTCAAGTCACAATGTTTTCCTCGGTAATTCATTCTCGCGCGACAATGTCAACTTTTTAAAGGGTTGTTGTGTAGACGTTTATATCCTACTTTTAAGTGCTCATTCTAGTCAATAATATTTCGTTTAATATGTGTTTTGTAGCCCAATTGGGCGCTTCCAGGATAAAATACCCCTTTAATATCAATTTGCACTGATGCCCAAGGAGCTAGAGATGGGTAAACAGTTTTGTTTCAATAATTTCTATGATGTTTGGGTTTTTTTTTCAAGGTGTTGGAATTCCTTCTGTGGGCCTGCATGTGTATAGAGCATTCAGTACCACTGTTGTCTGTTCGCTATCTGTCCTGGAGAACCACACTGTACACGGCAGTCTGTCAGTGTTACTATGACTGTAAGGCGGCCACAAATGCTGAGGTAAGCACACAGGAAAAACATGTGTCACTGATAGTCAAGATAGTTGGAACTCTGACGTGGTTATATTAGATGTAGGTGTTTGTGTGGGTCATATTGGGCCTAGAGATACAACTCTAATAGTTTTCAATACTAGTGAGTCAGGATGTACGGAGTGAGTCTGACTTGAGTTAATAGTCCGAGTAACTAGGACCCTACTATAATCACTTTTTTAACATTTAAATTAAATCTCACTTTGCCCCTAAAAAAAACCATCAGATTTCACCCTCAAAATGGCCACAAAATTACTCAATAAGCCATCAGAGAGACAAGTACACATCAAAGATTAAATATTTATCATGGCGGAAAACCAGTGCATAAAGTACTTGTTTATATGAAAATGAACACTTTCTTAAATCAATTGTTTTATGTCTCTTTTATTCTCTTTGCGATAGAGTTTTGCCCGTCGCGCATTGAGCAAAGTCAACGAGTTGAGTCAACTGGAAAAAATCAGCTCGGCGCCACCTAGTGGCGAGATTGAAATCATCTTCAGACAGGCTGCAGTCAGAGTATGTAACGTACTCCATTGAACAGCCCAATCCTTCTTTGGGTACATTGCGTTATGGGGACAACCCATAGGGTTTGTGTGTAAACTGATATCTCTCTAATCTCAAACTCAGAACACTCTAAAATTCAAAAATTTTCAGGATCACCTTAATTTGTCCTTTTCATCATTTTCTTTCATGCCCTAACCCAATTGTACCTTGTTCTACCTTTACTGAACACCCAAAGCGCTATGGGGACTTGAAAATGTCCCCACTACTCGGTCTGTCTTTTCCAAACAAAAGAGCCTGTCCCCATAACTCGGTGAGTGCCTACCCAATGAAACACGTAGAAAAGACTAGGATTCTAAAAGATAGCATTTATCATGTTTTAGAAATTAATCTTCATTTGTTAATGTCTAATTGCAATCTTGGCTGGGGTTTTTGTGCACAATGATATGAGCAGTAAGGGTCTACTGGCCATGATACAAACATTGATTGAAACCATTGAGATCATATCTGGCTGCACAGTTGCAAAAGAGATAAGTAAGAGACAGGATTTGTTTTACTTGAAAGAGATCAATTACAGGAGAGAGATCTAATTTAATGTTAGTTTACCATTTGTCAGCAAAAGTGGCCAAAATATAAAGAATGTTGCTTGACAACTAAATTTGATACATTTTTAGCTCCGCGAATGCTGTAAATTCTGAGAAAAGAAATATTCTAAGATTGCGATTTTCAACCAACTACTTATTTAAATTTTCAAAAATGTGTCACTGAGATGCATCTTTGGACCTCTTTTCTTCAAAATAACAGCATTCCAGAAGGGATAATTTTACAGAAAGTTTAGAGTCATTAATATCTTGACATCAAGTCAGCTTCTAAACAATAATTTAGTTGATTACATTATGGATAGTTGCAAAATATATACTTTCTTTTTAAACACAATTTTCTGCGGCATTAGTAATCTTGTCTTATCACATCAACACAATTCTTCAAACTTGCTCTCCTTTTTGCACAATAACATAAGCAATAATAATACCACTGATCAGGATACGAAGGTTTGTTGGCAATCATTGAGATACAACAAATGTACTTGGGTTCACAGTTGCAAAAGTGAGAATGGACAGGATTGTTTTTACTAGAAAGAGAACAATTACAAGAGGGATATCTTACTTAAACTTGGTTGCATTGTCCTGAAATCCTCTCAAATAAAATAAAACAATAATTCTCTTTCATAATTTGTATAACAATATTTTTACTAATAATCAAACAGGGAATGACTTTGGGTTTTAATTTTAAAGGTGAGTATTTTGGCTGTGATTTTATTGGATAGTTGGGCATCATGGTCTACAAGCGTGCTGTGTTTGATACAAGAAAGAAACCAAAAGGTCTTCTACGTCCCAAAATGAGAAGCAACTTGAAAGATGCCCAGTCGGTAAGTCACCGAGACAAAAAAGAATAATAATATCGCATATTTGTGACCTGGCACCACGAAATGAGCGTAAAGTTGCACATATCCCAAAATTGTATAGCTCAATTAAAACTCTAAAGTGTTTTTTTTTGTGGCTGAATTGCACTGATTGGTAGTATAGTTAGCACGGTTCACAGACTTTGAACTCCGTTTTCTCAAAACAAGGGAGCATGACTTCAGCTATTTCAAAAGAGTATAGCGGCGGCTAGGAATAAGCTACAGCAACACACAATACATCATTTAAAAGCTAAGGACCTCTTCTTTCTAGAAATGTAATAATGTCAACTTTTTAATTTCGCGACTTTCCACCCATTTCGTGGTGCCAGGTCACATTTATAGTGCGCGGGTATCCGTCATTAATGACGCTCATGTCGCATAACAATAAAAAACAGAACACTTAGAACAACAAAAGGTTAAACATGTGTTTTTTTAGTGCAATTTTAAAGTCTAAGACCAAAGTCAAACCAAATTTGTAACAGTATGCAGGTATGACAAAAGCGGTTTCGTCTAAATACATTTGATCTCTTCAAAACTGAAGCATGGGTAATGATGGCACATGCTTGAACAATTCAGTCAAGATTTACAGTTGACAACGATTTACTTACTTCCTTCATGTGTTTATTAATCAACGCAAGTCCAGTGAACTCTGAAGAACAAGATGACTAAAGTTCCAGTCAAACTAGAATCTCAGTCAATGTTTCATTTCCAGATATTTATTGTCAACATAGTGTATTTGTTGTTGTTGAATTGGAATCTTCTCATCTGTTTGCTGTGGATTTTAGTTTTTTACACCAGAGCATTTTTGATTTCCAAAGATCAATATCACAATCCTTTCTCCTTCCAGCACAGCAAGCACTCTTTGACTCGCATTCAGTTTGTGATTAATTTCAGTGTTGATTTCCAACACTTTCTTGTGTGGAAGACTGATGGTGGGGTTATTTTGTGGGGTTTTGTATTATTAAGGAAGGTAGGTTGCCACTTAAAGGTGTATTACAGGCTGAAATGTTATGTTTTGGATTGTTTATTTTTCCTATTTCCAACATCTGGTTGAAAGGAAACCGACCTAATGTCTTACCGTTCTTGTTCCCGACAAAAACCTGTTGTTTACGTCGGACATGACAGAGTACTTGTACGTTTTTTCCTGTTGTTTTCATGCAATGCACGCTACACGTTCAGTGTGTCACATAAATTACTGTGTGTTTTTATGTGTGGGGGGAAGTGGGGGGGGGGGGGGGGGGTTGCAAAAGTAACCCCTAAAAATTCATTCTCGCACAAACTACACAAAATAACTTTAAAAACATTTTTTTTTTAAACGATGGTTGTAGGGATATTTATATATATTAATATATAATTTCGTTTAAAATTCGTTTTGTAGCCCAATTGGGATTCCTGCATAGTGGTTTATTAAAAAATTGGGGAAAAAACAAATGATTTCTTGCGAAGTTGCTTTAAGAGACAATGAAGTCAAAGTATGGCTCATTTCATTACATTTTTACAGGTTTCCATTCATAGCCAATCACCGTTTTGATTGCTGTGAAGGCTTTTTACAATCGTCATAATTGAGTAGTCATCATTTGTAGATTGTGATTCATATATCCTGTGTTTCATGTCATTGCCAAACAACCTTTTCACAGTTGAAGAGAATTCTTGAGTCTAAGGAATGCACCACATGTCTATGATCCCAACAGCTATTTCTTGGTTATTTACTTTCCGAAATCACTACGTAAAACCAGTTCGCGCCAGAGAAAGTATATACATGCAAAGTTTTCCCAGATTCTAAACGGAAGGCGCATAAACACGTGACGAGCAAGGCCGAAAATGTCTGTCAGCAGCGAGCAAGGCCGGAAATGCGTGGGTGTGCTTCCCGGTGCTATCGGCGTTAACCCGCCTCGGATCGAATTTCGTTAAAAAATATTCCTACAGCTCGGTGATGTTAAAATAATTCCAGCGCAAACTGGTTAAGTAGCCCTTTCCACACTTGATAAAAAGTTGACTCGGAAAGTAATACATACATGTACATGTATGTCTAACTCTATTTTATAGTGTATACAATAAGCCAGTTCAGTATTCCAACTGCGCATGTGCACATACAAATTGTACAATTTATCATTCGAGATAAACATTTCATCCTTGTGCCAAAGATAGTGGGTACCAGCAAAATTAAAGAGATCGTTGTGTTCTAAAGTAAAATTTTCCCCAAAAAAATGTTGACAGCAAAGTGTTTTCAGACGTTTTGTGTGTCCAAACTTTTGTTCGAACTCGTGTTCCATCGTCTTTTTGATTGCACGAAAAATGTACAAAATGCGAATTTGATTACCACGTTCAACATATTCTTGTGTGCATTTATTTGCCACGTTTATCCCAAGAGAAAAATTGTTGAATCTTGTTGTGCACGTGTGCAGATGGAATACCAAACAGGCTATTAACAAAACTTATTTTCCATGTATTTTGTTCATCTGAATATTTTCATTGTGATTGTGTTCACCACAACCTATCATGAAAACGTCTTTAGAATCCAAGCACCATTTCAAAATAACGACGAGTGGACCATCCCAACCTTCCAACATCCCAATCCAACCCCTACTAACAAACCAGTAGCAACACGCTTTAGTCAAAACACTTTGTGTCGTGTGTCACATCACAACATTTTTTAACACATTTGAGAAAGAAAAGGTCCTAATGTCTGACGATTTTGGCTGCATACAAACCCCCAGCCCACGGAGATCTACACAGTCACCGTTGCAGCCAGTGACGGCCGTCTGATCTGGCATAAAACCTCCAAACAGAGACTCGATGATCTCTTGAAAAAACAAGGAAGTGTGAGTAGTGCCTCCTAGCTGACCTTACTTGACCTTACTTGACCTCGATTGACCTCGCTTGACCTCTTGACCTCATTTGACCTCTTGACCTCTTGGTCTTTGATCTTTGACACTGCACTTTCGTCCTTTTTTCTCCCAGGTGTTAGTTCCAGTGGTCTTCTGGCTTCAGCATACAATGTATAACCAGTCTACCAATGCCTATGAAACTCCTTGCTAAATGTTTCTTCTTTCTTTTGGTTGTCATTAGTAACATTAGTTAACACCAGAATTTTAAATGCTCCAAGCTATGAGGTTGGTTTGTGATAGAAATTTACGAGTGATAAGATAGAGATTTGCGATGACAATGTGACAAATCTCTTTTGTGAGTTGGTGGGGTTCTGAAAAGAACTAGGAAACTCAATGTTACGGACAGTATACTCTAACCATCAGCAATTCTACTGCAATTCTTTAATATATTGCTATCTTGACCACAGACGTATATTGACTTGTGAGTCTGACTCGAGTCCCATTTTTCGTGATTTTGGACTCAAGTTACGATAACAAATGATTTGGACTTAGACTCGACCTTCCAGACTCGGACTCATCTACGTGACTTGGGACTTGAGGCACAGGATTATTGAGTACCTCAAAATTACTTTTGGCTCGGACTTAACCTTTGTGATTCGTGATCGGACTAGACCTGCATGACTCGTGATTTGTACTCAGGAGTTGCGACTCAAATACAAGTCTGCTTCACCATGCAAACCTTTGCATCTTATTCAAGAGTGGTCCCAATTTTTTTTCACAAAAATATACTAGGCACTTAGTTGAGGAAACCAACTTATTTCAAAAGTTTTTTACTTCATTTAATTTTTTGTTTGTGGAAAATGAGTTTTGTGTTTCCTTGTGTTGTGGTGGGAAGGCTAATAAATGTTTGGAATAAATTGTCTGTATTTGTTTTTGAGGTGTTTTCTTTTTGTAGAGAAAGTCACAAGAAGCATTTTTATGCTAGTTGGGATTCTGCAAAGCAAACAAAACTTGATGTTATGAATGGTATACAGAATTGATCATGTGACCCTTTGTTGGCCTTTTTCTCTTTATTTTTATGTCCATAAATGCAAACTTTAAACAGACATAACTCGTCAACGGAATGTCTGATTGAAATGTAACAAATTGTATTCTCTTTCCTAACACCCACAAACCCTCATTTCGACGTCTGCCCAGTTTTGTCTCATTTTTTCAAAACCCTCACAATTAATTCTTCATTATTCATCCCCCAAACCTGACAATGAGCACCCTATTGTTGCCCTTTCTTAGCTTCCCTGGCCCCGCACAGCCGTGGAGAAACTCCTTGCTGACATGTTTGAAGGCAGCGCGGCTCAGTTCCTGGCAATCCTAGAGACTCTGACTGATAGTACACGCAGGACGCTACTGAGCAGTCCCGCTGCCCCGGACACTGAGGATCATATACTGGATACGTACTCAGAGCTGTTCTTTGCTGGCATGGAGATCATTGCAGGTAGTGTAACATGTCAAGTGGGAAGATTGTAACTATAATCAGAAAGATTACTGTACATGAACACAACTCTTTTTGAATGCGGCTAAAGTTATCTTTGCATTCCTTTCTTTTTCTCCCTATTTGCTCTTCATCAACTCTTTTTTTTTATCTGTTCTCTCTTGTTTGTTCTCTGGGAATACAGAGGTTAATCAATAGTTAGTTTACAAACATCCATGTGTCTTACTTCGGTTTCGAACCTGGATTGTCTTGGAGAGAAGTGATTCAAATACAAGAGCAGTTGTTGCCAGGAAGGGTTGACTTGATATATTTAAACATCGTGTTGAATAAAAGCGAGGTCATAATGAAAAATGTAATTAAATACTCGGGTCAAACGTATGTGTATTTTGAGGGGGTTTCTAATTGGAACTATCTAATTGGTCGCAACTTTGTCCACACTGACTCAAATCCCATATGTTGTTTATTTATACCACGCATCGTGCGCCCAATTCATGACATTGTGGCTGCCGATGGATGTCTAAACAGCACTTGTACCTGTACAAAAAATGGCCTAAAAAACGGCCTAAAAAACTTTGCACAGCATGTAAGGACATGCTGTGCAAATGTTTGTGTTTGATGGTACATGTTACAAGATCATTTACGCCTTTGTCAGGGAGGCCAGTAATTAGACAATTGTCAAGGAGTGAAGTGACCAAAGCATAAACTAAAGTGGATATAGACCAATATTAAACCTATTTTAAGGGGTAGTTTCTTTAGGCAGATACCAACTGTTTGTTGATCTGGAGTCCTTGTAGATTTCTTTTGGATTTTTTGTAGATGTATTATTTTGGGCCAATCTCACCCCTGGCCCCTATAATCCACTAAAAAATCCATACAAGCCTAGCAAATGGTATACTGTAACTTTCAAATCAAACTGTATACTTGTCTGGAGATTGTAATTATGGAGATAATCTGAATCCTTACTACCTAGGAGGGGCAGGACACAGTCCCCGTGGTGCCCACTCAGCCACGGATGTCAGTCTAGCCGGAGTGACCCAAGACAAGTGTCTGATGGACCTAGCTGCCCGGTCTGAGGATGGTGTACCCGTTAACGCAGTGGTCAAGTTTGTCAAGTTGGCTTACAACTATGAGCAGTGGGAACTGTATGAAAACTTGGTCACAACGGTGCTAGACTACCTCAAAGTAAGCATACGTAAACAAACCAATTTGTCTTGGATGTTCTATTTCTTTTCCTTGAATTGATTTAGCTGTTTAATTTTAAAGAAGATAATTATGAGAAACCTCTAATGGTAAATTAGCTGAGGTTGAAATTGACGTTGGTCATCAGATATTGATATACTATTTCTCTGAACATATTTCATACTGTAAATGCATTTATTGTGCATGTGACCGATTGAAACTTGTGCTCGTTAATATTTGGCATGGACTTCTTATAGGATTTTTCATTGAAGTTTTTCATTGTTTTTCATTGAAGTTTGTGAAATAAAAATTTAAATCAATATAAGTTTTAGTATTGCTTAAGGTACAATACTGTAGAAACTTGGACTTAATAATCATTATGACCATGAAATTGATTTCTGAAAGTTTTGTCATTTGACAGAATTCTACCAGACCAATGACTTACCAAAAAATGCCTTAACTGTAATGAACATGCCATAAAATATAAATCTTATCTAAAATGGCCAAAGAAGAAATGACTAGCTAATTACATTTTAAAATTTGTGATTTTTATTTTTTGTTCATACCGCAGAGTCAGAATGAGCAGCGTTATACACCAGAGATCAAGAGTCTGGAGATCCTACAGGCCATGGATCCACTCAACCCTAGCAGGAAGACTAAAAAGCCTTACTCTCACACTGAGGACAGTAGCATAGCTGATGGGCCTGCCCACTCACAAACACGCTCACAGAGTCAGTATTGTTGCAAAGAACACAAGCATAACCAGCCTCTCACTGACAGGACAGTAGCATAGCTGATGGGCCTGCCCACTCACAAACACGCTCACAGAGTCAGTATTGTGACAAAGAACACAAGCATAACCAGCCTCTCACTGACAGGACAGTAGCATAGCTGATGGGCCTGCCCACTCACAAACACACTCACAGAGTCAGTATTGTTGCAAAGAACACAAGCATAACCAGCCTCTCACTGACAGGACAGTAGCATAGCTGATGAGCCTGCCGACTCACAAACACGCTCACAGAGTCAGTATTGTGACAAAGAACACAAGCATAACCAGCCTCTCACTGACAAGACAGTAGCATAGCTGATGGGCCTGCCCACTCACAAACACGCTCACAGAGTCAGTATTGTTGCAAAGAACACAAGCATAACCAGCCTCTCACTGACAGGACAGTAGCATAGCTGATGGGCCTGCCCACTCACAAACACGCTCACAGAGTCAGTATTGTGACAAAGAACACAAGCATAACCAGCCTCTCACTGACAGGACAGTAGCATAGCTGATGGGCCTGCCCACTCACAAACACACTCACAGAGTCAGTATTGTGACAAAGAACACAAGCATAACCAGCCTCTCACTGACAGGACAGTAGCATAGCTGATGAGCCTGCCCACTCACAAACACGCTCACAGAGTCAGTATTGTGACAAAGAACACGAGCATAACCAGCCTCTTGCTGACAGAACAGTAGCATAGCTGATGGGCCTGCCCACTCACAAACACGCTCACAGAGTCAGTATTGTGACAAAGAACACAAGCATAACCAGCCTCTCACTGACAGGACAGTAGCATAGCTGATGGGCCTGCCCACTCACAAACACACTCACAGAGTCAGTATTGTGACAAAGAACACAAGCATAACCAGCCTCTCGCTGACAGGACAGTAGCATAGCTGATGGGCCTGCCCACTCACAAACACACTCACAGAGTCAGTATTGTGACAAAGAACACGAGCATAACCAGCCTCTCGCTGACAGAACAGTAGCATAGCTGATGGGCCTGCCCACTCACAAACACGCTCACAGAGTCAGTATTGTGACAAAGAACACAAGCATAACCAGCCTCTAGCTGACAGAACAGTAGCATAGCTGATGGGCCTGCCCACTCACAAACACGCTCACAGAGTCAGTATTGTGACAAAGAACACAAGCATAACCAGCCTCTCGCTGACAGGACAGTAGCATAGCTGATGGGCCTGCCCACTCACAAACACGCTCACAGAGTCAGTATTGTGACAAAGAACACAAGCATACAGTCTCTCGCTGACAGGACAGTAGCATAGCTGATGGGCCTGCCCACTCACAAACACACTCACAGAGTCAGTATTGTGACAAAGAACACAAGCATACAGTCTCTCGCTGACAGGACAGTAGCATAGCTGATGGGCCTGCCCACTCACAAACACGCTCACAGAGTCAGTATTGTGACAAAGAACACAAGCATAACTAGCCTCTCGCTGACAGGACAGTAGCATAGCTGATGGGCCTGCCCACTCACAAACACACTCACAGAGTCAGTATTGTGACAAAGAACACAAGCATAACCAGCCTCTCACTGACAGGACAGTAGCATAGCTGATGGGCCTGCCCACTCACAAACACGCTCACAGAGTCAGTATTGTGACAAAGAACACAAGCATAACTAGCCTCTCGCTGATTTGGGCTAGTAATATACAAATACAGCATGGTTTGAGGAGAAGTAGTGGGAATTACTGGTCCCAAGGTGTAGATCAGCTCGACTACCTACACCAAGGAACCAGTAATTCCCACTATTTTCCAGAAATAAACCATGCTGTATTTGTTTTACTACACCTCGTAAATATTCACTGCCTTGTCGATAACGGCCTTAGTAGATTTTGCATCTTTATTCAGCACAAGATATTTAAGTTCTTTTTCAGTCAATGGTGGAAATCTAGTAACATTACTAAGACTGGTTCCGTAAAGATTACTTGCCACAGACTACATGTCTACGAGGAGGGTTCCAGAGGGAATTTTTGGTGCTAGCAGAAAAGAATACCACATGGTTGCGAGCTAAATACTCACCGGGATGACGTCACCTGACGTTATTTTTTCTTCCCGAACGCGCAAAAATTTACTTATAAATATTTATGAGGTGTAGTAATTTTATAAAGCAAAATCAGAGGTCATTTCACACCAAGAAATAACTAATCCATGTCATGTTGTATTTGCAGGGTGTGGTTTAGTTATTTCCTGGTGTAAAAACACCTCTGACTGTGCCTCATAAAATATGGTCTGGAGCTAAAACTACTAGCCCAAATTGAGATATCTTGGTATCATTTTTCTTCTAGAAAGATTCTCCGTTCATTGGTATAGGTAGCGTAGTTTTTGCCTCATGGTAGTGGAAGTATGTTTATGTGTGGGAACCCTGCATACTTTGCGTAGTTTTCAACAGTGAAAGCATTATGGATAACACTGAGATAAATGTAGTATATCAATGAAAAGAAGTTTAGTATTAAGCACTATAGTACTCTAGTATGTGAATCTTCATTGTATTCTTAGCATTGAATGTGATATTATGTATAATGTTGACCTTTGTTACAGCTCCCGTACCACGCTCTAACCTACTACTCAATGATGAAATGGTGCAACTTGCTGAGGTCCTGAACTCATGTGCCAAGGATCCTATGGCAGTATGTACAGAAAGTGGATTTGTTTTATTGTTTTAATTTTAATTTTTAATTGTTATTGTTTTACTTTCAAGACTTTTTTGTTGTGAGGAATTGTTTTTTCTCAATCTTTCTTTAAAACAGATGGACTGTTTTACACTCTTGGCTTTTTATACGGGCGACTGTTTCACACTGTCAATTTACAAAGGACAAAAACAAATATTTTCAGTAACATTTGTCTTGAATTGTTCTTAAACTAGCGTTTACATTCCAAATCACAGGGAATACTAATGAGCTGTTCTTAACCAGTTCGCGACAGATGACGTGTATATACGCAAAGTTTTTCCAAAATTCAAAACCGAAGATGGATAAACACGTCACAAGCAAAGCAGGAAATATCTGTCAGCGACCGGCTCACAGCGAGCGAGGCCAGAAATATCAGGGTGCTACCCACAGATGCCGGCCTGAACCCTTTCAGTTCAGTTTAGTTCAGTTTGAGGTTAAATGTGTGGATTTATCGGGTGGGATTTTAGAAAATGTATTATTTTGAAAATGATGTAAACAAAATTGAAAAGATATAGTCCTTTGTGTTGATGATACGTAATATGTAGACCTCTGTGTTGATTTGATTGTTTTTAGGAGTCTGTAGATAGAGACATGGTTGTAGATGCCACCTTGTTCCTTTGGAATCGTTGTAAGTCTGTCTTTCAGAAGGTCCAGACCGGTGCGTCGGATAGCGGCAAGTATCTACAGAAGATTGATCAGCCTAACAAGGTGTGTGTCAGTCATCAAAAGCTGGTACATATGTACATGCATTTTGTGGGGAGTCAGGTTGGCACAGCGGTTCTTTCCTCGCCTTTCACAACTATGGCCCGGGTTCGAACCCCGCATGGGCCAATATGTGGATTGTGTTTTCAGTCCCTGCCTGACTCCGAGGGTTTTCCCCAGGATTTTCTCCCACCTCTAAAACTGTACCTTCTCATTGTTCATGAGGGCCCCAAATGATCAGCTTCTGCTGGATGGGCTACCCCCGTTAAAGATGGTTGTAAATAAAATAAAATAAAAATGGACTTTGGGCACATGGAAGCGCTGGTGTGCAAGAGTCTGTCATAATTCTTGAAAATAAGGGAAAACACGGGGAATTTAGGGGAAAATTCCAAAATCAGGAGCCCTAGAGGAATAAGCTTGTTTGGAAATCCAACTGTGCATGTGCACAACAAGATTCGACGCTGCAGAAATGCACTTTAGGCTATTGGGGACGTGGTGCATTATGCATTATAATGTTTGCATTATTTTCGTGCAATCAACCACTGTACCCACTGTAACTTGTATTATCTGATGAAACCCGTTAGGTTTGGTTGTTTTGTGTTACAGTGGGTTCACATCCTGAGTATTGTCCATGAGGTGATGTACTGGTGTGGGATTAGCACCATGGACTGTGGAGTGACGGCTGAGGTGGCTATCCGCTTAGCCTTAGTCCTGGAAAACAATGCAGCGAACGAGTCTGACACAGGTACATTGCCTGAAAGAAACTGGGCTTGAAATTAGGTAGCCTGGTTCAATTGTTCATAGGGGAACCTTGGTGAGAATATTAGAATGTGACCTGGATTCAGAGTTTTGTTTAAGGTATTTGTATTGATTCTTATCTAAGGGAGCAAGAATCTGCAAAATGAAGTCTTCCCCTGAGGGGTATGGGTGAATAACATCTTACTGGTTGGATACTTTTGGTTGTACAATCTTTTTGTATTGGGGGGTGCTTATGAAGAAGATGAAACCTATGGTAGGGATGGAAATCAGAAAGGAGACATGATTCTTGTAGATGGGTCAACACTTTGCCAAAAACAAATGCTTGACAGAATTAAGGGTGAAAAAGTTAAAATTAAATTCGAGTTTAAGCACACAGTCTCTAGCACCATTGCTAGTTTAACAAGAAAATAACTTAAAGTTTACATCTTTGTTTCCATATTTCTATTCTGAAACTTGACTTACAAAAACAGCATGTGTGTACTGTTTGAGAGGTTTTCTGTTTGTTGTACTTTTGTACTGTTAGACTTTCTTTCCTTGACATTGTGACATTCAGCAAATGAGGTTTGATTTCTACTTATGTATCATTCTGTATGAATACAGGCAAGGTGAAGGCTAAGCCAGCAGTAGTTGAGACAGGGTCTGGAGGTCGGCAATCAAGAGACGTCGATGATCAGTCTGTCTCTACACTCCAGAAAGGTACCTTCTTAAATATAAACCTACGGACAAATGCCTGAATAGCAAGAAAGCTGTAGATATTGTACTTGCCTGTATCTTGCAATGGGGTCCACCCGATGTCACACAATGGGGTCCACCCGATCTTTAGGTCCTGAGATGAGTTGCAGAATCGTGAAATCGAACCCTGAAGTATAAACCGGGCGTTAAAGGTGAACTTGTACACAGTTCCATTGCAAAGTAGACTCCGTTGATAACATCTCTGTTGTATTTACCACCCAGACGCTACCCCAGTACCCAAATCTCCGACAGTGAGGCCGTTTAGCGAGGCCGGCCGTGACACCACCACGGCCCTGGGTCGGGCCAGCACCTCAATCTACACCTCCTCCATCTTACATCTGGGTGCACAGGAACAGCTGCTGTCTGCCAGGGAGATCTTAGAGAGAGCGCTGCAGGGGATGTCCAGGGCGCGACAGATTGTAGCACTGACGGATGGAAAGTCCATCGCCGACGTCAGCTGGGTCAAAGTAAGGGGAAAGTTGCCTACATATCATATCTCTCAATCACTAGGTACTTAACCAGTTCGCGCCGGGATTATTTTAACATCCCCAAGGCGCGGGATTATGTTTTACGAAACTCGATCTGGGGCATGTTCAGGCCGATGGTCCTGGGAAGCACACCCACGCATTTCCGGCCTTGCTCGCTGCTGACAGACATTTCTGGCCTTGCTCGTGACGTGTTTATGCGTCGTCCATTTTGAATCTGGGGAAAACTTTGCGTTTATATTCGTCATCCAGTGCGAACTGGTTAAGTAAGTAATTTTGTTTGCCATATTAATGTTTTGAACAGGACAACACAACCTTTAAACCTGCCAAGAACACGGACATCTTAGATGCCACAGATAAGGACAACACGACAGAGAAGGCCGATGACGATCCAGAGGGGGTTCACAACACCATCATGGACCTGCACCTTGAGCTGCTGTTCATGTACCACAGGGTGTGCATCAAGTTGGCCAAGACAGTAAACGGCAGTAGTGCAGGCATCAAGGCCAAGGCGGGTTCTGGGAAGAGCCAGAAGAGCCGTGTTGCCACAGAACAGAGATTGGTGAGCTTATAAAATACATTCATCTTTATTAGGCTGCAGGAAAAAAAAATCTGACTAAATATCCGCCATTACCGAGATGGTACCATGATTATTATGATTGCATAAGCACAAACATTTGCTAATCACAAAAATTCTCGCTTAGTAAAACCTGGGCCAAGTTCATAAAATGTGTAAGCACACAAATTTGCTTAGCATGAAAATTCTTCCTTGGTTTGTAACAGGGTTATAAACCAAATGTTCAGGTGATGTTTATTGTTCGTGACTGTTGTTTTGCTGGTTTTTGCAATAGCATGAAAATCACATGAAGGTTTCGCTGATAATCTTTTTTTACTGAGCAATACTTTTTTGCTAAGTACATTTTTGTGCTAGCTTGTTTTTTTAATGAAATTGGCTCCTTTGCCAGCCGAATATCATTAAAAACATTATTGAATATCATTGAAAATTGCCCAGTTCTGTCTCATTTTCTGTTCTGTCTCAGTTCTGTCTCAGTTCTGTCTCAACGCCTCATTTATTTCCCCGACCCTGTAGGTGCAGAGAGCGGACGGCCACGTCGTCCACATTGAGACAGTAGATGAGCTATTAAACAGCTGCGATAAGAACCTGGTGTCCAGGGCTCTATTTCTAATGCAGAAAACACTGCTGATGCCCAAGTCTGGTGACCTGACTCCTGAACAAACTGGATTATTACAGGTACTTTATCTATTGTTATCCCAATGGGATTTAATTTAGAAAAGTCTATACCACTTAATGATATAGATGAAAGCCGGCAAAAGTTTCAAATTTTTGTGGTAATGTTGATCCTACTTTTGCTCTACAATTTCATCTTGAAAGCCTACAATATTTCTCTGCACAGGATGCGGTGAGTCAGCTAACCAAGGCCCAAGATCAGGAGTTGAAGCTATTTACCTACAACGCTCCTCAGAAGCAACAGAATCAACAACAGAAGGGCCAGACATCTAGCATCAGGGAATCAGGAGTTCCCCCGGCCCCATTGCTGCTGTGCCGCACTGACACCACCATGGTCTTCAGACCTGGTCTCTACAACCCACCACAAAAGGTCAGTCATGTCCCGTCTAAGCTTTTGACACCATGAGACAAATGAGTTAAGGAAGGTTTATACTTCACGCGAAAGCGGATGCGATACGAATTTGACGTCACAAAGCATTTGCTATAAACGTTCGCCGGATTGGAAATGTGTTTAACTTTTGCGAATTTGCAGAACAGAAACTCCGGTGATGTCACAAATTCGCGTTCACTTTCGCGCCGAGTATAAACCAGCCTTTACCCTGTTCAAATATGGATGGACGAATAACGAGCTATTCAATTACTTTGTGACGAAAGACGTTTCTTTGTCATTGTTCTTTCTGCTGGGCTGTACTGAAGATTTAAATATCCGATCATCAGCCGGATATTTAAAAAGCTTTTTGGCAGTTTGAATATTCAAGAAAAAAAAATATATATCTATATTTTCAGATCTAATTTGTTATCGATCTTTTACTGACTTGTGATTTGTTTGTGATGGACTTGTGATTTGTTTGTGATGGACTTGTGATTTGTTTGTGATGGGCTTGTGATTTGTTTGTGATGGGCTTGTGATTTGTTTGTGATGGGCTTGTGATTTGTTTGTGATGGGCTTGTGATTTGTTTGTGATGGACTTGTGATTTGTTTGTGATGGACTTGTGATTTGTTTGTGATGGACTTGTGATTTGTTTGTGATGGACTTGTGATTTGTTTGTGATGGACTTGTGATTTGTTTGTGAGGGACTTGTGATTTGTTTGTGAGGGACTTGTGATTTGTTTGTGAGGGACTTGTGATTTGTGAGATGAGTAATCCATGACATGCACTTTCAGATGATGCTGAAAGTACCTTCTTCTAAGACATGGTAAATGTTTTGCTAATGTTGTCAATGTTTTTCGTCCATCAGGTTGCTTGGTATCGACTGTTTGGTCGGCTGGCCAGTGGCAGCAATGTGAAGGTCAGACTGAATGATTACTTCTTACCAGGAACTGGAGAAGAGGTAATCCAAAATCCATATTCTTAAAATAAACAGTCAAAGAATTGATAATGCAGGGATCTGCTAAGCACAAATATTAATAAGCAGATTTTATGTGCCGTAAACAGAAGTTAGCCGGGAACCGGTCACGAGCAATATACACTTTATGGCACATTGGCTGGTAACCTGTTTTTGTTAAGCAAGTGTATTTTTTGCTAAGTACATTTATGTACATGTACCTAGTTCCATACAATTGACGCCTGATCTATTAATCCATGGAATAAACATTACATACAAACTGATTATCTCTTGGTGTTTTTTTACCACTAGGTTCCAGCCTACGATTGCGAGCTGCACGTCTCTGGCCTACAAACCAATGAGAAATACGTCTTTGCTGTAGCAGCGTATACAGCCAATGGCGCCCTTATCGGAGACAGCATTGGTAACACCACGAAGCCCATCCTAGCATCTCACCCGTTGTCTATCCTCATGACGTGGGCCTTTCTAAGTCAGGTACGTATGATGGTCTGTCCATAAATAAGGGGTCTAAACCAAGCCCATCCTAGCATCCCATCCTCCCCCCCCCACCTCCCCCCCCCCCCACCTCTCCCCCCCCCCCCCCCTCCCCTTCATTACATTCCATGATGTCAAGAATTAGAACCAGATAAGCGACCTAGATAGGCTGTGACAATTTCTATTCAGTTCTAGGTCCAGTTGCCTTGTTTCAAATGTTTCAGACTTATTTAACTTGGATATCTCCAAATCTGCATCAATTCATTTTGAAGGTATACTGGGGAGTCTCTGGCTGAGACTCTTAATCTTTCTGTAGAGATTTCAAGACTGTTCTACTCAATCAGTACCATTCTTTCACTAGAGTTCCTTGTTTGTCTTGTCCCTCACAGACTGCCTATCAGGTGGGATGTTACCCCATCGGCCTGACTGCTAGCACGGTACTCTGGGAGCAGTTTGTAGCCCCCGTCCTTCCATCGGAATCTGACATTGAGGTGGTGACAGCTAGAGAAGACTTTAAGCTCACTCTCAGAAAGTAAGCAGGAGTTCGAAGCTGCTGGCCATATAAAACCGTTTTTATTATTACTGTTGTGTCTTATCATTTGCCTCTCAAGACTGAACCCCAAGTCTTGCTCCGTTGCCTCACCCGTCCTGCTGCGCATGTTTTTATTATTACCGTTGTGTCTTATCATTTGCCTCTCAAGACTGAACCCTAAGACTTGCTCCGTTGCCTCACCTGTCCTGCTACACATGTTTTTATTATTACCGTTGTGTCTTATCATTTGCCTCTCAAGACTGAACCCTAAGACTTGCTCCGTTGCCTCACCCGTCCTGCTGCGCATGTTTTTATTATTACCGTTGTGTCTTATCATTTGCCTCTCAAGACTGAACCCTAAGACTTGCTCCGTTGCCTCACCCGTCCTGCTGCGCATGTTTTTATTATTACCGTTGTGTCTTATCATTTGCCTCTCAAGACTGAACCCTAAGACTTGCTCCGTTGCCTCACCTGTCCTGCTACACATGTTTTTATTATTACCGTTGTGTCTTATCATTTGCCTCTCAAGACTGAACCCTAAGACTTGCTCCGTTGCCTCACCTGTCCTGCTACACATGTTTTTATTATTACCGTTGTGTCTTATCATTTGCCTCTCAAGACTGAACCCTAAGACTTGCTCCGTTGCCTCACCCGTCCTGCTGCGCATGTTTTTATTATTACCGTTGTGTCTTATCATTTGCCTCTCAAGACTGAACCCCAAGACTTGCTCCGTTGCCTCACCCGTCTTGCTGCGCATGTTTTTATTATTATCGTTGCGTCTTCTCATTTGCCTCTCAAGACTGAACCCCAAGACTTGCTCCGTTGCCTCACCCGTCCTGCTGCGCATGTTTTTATTATTACTGTTGTGTCTTATCATTTGCCTCTCAAGACTGAACCCCAAGACTTGCTTCGTTGCCTCACCCGTCCTGCTGCGCATGTTTGTATTATTACTGTTGTGTCTTATCATTTGCCTCTCAAGACTGAACCCTAAGACTTGCTCCGTTGCCTCACCCGTCCTGCTGCGCATGTTTTTATTATTACCGTTGTGTCTTATCATTTGCCTCTCAAGACTGAACCCCAAGACTTGCTCCGTTGCCTCACCCGTCCTGCTGCGCATGTTTTTATTATTACCGTTGTGTCTTATCATTTGCCTCTCAAGACTGAACCCCAAGACTTGCTCCGTTGCCTCACCCGTCCTGCTGCGCATGTTTTTATTATTACTGTTGTGTCTTATCATTTGCCTCTCAAGACTGAACCCCAAGACTTGCTTTGTTGCCTCACCCGTCCTGCTGCGCATGTTTTTATTATTACTGTTGTGTCTTATCATTTGCCTCTCAAGACTGAACCCCAAGACTTGCTCCGTTGCCTCACCCGTCTTGCTGCGCATGTTTTTATTATTACTGTTGTGTCTTATCATTTGCCTCTCAAGACTGAACCCCAAGACTTGCTTCGTTGCCTCACCCGTCTTGCTGCGCATGTTTTTATTATCACCGTTGTGTCTTATCATTTGCCTCTCAAGACTGAACCCTAAGACTTGCTCCGTTGCCTCACCCGTCCTGCTGCGCATGTTCCTGACCAGTATCTTCATCAACGTGGATGTCAGCGTCAGAGAGGGAGAGATCTACTGCGATAAACTCTGTGATAGAGGGCCCTACTCCAAGGGACAGGTTGGTGTTTTACCCATATAAAAATAAATCTCTCTGGATTTCATTGATGTCTTTCAATAAAATAGAGTGAAAAGCCTCATAGACCTATCCATTTCATTTGTAGGCCCCTTGTCAACTGAAATTTAAAAGTGACGAGGCTTTGTGATGTGGGATATTACGTAGAGACACATAGCATCTTCGGCTTTCCCGAGGGTGTTAAAAAACGTCATATCCCACATCACAGCAGTCAACAAATGTTTTGTTATATCATGCTAATAAGTGAAAAAGATAAATAGCTGCATTTTGGTAAGTATGGAGTTAGCAGGTTGGTTGAATGAATCTAACCTAGCCCTCCAGGCCGTGGTGCAGTGCTATGGACTACTGGCTCCTATCATTCACTACTAACGTTTGTTTTTGTACATCTGTCTTTACTAGCTTCAGCGTTTAGCTGAGTGTGAGTGCATGTTGGTAGCCATGGAGTTAGCAGGTTGGTTGAATGAATCTAACCTAGCCCTGCAGGCTGTGGTGCAGTGCTATGGACTACTGGCTCCTATCATTCACTACTAACGTTTGTTTTTGTACATCTGTCTTTACTAGCTTCAGCGTTTAGCTGAGTGTGAGCGCATGTTGGTAGCCATGGAGTTAGCAGGTTGGTTGAATGAATCTAACCTAGCCCTGTAGGCTGTGGTGCAGTGCTATAGACTACTGGCTCCTATCATTCACTACTAACGTTTGTTTTTGTACATCTGTCTTTGCTAGCTTCAGCGTTTAGCTGAGTGTGAGCGCATGTTGGTAGCCATGGAGTTAGCAGGTTGGTTGAATGAATCTAACCTAGCCCTGCAGGCCGTGGTGCAGTGCTATGGACTACTGGCTCCCATCATTCACTACTAACGTTTGTTTTTGTACATCTGTCTTTGCTAGCTTCAGCGTTTAGCTGAGTGTGAGCGCATGTTGGTAGCCATGGAGTTAGCAGGTTGGTTGAATGAATCTAACCTAGCCCTGCAGGCCGTGGTGCAGTGCTATGGACTACTGGCTCCTATCATTCACTACTAACGTTTGTTTTTGTACATCTGTCTTTGCTAGCTTCAGCGTTTAGCTGAGTGTGAGCGCATGTTGGTAGCCATGGAGTTAGCAGGTTGGTTGAATGAATCTAACCTAGCCCTGCAGGCTGTGGTGCAGTGCTATGGACTACTGGCTCCTATCATTCACTACTAACGTTTGTTTTTGTACATCTGTCTTTGCTAGCTTCAGCGTTTAGCTGAGTGTGAGCGCATGTTGGTAGCCATGGAGTTAGCAGGTTGGTTGAATGAATCTAACCTAGCCCTGCAGGCCGTGGTGCAGTGCTATGGACTACTGGCTCCCATCATTCACTACTAACGTTTGTTTTTGTACATCTGTCTTTGCTAGCTTCAGCGTTTAGCTGAGTGTGAGCGCATGTTGGTAGCCATGGAGTTAGCAAGTTGGTTGAATGAATCTAACCTAGCCCTCCAGGCTGTGGTGCAGTGCTATGGACTACTGGCTCCTATCATTCACTACTAACGTTTGTTTTTGTACATCTGTCTTTACTAGCTTCAGCGTTTAGCTGAGTGTGAGCGCATGTTGGTAGCCATGGAGTTAGCAGGTTGGTTGAATGAATCTAACCTAGCCCTGCAGGCTGTGGTGCAGTGCTATGGACTACTGGCTCCTATCATTCACTACTAACGTTTGTTTTTGTACATCTGTCTTTACTAGCTTCAGCGTTTAGCTGAGTGTGAGCGCATGTTGGTAGCCATGGAGTTAGCAGGTTGGTTGAATGAATCTAACCTAGCCCTGTAGGCTGTGGTGCAGTGCTATAGACTACTGGCTCCTATCATTCACTACTAACGTTTGTTTTTGTACATCTGTCTTTGCTAGCTTCAGCGTTTAGCTGAGTGTGAGCGCATGTTGGTAGCCATGGAGTTAGCAGGTTGGTTGAATGAATCTAACCTAGCCCTGCAGGCCGTGGTGCAGTGCTATGGACTACTGGCTCCCATCATTCACTACTAACGTTTGTTTTTGTACATCTGTCTTTGCTAGCTTCAGCGTTTAGCTGAGTGTGAGTGCATGTTGGTAGCCATGGAGTTATCAGGTTGGTTGAATGAATCTAACCTAGCCCTGCAGGCCGTGGTGCAGTGCTATGGACTACTGGCTCCCATCATTCACTACTAACGTTTGTTTTTGTACATCTGTCTTTGCTAGCTTCAGCGTTTAGCTGAGTGTGAGCGCATGTTGGTAGCCATGGAGTTAGCAGGTTGGTTGAATGAATCTAACCTAGCCCTGCAGGCCGTGGTGCAGTGCTATGGACTACTGGCTCCCATCATTCACTACTAACGTTTGTTTTTGTACATCTGTCTTTACTAGCTTCAGCGTTTAGCTGAGTGTGAGCGCATGTTGGTAGCCATGGAGTTAGCAGGTTGGTTGAATGAATCTAACCTAGCCCTGCAGGCCGTGGTGCAGTGCTATGGACTACTGGCTCCTATCATTCACTACTAACGTTTGTTTTTGTACATCTGTCTTTACTAGCTTCAGCGTTTAGCTGAGTGTGAGCGCATGTTGGTAGCCATGGAGTTAGCAGGTTGGTTGAATGAATCTAACCTAGCCCTCCAGGCTGTGGTGCAGTGCTATGGACTACTGGCTCCTATCATTCACTACTAACGTTTGTTTTTGTACATCTGTCTTTGCTAGCTTCAGCGTTTAGCTGAGTGTGAGCGCATGTTGGTAGCCATGGAGTTAGCAGGTTGGTTGAATGAATCTAACCTAGCCCTGCAGGCCGTGGTGCAGTGCTATGGACTACTGGCTCCCATCATTCACTACTAACGTTTGTTTTTGTACATCTGTCTTTACTAGCTTCAGCGTTTAGCTGAGTGTGAGCGCATGTTGGTAGCCATGGAGTTAGCAGGTTGGTTGAATGAATCTAACCTAGCCCTCCAGGCCGTGGTGCAGTGCTATGGACTACTGGCTCCTATCATTCACTACTAACGTTTGTTTTTGTACATCTGTCTTTGCTAGCTTCAGCGTTTAGCTGAGTGTGAGCGCATGTTGGTAGCCATGGAGTTAGCAGGTTGGTTGAATGAATCTAACCTAGCCCTCCAGGCTGTGGTGCAGTGCTATGGACTACTGGCTCCTATCATTCACTACTAACGTTTGTTTTTGTACATCTGTCTTTACTAGCTTCAGCGTTTAGCTGAGTGTGAGCGCATGTTGGTAGCCATGGAGTTAGCAGGTTGGTTGAATGAATCTAACCTAGCCCTGCAGGCTGTGGTGCAGTGCTATGGACTACTGGCTCCCATCATTCACTACTAACGTTTGTTTTTGTACATCTGTCTTTACTAGCTTCAGCGTTTAGCTGAGTGTGAGCGCATGTTGGTAGCCATGGAGTTAGCAGGTTGGTTGAATGAATCTAACCTAGCCCTCCAGGCTGTGGTGCAGTGCTATGGACTACTGGCTCCCATCATTCACTACTAACGTTTGTTTTTGTACATCTGTCTTTGCTAGCTTCAGCGTTTAGCTGAGTGTGAGCACATGTTGGTAGCCATGGAGTTAGCAGGTTGGTTGAATGAATCTAACCTAGCCCTGCAGGCTGTGGTGCAGTGCTATGGACTACTGGCTCCCATCATTCACTACTAATGTTTGTTTTTGTACATCTGTCTTTGCTAGCTTCAGCGTTTAGCTGAGTGTGAGCGCATGTTGGTAGCCATGGAGTTAGCAGGTTGGTTGAATGAATCTAACCTAGCCCTGCAGGCTGTGGTGCAGTGCTATGGACTACTGGCTCCCATCATTCACTACAAGATACCGTCAACACCAGTCATACAGGTCAGTCCCAGAGTACATCACAAGCTAGGCCACAATTGAGTCAAATTCACAAGTTCAAAATAAAAATGGAGATCCATTTGAAGACTTAATGCGCAAAAACTGCTAAACGCCACTTCCTTGGAAAATGAAATAACGATATTAAGTGAAAGCTCTGAGTGCCTAGTATACAATAATCAAATATTATTTTGCTGGCATTTAGCAGCTTTGGTGCCTAAAGTCTTCATGTACAACATAGGTATGCCTTCAGTTACACATGTATGTCTAATTTCATTTGAATAGCTTGTGACTTGACTTGGTAGTGGATGGCTTGTGATTGACTTGTGAATACTTGTGTGATAGATTTGTGACAGATTTGTGACAGACTGGACTACACTTTTGAGCTATTACTTCAGCAACATCAATAGTGGCAGATCATACCAAACCAAAATATTGCAATCAGTTGAACTGCTCCAAACAAATGAAAGGTACCTGACTGGTTCAATTAACTCCATTTGGTTATTCAAATTGAAATTTAATTTGTGAAGTTTTCTTGTCTGAAACTATTGCTCAACTTTGTCATGCAAGTCCAACACCAGTGTTTTTGATTGCTCTTTGTTCAGGTGCTTACCCACTGCTACGCCATCTTGCTAGAGTTACCGGTCAGTCTACGCCAGCGTCGCCAACAGTCAGTCTCAGACAGTCTCCATCACATGATAGCCGTCATCACCTACCACATGGCCAAGGTGTTACGTGTATGGAAGCAGAAAGGACTGGCTAATCATGTCACTGACACCGGCAAGAAAATGCTGGCCATTGAAAAGGTCTGTCGTAATAAACAAGTTTGCTAAGACATTCATTAAATAAAAAAATAAAAATTCATTAAATAAGCCTGCAGGCAGGAAGCAAAATAAGCACATTAAAAATGTACTGGGACCCAAAAAGTGTTGTAATTTTCTCTCAATTTCTCTAGGATTTGTCCCTGAATTCTAAAAGAAATCTTAAATATTTTCGTCTTTTTCTTTTATAGGAGTCTGAGCATAAGGGGAAGGCCGACGCCATTGATTTCATTGAAGATGTGGACGGCGGGACAGGGCAAGCAGGGGCCGTCGTGGCCAAGAAGAAACGACCGCGTCGATTCGGTCAGACCATCTACAATGTAGAAGGCACGAAGAATGAGGAGTTAAGGGCACTAGAGGCACACATGCTGAAACTGTCTAAACTAGGTACGTTATCTGCTAGGAGACAATGAGGTAATGGGTGATCCATGGGCTAAACTAGGTACGTTATCTGCTAGGAGACATTGAAGTAATGGGTGATCCATGGGCTAAACTAGGTACGTTATCTGCTAGGAGACATTGAAGTAATGGGTGATCCATGGGCTAAACTAGGTACGTTATCTGCTAGGAGACAATGAAGTAATGGGTGATCCATGGGCTAAACTAGGTACGTTATCTGCTAGGAGACATTGAAGTAATGGGTGATCCATGGGCTAAACTAGGTACGTTATCTGCTAGGAGACATTGAAGTAATGGGTGATCCATGGGCTAAACTAGGTACGTGATCTGCTAGAAGACATTGAAGTAATGGGTGATCCATGGGCCACAATTAGCAGGTAATTCTAAAGTGAAACCAAACAACATTAACAACGTTATCTGCTAGAAGACTTTAAACTAATGGGTGATACATGGGCCACAATTAACAGGTAATTCTAAAGTGAAACCACGCAACATTGTGCGAAAACACTTTGGCACTGAAACTTGTCATTTGAACCCTGCTCAAGTTTTCCAGTATTCCTACTGTTCCTACATGTTTGCTAATTCCTTTTTTTACCTTGTTCCTTGTTTTTTTATTAAAATGTTCTACTTTTCCCTCCATTTTATAATTTCATTAAATATTTTGCATATGTAAATCGCACAATAAAGGGCTTGGGTGCAGGAGTACTGCAACTGTACTTCCTAGAGCTTAGTTGAGGATGGAGCACAAGTGTTGTGAGTACAGAACATGTCAAATGAGGCTTATCGCTGCTGTGGACATGGGTGAGCATCAACCAGGCTAATTACTTCTGAAAGCCTGCAATAGTCTGACTTGTATCCTGTTTTGCCTTTCAAAGTGCTACTTAATTTTGTCCTACTTTTGTATGCCTGTGTTTAATATAAATATTTCAAGATGTTATTCCACTTTTCAAACAGCTCACAATGCCGATGAATTGACTGGGTCTGAGGATCCTAACATCCTACATGCCTTCATTGCAGCCTTGCCCAGCAGATATGCATACAAAGAAGGTAACATTTGACAAACGTTAGCAATATAACGATATCAAAGAGCAATGATTGAATATACCACACCTCTCATGTAAATTCAATTGATACAATTTAGGAATATATTTATTACAAATATTAACTAGGTTTGCAAACAAGAAACACTTTTCTTGTGACCTAGCTTGGGTAGAGTAAAAAAATGCAGGTTTTCTTTCTAAAGTTGGTTATCCGATTACTAATTTTTTTTGGTGTGTTTTTTTGTCTCTCCTTGAAAGCACTGTGAAACATTTATTGCTACTGAGAATCTAAAAGGACAGACAGGATTCTAAATGTAGAATTTAAGGTCCACATTAAACCGTAATTTTTTTTCTTCCCATTTCTGTTTCCGTTGTAGTTGTCAAGTTTCGCCGTCGTGCTCGATTCCTTGAGTTTGTGGTTCAGGTGGTGCAGAAAGCATTGAGTGAAGGATTGGTTGACACAGCCATTGAATGGTGTGAAGATTCCACACAGTGGCTTATCAGGTGAGGACCTCAAACCCTACCCCACCCATATCCTCCACCCTCACCCCTACCATGCCCACCCCTACCATTCCCACCCCCTTACCCCCACCCCCACCCACCCCTCCCACCCCCACCACTACCATGCCCAGCCCTACCCTCCCAAGCCCTACCCTTCCCACCCCCTACCCTTCCCACCCCTACCCTTCTCACCCCTATCCCTACCCTCCCTACCCCTATCCTCCCCACCCCTATCCTCCCCACCCCTATCCTCCCCACCCCTACTCTCCCCACCCCTACCCTCCCCACTCCTAACCCCTACCCTCCTAACCCCTACCCACCCAACCCCTACCCACCCAACCCCTACCCCCACCCTCTTCACCCCTACCCTCTCCACCCCTACCCTCTCCACCACTACCCTCTCCACCCCTACCCTCTCTACCCCTACCCTCTCTACCCCTACCCTCTCTACCCCACCCTCTCTACCCCACCCCTGCCCTCTCTACCCCACCCATACCCCTTCCACCCCTACCCCCTCCACCCCTACCCCCTCCACCCCACCCCAATCTCATGCACCCCACCTCTATCCCAATCCTAACCCACCTTCCCCACCCCACTAAGTACAGCTGTCATTTTGTTTTGTCTTAGACGCAATGAGCAACTCTCAGCAGTCAAGGCCACTCTGTCTAAACAGCCAGGTGGTGTGACAGTAGCAGGAGATGACCCTAAGAAATACGCTGCTGCCGTCATTGAATACACAAAGGTAATACTGACAACAAGTGGCAATTCTTCCTATTTAGAATAGAAGATGCAGGCTGCAAAATCCTCACACAAGTCATGAGAAGTCTATCGCAAGTCAGTCACAAGATATCCAGTCACAATACATCCAGTCACAAGACATCCAGTCTCAAACAAAGAGACAAACTTATTCAATGAACTGTGACAAAGAAATTATTGTTAATCCTCCATTCTTTTTGTGATTTGACGTGTGATTGAAATTGTGACTGACTTCATCTTTCTCATTTATTCAGGTTTGCACATTTTACCTGGATATTCATCTTAAGTCATCTTAAGTCATCCTTAAACAAATGTTTCAGGAGCAGGCAAACTTAACGCATTGTATAGACTCTAGAGTCATTTTGAATAACTTCAATTGTTGATCTTTCATCTAGTTGCTCCATAATCTTTTTTAAACATCAAGAGTTTCATGTTAACCTATTAACCGCCTAAAACTGCCCAAAACCGCCCTGCCTGTTATTCCTCAACTGCCCCAAAACTGGCTAAGCACTTTATCATTTTATTAAGGAGTAAATACAATGGAATACAATTTAATACAAGTGATAAAGGGTTTATTCAAATCAAGTATTTGCTCGGTTGGTTTTGCCCAATTCCAGAATGCTAGTCCGAAACGGGTATAAATATGCACACATCTCTGAATCTTTCCCCTTTTTGGATTTGAGTGTACTCTTATTTCCCTGTAACTTGTTGTCTTTTGGACAGAACAAGCCGACCACCTTACAGGTACCCTCCAACAAAAACCAGCAAGAGCCCCAAGACACTAAGAGCCCTCGTCGGAAGAAGAAGAAACTGCAGCTGCTGGTCCATCTTAGATCTAATCAAGTTAAGATGTCGGATGCTGCCAAGGCACAACAGGAGCACAAGGAGCTTCAGGTCAGAGCAAATAAATACTCCAGAAAGTCTCAATTCTTAGACTACAGAACTGATTGCTTTTATTAGTTAGAATTATCGGTAGTGAAGTGCACTGTGGCATTCTGATATCGCGGAAGTATTATTACAAGGAGGTCGTGGGTCCGAGTCCCATCTAAGTACATTTTTCGCATAATTTCTTGGGGAAATACTGAGTATACAGTGTTTATAAAATACATTGGGGAAGGGCAAAACGCAATAGTGAATTTTTATTACCCTGACGCAAAATTCATCTTATGAAACATTTGGTTGTGGTACCCGCTGCTATTCAGATTCCTACCAGCCAGCCGACCCAAGCTTACATATGTTCACGTCCAAACTGCTTCAACGGGCACTTATTAATTTCATAGCAGCATGTGAACACGATTTCCTCGCATACGACGCTTGTTTTTCTGCAGCAGACAACGCCAAGCTGACGACAAGGACAAAATGAAAAGAATAAAATAGACCCTAGTGCAATTTGTAATTTTACCAAAAAAGAAAATTTTAAATGGGATTAGGTTCAATATGTGACCTAATTATTTTAATAAAGATTTTGCTACTATAAATTTGAATACTAAGAATTTTAACGTTCATTTTTAGGTTGTGAAAAATTCAAAATCGTACCTTTTTTGGTAAATCTTAAAATGTCATGAATTTACATGAGCTTCATGTAGCTTGGTGGTTGAGTGGTAAGATGTCTGGACTGGACTAGAACGCAGGAGGTCGTGGGTTCGAGTCCCACCTGAGTGATTTATTTCCTATGTAAACAAATGTCACAGTTCGTATTATCGCAGTTCATTCCAATATCTCAAAGTGCTTTACTATTATTACACCTGCCTTTCTTTAGCAGCTCAATCTCTACTCTTGAAGGTATGTACTTTTTGATGAAGAGACGTAATTGTAGTAAAGTGCCTTACCCAAGAACACAAGCGCTGTGTTCCCTGTCAGCGTTTGAATCCACAAACAGAGCTGCACTTTCTAGCCAAACAGCTGCAATTCAAGCCAGTAACTTGGCTTGCTGTATAAAAAAAAGTCAATCCTAAAAAATTTCAAATCTACTTCATGTTTGTCGTTGTTTTGATGACAGGCCTTTGAGAAGTTGGAGCAGATCCTGCCGGAGTTCTACCACACCCAGAAGAAGAAGCAACGACTGAGAAAGATCTGTGCTGACGAGATTCCTTGGAGAACCCAGGTATGATGAGGGGGCAGGTTTAAAGAAAGCTATAGCCCTGTTGGCACTGGACTTTTTTTGATAAAACTTATCGAGACGGTAGGTACTTTTCCCATTTTAAGTCCAGTGCGGACAGCCTAGGACGTTTTCCTCTCAGTTACTTTTTCCGAGTCCAGTGGTTACTTTTACCGGCCAACTGCTGCCCGGGAAAACTTCCCAGGTAACTTTTCCCAAGACGATAAGTCCAGTGCGAACAGTGCGAGTCGGTAAAAGCGGCTTAGGAAAACGTAAATCCGGCCCCCTAGTGTGATTTCATGCTACATAAGACACCGCGCATGCGCTCTTTGCATTGTTTACGTGCGCGCGCTGATGCATGCACATCGCATTGTGATCACATTCGCCTTCATGAGGCATTATAATGACAGCTCGGCTACTTCTCCCGCGGTCTCGGTAAAATTTTCCCGTGTCGAAAGTCCAATTTCGAACAGTGGTAACATTTCACCATTTTTTATTTTACCATCGTCTCAGTAAATCCTTCCCAAAAAAATGTCCAGTGCGAACACAGCTTAAGACCTGTCATGTCCACTTGTGAAAACTGTCAAAATAACAGAGTTGTATTCGAGTCCCTGCAAGTCCAGTCCCAAGTCCTTTCATAAAGCCAGTTGCAGGTAACTGGTTGAACAATGACAAATGAATGCTTTTGTTAACAATTCATTTAATAGCTAGTGACTTGATTTGAGACTGAAGGACCTGTGATAATTTGCAGGGACTTGCAGGGACTCGAACACAACTCTTGATGAGACGTAATCTTACTCTAGCATCTTTCCCTGTTGTCCTTGCAGTTGAACATTCTTCAAGGCTTGTGCCACTTTGCTCAGTTCCTGAACAAAATTGAGAAGAGAGACAAGTTGATGGGTCCGGCTGCCGGAGACATTTACAGGTAAATAGCAGTTCTTAGAGAGACAGTATAGATTTACAACTATTCAAAAAGTAACCAAACTCTAGTCTAGACTCCCTGTGAAATTATTCCTTTTGGCACGCTGTCTTTTGGAAGAAAATAATAAAAGAAGTAAAAAAATGCATCTCAGTGACGAAGTTTGGGAAATTTTCTCAGGTTTGTTGTCAAGAACCATTCATTAGATTTGGAGAACACTTGCTGATTCGAACGACAAATGCACAACTGACAAAGCATACAATATTAAAAGAGATCATATACAATATAATTCACTTGGACATTTTGTCTGTAACCCTGTTTTTGCCAAGAAAGAATTATATGCTCAGCAATTGTTTGTGCTTAGCAGCTCCATAAAATTGGCCCTTTAGATCTTTCCATAGATGCCTACAATTTCTCTCTGTTTTTTAGATCGTCTTACTTGGATAACGAGTGGTTCACGTTTGAGACGGCCGGGACCCTAGTCGTTGGCTGGGACGGAGGGCCTTCTCGAGCAGCTACCAGACAGGATGAGACGAGGCCATCCATCAACGATCCCGTCATCGCTCAGCTACAACAGATGGATCCGAGGGATGAGTGTAAGGTGCAGCCATCGGCAATAGAGGTGGCTGCGCTGGTCACTGTGGGTAAGTGTACAAATTGGTTCATACTCAGATAAGACTAGGCCGTCCATCAACGACCCCGTCATCGCTTAGCTACAGCAGATGGATCCGAGAGATGAGTGTAAGGTGCAGCCATCGGCGATAGAGGTGGCTGCGCTGGTCACTGTGGGTAAGTGTACAAATTGGTTCATAATCGGCGCAAAAGTGATCGCAAACGCAAATTTGTGACGTCACGGGGAGTTTGTCCCCTGCGAATTTGCAAAAGTTTAACACATTTCAACTCTGGCGAATCTAGAATGAAATTAGCTTAAAAAATTAGAATCAAGCATAATCTGTGCATGAGGTATTAAAAAACAAATATTGACTGCTTTATCTCGAGTGGTTTTATTACATCACTTGAAGCAGTCAATATTTGTATACTATTACAACAACAATTGATACATCCACATCCACAGTTAGGAAATCAAACTAAACTGATGTTTCTGCCTATTAGTTGTGACGTTTTGAGGTTTTCTTCTTCTTCTTTTTATAGGTAAACCAGTGCCGGTGGTACCCCCACCCCCAGACGACAAAGACTCAGATACCATGAGGACTTACCGTTCCTACGATAGTGAGAAACCAACCACCAAAGCCCCTCAGCACCGTGGTGACTACGCTGGCATCACCACACAGGCTACTGTGGACAGCTTGAAGAAGACATTTGACCACCTCAAGAAAGCAGTGGTCAGTGGCTCTTGGTGTCTGTTTTGGTCTGGATAATGTTGACAGGCTTTCAAATATTTTTTCTTGGATACTTGTTGGTCCCTCTACTCTAAAAGATGAAATCTTATTGCATATTGTTCATAACAGTTTTACACACTGCCAGGGTTTCAGCACAGTAGTACTGCAACGGTACTGCCAAGAGATTAGTTAAGGATGGAACACAACTAGAGTTAGTGGTGGTAGTTTTGGGGCCATTTTTTAAAGCCAAAGATGTTACGTACTTGGATGTAATATACTGTGCCGGCCAGGCACGCGTGACATTGCTAGGCCGTTGCTATGGTGGGCATGGCATACTGGTGTATATAACATTTGTCGATTGTACATTTTTATCGTTTGAAGCAGGAACAGTGCTTAAAATATAAAGAAATGTAACACCTGAACAAGTTTTTAGCTCTGTGAGTGCTGCATATTTTGAGAAAACAAGATTCGATGATTTTAATTTTAATACAAAATTTGCTAAGTCACAATTTTAAATGCGATCATAATCTGCGTTCAGGGTGTGTTCTCAGCCAGTGAATTGCAGCTACTCACGTGTCGACACTGAACAGACAGGTAGTAATGCTATCGCGTGCGCCGCGTGTTGTTCGAACACTTTTGCGCAGACTCATTTTGGGAAATGACATTCTTTTGTTATTGTTTTCAAAATGACAGCATGCCAGATGGGATATTTCAGGGAGTTTAGAATCATTAATATCTTTACAACAAGTAAGCTTTCCAACAGTATTTTGTTTGGTTACTTTTTAGATAGCTGCTAAAGGTATATTGTTTTTTTAACAAAGCATTCTTTCCTTTGTAAGGCTGTGTCTGAATTACTTGGCTGTGGCTTGAAATTACACACAGGTCTATGAGAAGTGGCTGTGGCTGCATTAGCTGCAGCTGCATTAGCTGCAGCTGCATTAGCTGCAGCTGCATTAGCTGCAGCTGCATTAGCTGCAGCTGCATTAGCTGCAGCTGCATTAGCTGCAGCTGCATTAGCTGCAGCTAATGCAGCTGCAGCTAATGCAGCTGCAGCTAATGCAGCTGCAGCTGCATTAGCTGCATTGGCATTAGCTGCATTAGCATTAGCATTAGCTGCATTAGCATTAGCATTAGCTGTATTAGCATGTGTGTGATTTCAAGCCATAGCTACTTAATTTAGACCAGGCATTACTCTGGAACTAGTCAACATTGATTTAGTTGTTACTGAGCAGATATTTGCTACAACAATGATTTGCAAAGTAATATACATTTGTGGTCTTAGCACACCGTGGCAGTCATTGGACCCTCTTACAGAATGCCAGCCAAAATTCTTGGAACTGCGCCGCTCCGCATCTTGCTCAACCTATACCTTATTTTGTCTCGTCTTCCAGGTCTTAGCACGTCGTGGCAGTCATTGGACCTTCTTACAGAATGCCAGCCAAGCTCACTGGAACTGCCCCCACACCGCCTTGATCCACACCGCCTTGATCCACACCTTGCTCAACCATCACTCTATTTTGTCTTTCTTCTCCCAGGTCTTAGCACACCGTGGCAGCCATTGGACCCTCTTACAGAACTCAAGTCGAGCTCTGTGGAACTGCGCCCACACCGCCTTGCTCCACACCTTGCTCAACCATCACTCTATTTTGTCTTTCTTCTCCTAGGTCTTAGCACACCGTGGCAGTCATTGGACACTCTTACAGAATGCCAGCCGAGCTTTGTGGAACTGCGCCCACACCGCCTTGCTCCACACCTTGCTCAACCTTCACCCTATTTTGTCTCTCGTCTCCTAGGTCTTAGCACACCGTGGCAGTCATTGGACCCTCTTACAGAACTCCAGTCGAGCTCTGTGGAACTGCGCCCACACCGCCTTGCTCCACACCTTGCTCAACCATCACTCTATTTTGTCTTTCTTCTCCTAGGTCTTAGCACACCGTGGCAGTCATTGGACCCTCTTACAGAACGCCAGTCAAGCTCTGTGGAACTGCGCCCACACCGCCTTGCTCCACATCTTGCTCAACCTTCACCTTATTTTGTCTCTCTTCTCCCAGGTCTTAGCACACCGTGGCAGTCATTGGACCCTCTTACAGAACGCCAGTCAAGCTCTGTGGAACTGCGCCCACACCGCCTTGCTCCACATCTTGCTCAATCTTCACCTTATTTTGTCTCTCTTCTCCCAGGTCTTAGCACACCGTGGCAGTCATTGGACCCTCTTACAGAACGCCAGTCAAGCTCTGTGGAACTGCGCCCACACCGCCTTGCTCCACATCTTGCTCAACCTTCACCTTATTTTGTCTATCTTCTCCCAGGTCTTAGCACACCGTGGCAGTCATTGGACCCTCTTACAGAACGCCAGCCGAGCTCTGTGGAACTGCGCCCACACCGCCTTGCTCCACACCTTGCTCAACCTTCACCCTATTTTGTCTCTCGTCTCCCAGGTCTTAGCACACCGTGGCAGTCATTGGACCCTCTTACAGAACTCCAGTCGAGCTCTGTGGAACTGCGCCCACACCGCCTTGCTCCACACCTTGCTCAACCATCACTCAATTTTGTCTCTCGTCTTCCAGGTCTTAGCACACCGTGGCAGTCATTGGACCCTCTTACAGAACGCCAGCCGAGCTCTGTGGAACTGCGCCCACACCGCCTTGCTTCACACCTTGCTCAACCATCACTCTATTTTGTCTCTCGTCTCCTAGGTCTTAGCACACCGTGGCAGTCATTGGACACTCTTACAGAATGCCAGTCAAGCTCTGTGGAACTGCGCCCACACCGCCTTGCTCCACATCTTGCTCAACCTTCACCTTATTTTGTTTCTCGTCTCCTAGGTCTTGGCACACCGTGGCAGTCATTGGACCCTCTTACAGAACGCCAGCCGAGCTCTCTGGAACTGTGCCCACACCGCCTTGCTCCACACTTTTGCCAGCGGTCACACTAACGGCCTTCTGTCTGTTGAGGCCCTTAGGGCCGTGGTGTGGAGACCCTTCTACATTGCTGTGGACTGTCTGTTGGACATGATGGTATGTCTGCAGAACCAGGCAGAGGCAGTACAGAAGGTATGCAGGAAAATCTCGGTTTTACCCTTGAATCTCGGGGCATAAACGAAACCCCGTCCTCCTGTTGAATGAACACGTGAACATGGTTCCGAATAATAAGAACTAACAGGATATTCACTTCCCGCTCAGTGGAAAGTAGATAAAGAACGTCAAGAACAAAGATGACTGATTTATTAGGCCCCTCCAAAACTTGAATTAATTTTTTGCATAAAATTGGAGGCAGTCATTCAGTGCAGGAGCAGTAATAATTAAGAAAGAAAAAATTGTCCGTGATCATAGAAGTGGATTTATCTTTATACATTTTTATTGCTTTTTTGGGATGTAAATTATTTTCGTAAAATTATGTATTTTATTTTCTTTCCATTGAGTTTAAATTCGGGGCTGCCATCTTGAATGTTTGCCTACATGAATGCCACACACATTTGGGCGTCCGTAATCGGCAAACCAAGAACATTGTTCGCAGGTCTCTTGAGAACAAGGTTTTGATTACCCTTAGTTGATGATTCTTGAACCTTGATTGGCAAACTTATTTCCTGTTTCACAAAGTTGCTGTAACAATTGTTTTATGGGCCAATCCAATAAGGTTATAGTTCTGTGAATGCTGTATATTTAGAGAAAATAATATTCTTAAACTTTGGTTTTGAACCAACTACTAATGGACATTTCAAAAAATGCATCTCTGAGAAGATTTGTTGGACTTTAAAAACAAACAAAAATCTTCAAAAAGACGGCATGCCAGACAGGGAGTTTAGAGTCATTTATGTCTTTACATCAAGTAAGCTTAGGAACAATCATTTGTTTTGTTACTTTGTGGATAGTTGCACAAGGTTATACTGTCCCTTTAACAAAGGAAAGCATTGTTTTGTACAGCGGGAAATTTCACAAATCACAGGTTGTGTTGCAGGTATTCAATTCAATTATTCTAAATCACAACAATTCCAAATGCCTGACATCTCAGCCATAGCGTGATCTCTTTCAAAAGCACAAACAAATTTCTCACAGAAGTCTAAGAAGCAGCCGCCTATCCTGGTCAACAGCTGGGTGGGCTCCGTCTCAGACGAGAAGGGCGGGGCCAGTCTGAAGTTTGAGAACCCTCTGGATGACCTCAGCACGGCTGATTCTCGTTGGATGCGACGTATGGTGCTTAGAGTGCTAGAGATGCTGTATTATGAGCAGCAATGGGAATGCCTAGCTGACATAGCCATGAGATTCAACGTCTTAGCTCAGTGAGTTCTAGTTTCCAAATGATGAGTTCAGGTGCAAAAGCCGTTAAACGTCAGCAACAAATATTTGAATAATCGTATACTAGGCACTGTGAGCTTTAACTTGATATCAATAAAATCATTTTTTGTGGAAGTGGCTTTTGAGTCTGAACTCTTAAAATATTTACTGTTTCAAGTGGTGTAATAAAACTAGCCTCGGCTTCGCTTTGGAAAAATGGAATGCTCCATGATTCACAGAGGGAGGCTAGTTTGAACACACCACGAGGTAAAGCAGTCAATATTTGTTTTATAACACATCGCCCACAGATTCTGCTTGATTTTAAAATTGTTACATTATTTAAATCTTAATACAGTTGATATGAACTTCTATTTCAAAATGAACTTCTATTTCAATATGAAATTACTGAAAATGTATTTGGTCTTTCCCAAACCACCCCTTTACTGAATGTTCAAACCCAGCTCTTTAGTGCTGGCACTATGCTTAACACACACACCAGCATGCATCTGCACACAAATACCGCGCCACGGGTATAGTACTTTGGTTGCTAATGATATAGTACTTTTGGTTGTGCACAGCAAGGTCATTTTAGAGTCATTTGAGGTCATCAATTACAAATGCATAAAATTTGGCTTTTTTAAGAATACAAAACACATAGGAATCTACTGCGAGAAATGGCGACACTCGCAATCCAAAGAATCGCTTGTTATTAACCAACCATACAGTGATTATTTCCTGTTTTGTTTTTGTTAAACAGGGAGCGTTACTCGGAACAAGTGAGCCCTCTCCTGATCCAGGCCCAACGCAAGCTCATCTCTCGTCTCCAAGCCTATGGAGGACCACCCCCGGTCCAGCCTCACTTCCAACGTGCCGCTGACAAGTTGGGCAGGGTACCGATTACCGCCAGGAACTACGCCGATGTCCAGCTGACCGTTGAGTTAGACCCAGCTAATCTCAAGGCTATCGATGTAGGTGGAAGGATTGACCCAGAGGGCCATGATGTCTACGCAGGTTAGCATGCTTTGTTTGGTTTTCACTTGGCACAATGCTTCTCCCTCCTTAACCAGTTTGCACCGGATGACATATATAAACGCAAAGTTTTCCCCAGATTTAAAACGGATGACGCACAAACACGCCACGAGCAAGGCCGGAAATGTCTGAATTAGAAAAAAGCCACTCGGATAGGGTGCAACCCTCTGCCTCAACGTTTCTGGTTGTCTAGTACAGCGCCCTCAATTAGCAAATGTCACATAACCGCAAAAACACCCTATACTATCTCTCAATGGTAACAAAATCATTCAAAGTGTTCCAGATTCCTGAAAAATCTGAAAATGTACTGGAATCATGCTTGACCCCTAAGCTATCTAGCCACCGAGTTTCGTTAAAATCCCTCTAGTAGTTTTTCTGTATTCCTGCTAACAAACAAACAAACAAACAAACACCCGCCCGACAGACAGACAGACAAATAAATGCCGGCAAAAACATAACCTCTTCAGCAGAGGTAATCATAATGTATGATTTGGCAACGAGTACAAACAACATTAAAACGAGTTAACTGAAAGTTGTATGGCTTGCGGTGTAAACCATGAACATTTTTAATGACTCGACCATTAACTATGAACCAATCTTTTTTTCTCATGGGGGGTCTTCTCAGGAGCCTCAGATGCAGGGAAGTTAGTCTGTGTCCCCCTGGATGTAGATGACAGCCTGTCTGTGTTCCAGCAAGCATTGAGTGCTTCTAACTACACCGCTAGAGCCTTACAGCATAGCCGTAAACTACTGGTGCTGTACCTCGCTACGCAGCAAAACGGTAGGAATTACCTGAACATTGAAAACGTCTACACTGTGGTGCTGTAACAATAAGCTAGTTCGGTATTCCAACTGTGCATGTGCAGGAAAACCATGGCAGATACATACAAGGCTGTGGGGGACATGGTAACCAAATCTACAATCTGGGTAATTTTTTGTGCAATCAAAAAGATAATGGAAACTTTCGATAGAACAAAAGTTTGGACACACAAGACACTACAAACACTTCGCTGTTCAAATGTTTAAACAAATGTTACTTCAGAACGACAATCTTTGTAAATTTGCTGGTACCCGCTATGCTTTTGCACGCATCTGATGAGATGTTTTTCCCAACAAAATTCTTGTAAGAAATTGTGCACGTGTGCAGTTGGAATACCGACTGGCTTATTGTTGTTCTTTGCCCACAGTGTTTGGTTGTTTGTCCCCTATTGAACAAACTGTAACCCAGAAGAATATCAACTGGCCATTCTTTTTTAAAGAAGATACTTTTGAAAAAAGACATTAATTATAATTATAATTATCAACAAACAATGTTGTCAATTGTTTTTTTTTAATTTTCAGAAGTAGTTGGAAATGTAATGATAACCAAGTTTTTTTTAATTGAAGAAAAAAGGTTTCTAGCTTGGTTTGTCAAGAAAATCATTGAGTTGTGGAATCCAAATTCTATAAACAAATTCATCAACGAAAGCGTAATTATAAGGCTGTCCAAATTACTATCGCTAATAATACAAATTTGAGGGCTTATTTTGTTGGGTTGTGTCAATGGCACGTAAAGGCGCCTCTTGCATATGACCCATATTTGACCAAGGAGCACAGCCAAAGATTGTAAATGTAGATTTTTGCGGAGGAAGGAAAACCGGAAGACCCGGAAAAAAACCCTCGTGGCACAGGAGAGAACCAATGACTAACTCTACTCACATATGGTCTGAACCGGGAATCGAACCCTAGCGACATTGATGAGAGACGAGTGATTTTACACACTTGCCACCCATGCCACTAAGCTGAGATTCAACGACTAACTCTACTCGCATAGTTTCTGAGCCGGGAATCGAACCCGGGCCACATTGATGAGAGACTAGTGCTTTTACACACTTGCCACTCATGCCACTGAGCTGAGATTCAACGACTAACTCTACTCACATATGGTCTGAGCCGGGAATCGAACCCGGGCCACATTGATGAGAGACTAGTGCTTTTACACACTTGCCACCTATGCCACTAAGCTGAGATTCAACAACTAACTCTACTCGCATATGGTCTGAGCCGGGAATCGAACCCGGGCCACATTGGAGAGAGGCGAGTGATTTTACACACTTGCCACCTATGCCACTAAGCTATGTAAGTGGCTGAAGCCATTTCCCATAGACACGCGTATTACTGCAAGCAAGCCGTAGCCATTGAATTCATGTTGTACCTAATGGCTGATTCTGTTTTGACCACACAGCTGCACCAGCACCTAGCCATCACAGCATGCACAGCCGGGTGGGTTTCTTTGAGACAGATGACCGACCCCAGCTGACCGTCCCGCCTGACCTGGTCCGAGCAGAGTTTAAGACCATGGCGGAGGTACAGACATCGGCCTTACCTAAGTCACAGCTGGGAGTGGTGCTCACTTCCTATGACAAAACTATCGGTATGGAAAAAGTTCGTAGTAATTCCAGATTCCTAGTAATTCTACGCATCTCCCCACCTTTCAATACAAAGTAACTTGTGTCATCACAGGCATTAAAGTATTTCTACATTTACTACATTCCTACTTTTACTATTTTTAGTACTTTTTAGTACTTTTTAGTACTTTTTAGTACTTTTTAGTACTTTTTAGTACTTTTTAGTACTTTTTCTACTTTTTTCTACTTTTCCTACTTTTTCTTAACTTCCAAACTATTTTCTAGTTTATCTTGTTTTTGGTTCCACAACCTTGAAAATTGTTATCTTATTAAAAAAGTTTAACTGTTAGATACTGTCGTATTAGTCAGACAGATTGGTGAAAACAATTGCTCAATCAAATGATAAAGGTAAGAAATTTGGCACACAATCCGAGTATGTCATGATAAATATATTTAGCTTGATAGGGCCATCACAGATTAGTCATGTATATAGGTAGATTAACAAGCAATTGTCAAAATTGTCAAAATGGCTGTCATTGCATGCTATTCTACCCAATCTTTCTCATCACATACTCTGACTGTGTGCCAAATTTTATGCTATTATCATCGAGTCAACAATTCTATCATATTGTGCAGCACAAATCTGCCCGACACTATGTAAATCACACAATGAAGGGCTTGGGTGCAGGAGTACTGCAACTGTACTTCCAAGAGCTTAGTTGAGGATGGAGCACAAGTGTTTACACACTGTTATATGTAAATCACACAATGAAGGGCTTGGGTGCAGGAGTACTGCAACTGTACTTCCAAGAGCTTGGTTGAGGATGGAGCACAAGTGTTTACACACTGTTATATGTAAATCACACAATGAAGGGCTTGGGTGCAGAAGTACTGTAACTGTACTTCCAAGAGCTTAGTTGAGAATGGAGCACAAGTGTTGTGAGTACAGAACATGCCAAATAGTGGACCCGCAATCTTACTTCCTGAAGTTCTTACACCTCTCTGTTTCTATATTTCTCAATTTCCTCTGCAGAGATGTTACTGGCCAGGAAGCAGTTAGGGCTGGCTGCTCAAGCGATGCATGAATTAGGCAACCTGCACTACCACGCTGCTAACATCAGGTAAACTAGTAATCTAAGTATCCAAGTAGGCTTCTAGATATTACTGGCCAGGAAGCAGTTAGGCCTGGCTGCTCAAGCGATGCATGAATTAGGCAACCTGCACTACCACGCTGCTAACATCAGGTAAACTAGTAATCTAAGTATCCAAGTAGGCTTCTAGATATTACTGGCCAGAAAGCAGTTAGGCCTGGCTGCTCAAGCGATGCATGAATTAGGCAACCTGCACTACCACGCTGCTAACATCAGGTAAACTTGTAATCCAAGAATCCAAGTAGGCTTCTATATATTACTGGCCAGGAAGCAGTTAGGCCTGGCTGCTCAAGCCATGCATGAATTAGGCAACCTACACTACCACGCTGCTAACATCAGGTAAACTTGTAATCCAAGTATCCAAGTAGGCTTCTAGATATTACTGACCAGGAAGCAGTTAGGCCTGGCTGCTCTAGCGATGCATGAATTAGGCAACCTGCACTACCATGCTGCTAACATCAGGTAAACTAGTAATCCAAGTATCCAAGTAGGCTTCTAGATATTACTGGCCAGGAAGCAGTTAGGGCTGGCTGCTCAAGCGATGCATGAATTAGGCAACCTGCACTACCACGCTGCTAACATCAGGTAAACTTGTAATCCAAGAATCCAAGTAGGCTTCTATATATTACTGGCCAGGAAGCAGTTAGGCCTGGCTGCTCAAGCGATGCATAAATTAGGCAACCTACACTACCACGCTGCTAACATCAGGTAAACTTGTAATCCAAGTATCCAAGTAGGCTTCTAGATATTACTGACCAGGAAGCAGTTAGGCCTGGCTGCTCAAGCGATGCATGAATTAGGCAACCTGCACTACCATGCTGCTAACATCAGGTAAACTAGTAATCCAAGTATCCAAGTAGGCTTCTAGATATTACTGACCAGGAAGCAGTTAGGCCTGGCTGCTCAAGCGATGCATGAATTAGGCAACCTGCACTACCACGCTGCTAACATCAGGTAAACTAGTAATCCAAGTATCCAAGTAGGCTTCTAGATTATCTTGTTTACATTTTAGAACAATAACAGTACACGACACGCTATGATTTAACAGGATGCTTGATACGCTAGACACCTACAGATAAGTGAGGTACATGTATTTCTTAATAACTCAGTAGTTTAGGTTTTTGCAAATGGTGTGTACTCTTTTTAAATCTTGGCCTGGGGCCAATTTCATAGAGCTGATTTAGCAAAAAGAAATTCTTAAGAGCAAAAAGTAAAACCATCTTTAATACCAGCCACAACTCCATGTGATGTATATTGTTATTAATTTATAATTAGCTGTTAGCTTAGCATAATAATCACACAGAATTTTGACTTATAACCTGGGCAGTTTTACAAACCCCAGCTTCGTCTCCGTCTTTGGCTTCGTTCATGCAGTTTGGCAATCGTGATCGAGACTGGGTTTCTGATTTACCAAGTAAGGGTTTTTGTGGTGAAGCAACTTTTTGTGGTTATAAGCAGCTAGATGAAATTCTAACACATTCTGAATAGAGTTCCGTGTCTTCTTTCCTGTGGTATAATGACAAATTCTTCTTTCTGTCACTGATTTCAGAGTGGCATTCAAGTGGTGGTCAGAGTCCTTGGATCTGATCATGAACACCACAGACACCTTACACAGCTGGCGTCAGCTGTTGACTGGCCAGAGATCGCAGCATGAGATCAGCTCACAGCTCCTAGCTCGCTGTGGAATGTGGGGTTGTCTGCTGGGGGCGGTGCTTGCATCTAAGATTGCACAGTAAGTAAGCCTGGACGTCTGTGGGTTGGTTACAGAAAGCTGGATTTGAGCCAGAGATCGCAGCTCCTAGCTCGCAGCTTCTAGCTCGCAGCTCCTAGCTCGCAGCTCCTAGCTCGCAGCTCCTAGCTCGCAGCTCCTAGCTCGCAGCTCCTAGCTCGCAGCTCCTAGCTCGCAGCTCCTAGTTCGCAGCTCCTAGCTCCTAGCTCGCAGCTCCTATAGCTCGCAGCTCCTAGCTCGCAGCTCCTAGCTCGCAGCTCCTAGCTCGCAGCTCCTAGTTCGCAGCTCCTAGTTCGCAGCTCCTAGCTCGCAGCTCCTAGCTCGCAGCTCCTAGCTCGCAGCTCCTAGCTCGCAGCTCCTAGCTTGCTGTGGAATGTGGGGTTGTCTGCTTGGGGCGGTGCTTGCCTCTAAGATTGCACAGTAAGTAAACCTGGACGTCTGTGGTTTGGTTACAGAAAGCTGGATTTGAGCCAGAGATCGCAGCTCGCAGCTCCTAGCTTGCAGCTCTTAGCTCGCAGCTCTTAGCTCGCAGCTCTTAGCTCTTAGCTCGCAGCTCTTAGCTCGCAGCTCCTAGCTCGCAGCTCCTAGCTCTTAGCTCGCAGCTCGCAGCTCCTAGCTCCCAGCTCCTAGCTCCTAGCTCGCAGCTCCTAACTCGCAGCTCCTAGCTCGCAGCTCCTAGCTCGCAGCTCCTAGCTCGCAGCTCCTAGCTCGCAGCTCCTAGCTCGCAGCTCCTAGCTCGCAGCTCCTAGCTCGCAGCTCCTAGCTCGCAGCTCCTAGCTCGCGGCTCCTAGCTCGCGGCTCCTAGCTCGCAGCTCCTAGCTCGCAGCTCCTAGCTCGCAGCTCCTAGCTTGCTGTGGAATGTGGGGTTGTCTGCTTGGGGCGGTGCTTGCCTCTAAGATTGCACAGTAAGTAAACCTGGACGTCTGTGGGTTGGTTACAGAAGGCTAGATTTTAACCAGAGATTGCAGCATGAGATCAGCTCACAGCCCCTAGCTCGATTCCTAAACTCCTTTGATATCTCACACCTTGACCACTGACCACAATTTGGCCTCTTGACCAATTTGGTCCAACCTGACCTTCGACCTGTTCTTGAAATCTGACCACCTTTTTATCTAGATATTCATTGACCTCCAGATGACCTCTGACCAGGTACTTTCTGAAATAAAACTAAAATCTCTATCTAGGTACATCTTGACCTCTGATCTGGGCCTGCGAATGGAGAGCTGTTTTCTCTCGGCGTTCCTCTTCAAAGCCCTGTTCCGTGCCTGTCTGCCCCACCCTACAGCCGACCGGGACTACGCCCTGTATGAGATCGGTGAGGGATGCGAGGTCCAGTACCTGGTGCCCGGGGTGGACCTGTTGTCTGATCGGTACCGGTGTGACGGCAGAACTCTGCTAGCCTCGCTACGCTGGGTGGCTGAGGAGCTGTCTAGAGGAAGACATAACCTCATGGTGGGTGGCCAGGGAGGGCTAAATATGCTCTGTTAATAAATACCTTGAAGAGTTGATAGCTTCTGATTAGTCGAGACTCAATCACGTTGGATTGTATTAACATGTGAAATATAGGCCGCCTTCAAGAACAAGCAAATAAATTGCCCCTGAACCAGCATTGATCAAGTATCGTGTAACTTGTAACCCAATACAGCAGTATGCATGCACGCGCTGAATAAGTATGGCCCCTGAACATGACCACTGTAAAGCCCGGAAATATCGCCAACCATTATTTTGTTTCATTAACAGCGTCCATCAGCCAACCAAGTCATTATCATGCAGTGACGACCGGGTCCTCGCACTGCTATTCCCTAATTGGAATTAATTTGTATTAGATTATTAGATTTCATGATTGTTTTTGAACTTTTACCTGCTAGTGCTTGTTATTTTCCCCTGACCCAAGTATGTTCTTCTTGGCTGCAGGTTCTCCCCCTGTTGACGCTGTACCAATACCTCACCACCTTCGTCTGTAGAGACCTACAGCGTGCAGTGGACGGTCGCATTCTCAAGGTAAACCAATCTTCCCTCTCCAACTCTCATCTTGTCCACTCTATTAACCAGATGTAAAAATATTCTCATTGATCGTTGAGATTTATGTTGACTGCCTAACGATTTCCAGTGGTCATGGTATTTGATTTATGTGTGATCATACGTGGATTCGAACCCCCGTACAGGATATGGTCTCTGTGTTCTTGGGCAAGACATTTTACTACAATAGCCTCTCTTAACGCAGAAGTACGAATTGGTACCTTGGTTAAGACTCAATGCTGCCGAATGTAAGCTGCTGCAGTAAACAAACAAACCAACTATCATACTTGTGACAGTTTTCTACATGTTATCTCTTAGTATGACTTATTCATTTATTTACGTGTATGTTTACCTAGGTTCGCATTCTGACTGAGTTGAGTCTCTACAGTGAAGCATTCACCGTCCTCGGTCGTTTGCTGCACGGTGAACGCCTACCTCAGACGGCGGATAACAATTTCCGACAGGTGGAATCTAAAATGGTAAGCACTTGTTAAAAGATGACTTGTTTAACACTTTCACTTCATGCTTTTCCAAACACTCTTCTAGTTGTATAATGGAGTGTCCAGCTTGCAAGTAAAATGTAAACAACTCCTTTCATGGAGATTGGCAATCGCCTACGCGTACTTACGATGTCGCGCATATGCAACGCAAATGCAGCTGTGGTAAATGTGTTGTGAATTGGGGACCCCTGGTAAGTATTGCCCATGCCTACATGAGCGTTGTGAACGATCAGCCAATAAAACATTAAAAGGCACTGGATTTCATAGGAGTGCAAATTTCATGTGACCGGTCTTTATCATCCGTTTAATACCGGTCACGTGACGGGCTCTCGACCAATAGGAATGGGTAAACTGTTTTAGGTATTTATGGTATTTTATGAATGTTTGAAAGCTAGAACTTTGTTGTGTTTGTCGCAGTTTGTCTAAAATAATTCCATTTATATATCTGTAGTATTTGCAAACTACAGAGGTATGGTCTGAATAAAATTAAAAAATTGATACACCCCCTTCTCCCCCCTCTCCCCCCACCCCCCTCCCTGTATTTTGTATCGTTTCAGTCTTCTCAGAAGTTTAACTCTGCCAAGCCTTTGATGGAACCCACAAACTTGAAGGTGAGTGAAACCCACATTTCTTGTATTACAAAGCTTAAGACACAACAAACACACAAAAAATCGCTTAGTAAAAGCATCTTATCAGCCACAGCTCTATGTGATGTAGATTGTTTGTGATTGGTATTTAGCTGTTGTTAGCTTAGTTTAACACTATCACAAGAAATATTAGCTCCTAAGCAGTGTGTCAGAGGGCGTGTATACATGCAAAGTTTTTCCAGAATTTAAAACGGATGACGAATAAACACGAATCAAGCAAGGCTGAAAATATCTGTCAGCGATCGGCTCGCAGCTAGCAAGGCCGGAAATATCAGGGTGTGCTACCCACAGATGCCAGCCTGAACCTGTCTCCGATCGAGGTTCATGAAAAACAATTCCGCGCCTCGGCGCGGTCAATGTCAAAATACTCCTGGCACGAGCTGGTTAAGCAACTCTATGAAATTGGCCAAGATGTCCTAATTAGCACTTGACCACTAAGCTTGCAGGGATCTTCAAGGCAGAGCTGACCTGCCAATTCAATTCTAAACCAGTTGATGAACTAGGTTTTTTTGAATGCTGTCTCTTTAAAGGTAGGATACACCATTTGTAATTGTTACGAAAAATAAAATTTTATAAAGACAAAAAACTAAAATAACATAAGAATAACTGCTCGACGCCGGTTAAAAACAAACGCTGTTTTTGTTGTGCTTTTCTCGGCATCCATGGTTGTAAAACTTCGAACAGGTTAAATATTTACTATAAAATACAACCCTACAAATCTACCCATTTATGATAATTCAAGCAATTACCAATGGTGTATACTACCTTTAAACATGAAATTGCAGACGTAATGCTTTGGAAAATATTTCAGTTTGACCACCTTTGGTTTTTTTGCAGATGCTTGAGACTCTTATAGAGAAGAGACTCTCGCCCTCGCTAGCCACGCTGTATGGACCCCACCTGACATGTCATCTGTCACTAGCCCAGGCTCACCTGATGATAGCTATTGCATCCACGATACAAGCCATGCCGGATGTCGACATTGTTACGTAAGATTACCTTGGGCATAGTTCACCCGGACCTTCGTCACTTATAAGTCCTTGACTCAAGCACCACTGCCCCACCATTCTAGACAAATCCTAGTTCCCCTATTCATCTGAGAAGACTGGTAATAATTTGTAATTAAATTAAGATCATTTTTATCCGCAAGTTTCAAAAATGAAGGTATTACCTTACTTTCAATTCAATATGGTCGACTCGTGGGGCCATTGGTACTAAGTATTGTACTTAAAGCAGATACCAACAATATTTGGTGTGTCAACAGTTTTATTAACCAACTCCCATTTTTCAAAACACTTATTCTGTAAGAAAAATAGTGTAAATGAAATAGGGGTGTTTTTTTGTTTGGGGGGGGGGGGTGTTTTTCTTAAAGTCAATATTTGTTTTTAATTAAAAAAACAACATTAATTTATTTATTTTTCTATTTTGTATTTTTTCAGGACTAGTACAAGCCCTGAGCCACCACAGAGGAAACCTAGCCTGACCACGAGCACCACTGTCAGCAAGCCGCCTAACTCTGTAGTATCTAAGAAGACAGAGAAGACACACACCAAGATTACAGTGGAGGATGCCCTAGGTAGGTCAGGGATGTGGGTAGAAGGGGCTGGGTCTTTCCTGCCTGGGTACAATAGATTGGCTCTGTAGTGACTAAGAAGACAGAGAAGACACACACCAAGATTATGGTGACGAATGTCTTTGGTAGGTCAGGGGTGTGTTTAGAGGGGGCATGGTTCTGCCTGGGTACGAATAATTAGCTCTGTACTGTCTACGAAGACACATGCCCAGTTTGAATACCAAACTGGCCTTCTTCTTTACCTTAACTTTGAATGGCATTTGTATTCACATTCAAGTATAGGCCAGCCTTAACCATAAGCACATAAACTTCTTTGTTTATGTTGTCAGCATCTGAGGATGGCTCGGCTGAGAGCTCGACTGTAACAGAAGACACTGGTAAGAAATTTACTGGAGGAAAGAAACCACTAACACTGGAAGCCATCAAGGTAAATGATAACAACTCTTTATGGATGAATAGACTCAACGCTCTTCCCAAAAAAATGTTTTGGTTCTCCTAACAAACTTTACATTTGTATGTTTTGTTTGAATGAAAAAAAATACTTTAAATTTTAGGCGTGAAACAAAATGCACAAATAGCCCAGCTTGCTACAGCGGAATGTAATTGTCTGGCAGAAATAATTAAATGAAGAAATAATTATATGTTTGGATTTTTGTTCGGTTTAACTATCACATTCATAAGTGAATAAATTAGGAATGGAAAATGCAATTGAGAAAAAAAAAATTCTTTATTTTTTCAAGGTGAAACTTTCAAAAAGCCTTAATATTAGTCTTAGTCTTGGTTGCAATACGTCCTAATCGCGGTATGCAGCGCGCATAGGCTGCCAATGCGGGTGCCATCTAACGTACACTGTAGATACCACGCCAGGACCTTCCAATAGGACGTCTTGGCTATTAACTGACATAAGCGCTTGGAAAATTCCGAGCAGAATTTTGTTGCTTTGTATGCGCGAGTGACACAAAATGAAGAAATAAGTTCTGTTTCTGAAAGCCACTTCCTTTAGCTTTTAAAGTACCAAGCGATATTCTTTGGGAAGAGTTGCAGACACGGACACCACTTACTCTCCGCACCACTTATTCATCATCAAAACCAACTCATTTCACATTACATTCTGTATTGAATACAATACATGTCTATTAGGTTTGCCAAACATGAGATCGTCACAGAAAGGATGACTCTTTAGGCCATTTTTGGAATGTAGTGAATAAGTGTTGTCCCTGTATGGAATTCTTGTTCTTGTTTGTTTTGCCAACAGGGAGTGCTTCTGAGGACAGCCGAGCAGACCTTGAAGATCATGGTGGAAATCATGCAGGGCCAAGGTAGGATTCCCATTATTGAATTTTGGTTGTTATTTTTCTTGTTTACTTCATAAGAGGCTTCAGGTTCGGGTCTTCATGTTAAAGTCCAGTCCCGTGTTTGGTACATGTAGTCCATCTCCAGCAATTTCTGCCTACAGCATGAACTTTATGGCCTAGCTGCCTCAGATGTGCTGCCTCAAATTGTGACATCAACTCACCGTAACCATCATTTTAACCCAAGTTGTATCAATGGTTTGAATCCAGAGCTGTAGATCGTACGCCAGTCTGTCAGCTTATGTCAGGAACCAGTTCCAAACTGTAACTAACTGTGGATGCATTCGTTTTAGCTAATACCCGGATCGACAGGGTTATAGTCCCGAGTCGTTGGATTAGGTTTGACGTCATACTCAGGGCTCACTTGAGTCTGCCACCATGGACCTTGCTCATGGTACAGAGTCACTGGTGGAATACGACACGTGCAAATATGGAGGCTGGGAAGAGGATAAGTTCAAGTGTCTCCAAAATAAACTTCATTGAGTGATGACTGGTGTTTGAAAGTTTGTTTGGCACAGCTCTAGTGGCTAACCCAACTGGGTTGGGATGCTTTACCGGATACCTGGGTTGCTTTCACGGGTACCTGGGAACTGATTGAAAAAGAAAAAAAACGTACTACACTCCACTATTTGAATCAAATCTGGGACCGAAAAAAAGCACACTATATGTTTCATGTATAAATTTGTGAAAATTTTCTATTTAAAATGGCCGTGTGTGATCATAAGGTGGCATCATTTTTCTGCAGGGAATAGAATAGAAGTCGACAACATTAATTGAGTAATCCTTCCTAATTGTCCTTGATCAGGAACTTGCGGCCAGTCAGCGGCAGAGTTAGAACTGATCGTCCTAGCCAAGCTGGAGTTGGCATCCGTTTACCGTGAGCTTCATCTAGCCACTACAGCTGCTCAGGTGGTCATCTCAGCAATGACTGCCTTACAGGAGAGTAGTTTGTTTGAGGACAGCAAGAAACTCAAGCCACAAAGCAGGTCAGGGTTCAACTTCATTAAGCAGATACATTACTGCTGCTGTAAAATTTGCTTAGCGCAGAAATTTGCTTAGCGCAGAAAATTGGCTCAGCCCAGAAAATTGGCTTAGCCCAGACAATTGGCTTAGCCCAGACAATTGCCCAGATAATCCACAGAAATTTGCTATTCACAGAAAATATGCTTCCATGTTTTATATAAACTTTGCTTAGCACAAACAATTTGCTATCCGCCAAAAAAATTGCTATTCACAGAAAATGTGCTTACATGTTTTATGAAATTAGCCCTTAGGAAATACCAAAGATAGAATTAGTTATAGTTTGAAAAAATTGCTATTCACAGAAAATGTGCTTACATGTTTTATGAAATTGGCCCTTAGGAAATACCAAAGATAGAATTAGTTATAGTTTGAAAATGCCCCTCCTTGAATTTTAGGTTGTCAGCCTTCAAGGGTAGCAAGCAAAGGTTGCCGACAGCCTCCCATCCCATCCCCCCTACCCCCATGGAGCAAGACAACCCTAGCCAGTATCAGTACCAAAACTTCCAGAGCCGGTCTCGTCTAGATGCCCGGCTGTGGCTAGATTGCCGTCTAGCCCTGGTCAAATGCCTGATGGGACAGGTCAGGGGCATGGGTCACCTCGCAAGTAAGTCAACAACAGTGGTTGAAAGGTAGAATACACCATTTGCAGGGGCCAATTTCATAGAGCTGCTAAGCACAAAAATTTGGTTAGCACAAAAAAGTCTTGCTCATTAAAAACAGGTTACCAGCCAAAATTCTACGTGTTTTTCATGCTAAGCAAAAAAACAGCTGATTATCAATCCAAAACAATAAAGATCACGTGAAAATTTGGCCTGTAACCTTGTTTTTGCCAAGGACAAATTGTCATGCTAAGCAAATGTTTGTGCTTAGCAGCTCTATGAAATTGGCCCCTGATCATTTACTCATTGAAAGTAAATAATGATTAAAGGCATCCAGCAAAATGATTGCGCAAGATATCTTCTAATCGCTCAAAAAAATTGAGCGATCGCCGGACTGCGATCGTGAAAAAAAAGAAAAGAATAACATAAGTACCACTGCCCGGCGCTTGTTGAAAACGAACGCCGTTTTTCTTGCTTTCCTCGGCATCCACAATTGTAAAACTTTGAACAGGTCAGTTAAACGTTATTTACTATAAAATACAAATTCACCCGTTCATGATAATTCAAGCAATTACCAATGGTGTATCCTACATTTCACATAAAAGTTGGAACATTATAACAAAAAAACTAAAACATTCTTCCATCTAAAGGTTTTTGGGTTCTTTTTAATTTATTGTCAATTTCATTGACTTTAGTGCCTCGTTTCACCTTGTTCTGCACATTTAGTTTCCGATGAACCGTCGGAGGATCTAGACTGCCGTCTATTCTGCATGCAAGGCCTGACGGAGGCTGAGGCTTGTGATGACAATGAAATGCAAGCAGAGTTCTTGATGCAAGGGGCGTTGCTTGACTTGCAAGAGGGGAGGTCACTGGACGACATCAAACAAATACTGCAGGTATGATGTAGTTTAGTCTTAGCGAATTACCTCTCGTGCTCAGTGCAAGGTGGTGACCTGATGCGTTACATTGGCTTAAAGCATGGACCAGTCTAACTGAGACAGTATTGGAAAATTGTTGGAATATTGCAAAGGATCAAAATATTAGTGCCTCTGATTTTGTTGATTAGTTCCTCTGATTTTGTTGATTAGTTCCTCCGATTTTGTTGATTAGTTCCTCTGATTTTGTTGATTAGTTCCTCTGATTTTGTTGATTAGTTCCTCTGATTTTGTTGATTAGTTCCTCTGATTTTGTTGATTAGTTCCTCTGATTTTGTCCAAGAACTTGCCCGTGCTATCCATTATTCTATCTCATAAGTCTTGTTACCCTCTTCTAACAATCCTTGCAGGAGGTTGTGAGTCTTCTAGAGCAGCAGCAGACCCTCTCCTCCCCTGGTCATCTCCTCCTAGCCCTAGCCAAGATTCAACTGATGGACCTGAGAGCCCTGGCTGCCAACGCCTTCCTCAAGGAAACAGGAACACCCATCACTGACAGCAGCTTAGCTGCCTACACAGAGGCACAACAGATTCTGCTCAATCAGGTAGGACCTACTACTTGGATTTGGCAAACTAGAGGACTTTTTTTCTCTCAAACTTGACAACAAGTTGAGGTTGCTGGAAAAGCACATGTGGGATTCTTGGCTTGAAATATAAAGACCCCAGTCTGGAGACTTACCATTTTTCAGTTGTGTGGGTTTTTTTATTTGTCGTTTGAAGCAGCAAAAGTGCTCAAATTCTAAAGAATGGTGCTTGACGACAACTATACCTGATGAAGTTTTAGCTCTGTGAATGCTGTTTTTTTCAGGAAAACATAATTCTAAGATTTTGATTTCAATTCAACATTTGCCGAGTCGCAACTTGAATCGTGCCTACAATCAGCAATCAGGGCATGTTTTCATTCAGCCGATTGCAGCTATATATCATCCACCGATAAATTATAGTATCCACGCGCATCAAGCTGATATTTATAATTGCCATTTTGAGACAGTAATTCGTAAAATATAATTCTTATATAGCTCACGTATCTACCAGGACTGGTAATCAAGGCGCTGTGTCATTATTATTCTTGCTCATTGGGCTCACGAAACATTCCAAATACCATATTAGCTCCCTGAGGAGTATACAGCTCAATGCTGCCATTTAGGCGCAAAGCTGCCATTTAGGCGCAAAGCTGCCATTTAGGCGCAAAGCAGCTAATAGCAACCATCTCCGCCCTCGCAGGTACCCATTTACTCCTGGGTGGAGAGAAGCAATGATAACAAAGTGCCTTGCCCAAGGGCACACGTACCATAGTCCCAGGCTCGACTCGAAACCACAACCTCCAGCTTTACATACAGACGGCGAATTCAATGCTCCAGACCACGAAGCCACGCCACTTTACAACCAGCTATCGTGCTCTAGCTACAAAACAGTGTGTGTGATTATACCTTGCTAGATGTCTTAAGGTCTTTCTATTGCTCCTATGATGCAGATGATGCACCTCGGTGAGAAGGTGGAGAGACATGTCTCAGTCTCCTATCTATCCAGTCCCTCCAGCCCTCTCCTCAATGTCTATCTGCCTCACCTGCTGTACCTGGCTAAGACTAAGATGAGAATTGGCCACGCCCTATCTCGACAGGCTGCCAGGGAACAAGCTAAGAACAGTGCAAAGTAAGACAGTAGCAGCATTGCAGTTGATTTCACCAAGTGTTAAACTCTTTATTCACGATAGTGACCGCCAGGTGGCCAGGGCCCAATATCCGGGATTCTTTTTAACCGTCATTCATAAATACCTGAGGCAGCTTAGTTATTCTATTGGTCGACAGCCCGACAAATGGGTAGGTTTAAACGGCCGATAAAACATGACCCAGCCAGTTTTAACCACTTTTCACAGCATGCGCATTCCAACCAATGAGTCCATATATTAAAAGTCCTAATGGTTATGCCATATTACACGTCTATCTCCATATAAGGGCTTATCCAAACAACTTCACACTTGACGCTGCAACTTCCTGGGTCCTCAATAATACACCCGCCGATCAACTTCATACAGTGCCCTGTTCTCGAGATAATCGAATTATGGACAGACACCAAAACCGACAGTGATTCCTTGGAATCATAATAAGATTTTGTAGATTATTCCTAACCCCAATTTTAAATTGTTTTTGATTTGATTGTGTGTGCAGGGTTCTGGGTGACCTTGCCCCCGATGCCTGGCTACATGCTGCCGGTGTGCTCTCCACCGGTCTGGAGCTAGGCCGTGTCTGCGCCAGGCACGAAGGAAGTCTCCTGGCAGAGTTACTGCTTCACCTAGGCAAGGTGCAACGACAGCTTGCTCGTTGTAGTACTAGCACCAGCAACGGCAGCAGCGACGGCAGCAGCGACGGTGGTGCATACCAGCCTAGGGCTGCTGTGGGAACGCTGCTAGAAGCTGTCGATATCAGCATGACTAGCAATCAGGATTTAGGGTGGGTTTTTGTCAACTTGCAAGAGAGCACACATATCAGTGCTCTATAGGCCACAGGTTCAAATCAAATTCAAAATTTTGTAGAATTTACCTTACAATCAGAAATCTAATTTCAGATGTTCCAATTGGGATCGAAGGTCACAAGTTCAAAGGCCACGAATTCCAAGGTCAAACTTTCAAATCCAACCCGCTTTTGGTAGAGAATGAATATTCCTAAGGTCGCTGATTCGAATCACACCCATTATTGAATACCCGTGCATTAATATTTGTTTGACATTGTAATTTTCAGTCTGATTCGCCAGTCATACCTAGAGGTAGCTCTCATGTATCTAGACAGTGCCAGCCAGAGACTCAAACTCATCAACAACCTGCAACAAGCCGAGAGAGAGGAGGCTAAGCCCCTCCCCCTCCAAGCCTCACCGGAGAAAAAGAAGAAATCAAGGGTGCGTTACCAATCAGAAAATGCCACTGGTGACTTTTGCATACTTTGTGATTAAATAAACCCACGAACACTATTTCATCTTTTTCAGTTATATTTAACCCTCCCAAAACATGTAGTTTCCACCTGCAAATAACATATCCTGAGATTGTTTGAAAATGTTTGCATAAATTCTTATTCAAAAATGTCCACAATTTTTCTGAAAAAGATCACATAATTTTTATTTTGCCAAATGAGGCTTATGATGCTGTTGACATGGGTGAGTATTAACAAAAACTATCCCTGGAAGCCTACAATTGTCCGACTTTTATCCTGTTTTCTTGATACTAATATTCTGATACTACTTTTCTCCTACTTTTTTATCTCGGTCTGCTTAAGCCTGATATCAATCAATCATTCTCTCACCAGACCCCAACCTCCGCCTCCAAGAAACCCTCCCGTTCTGGTCTCCCGCCTAAGGCCACCTTATCCAAGCATAACCTAGCCATCAAGGAAGCCACAGCCGAACGCACTAAGGAGCTCACAGCGGCTTGGCTCGCTGTGCTGTCAGCCACGGCTGTAGCCATAGCCCAGCGCTCTCAGGCCCTGTTGGTGGGTGACCCCTCCTTGACCTCACTGACCTTAAAGGACAATGTCAGGGACCTGATCCCTGATTTCGTCATGGAGGACCTGAGCTGTACGCCTAAATGTAAGAAAAGTTGTTGGCATTCACAATTCTCACTTGAAGGCACAGTTAGCAGAACCATTGCCTAGTCCCCTCCCCCACCACCAAGCTAAAGACAGTAAACAGATAAAAATAAACACAAAATGATGATAAATAGCAATTATAATATGTCGATGTAATTATATGGATTAGGGGAAACATGATGCCTTTAAATAATGTTAAGGATAAAAGAATGAGCATAATTGACAAGGGTCATTGTTATTACTCCCAATTTTTCATTGCAGTATGTTTGCGTACCCTGTGATAAAAGGTAGATCTGGTTTTTAACAAATCTTTTCTAGTGCCCAATTGCCTTTTTGAGTACAATTTTGTATCAAATGATAAATTGGTTTTTGGATTTGCACACAGTGGAGCATGGGGTCTCTCCTTTAGCAGCAGCTAATAAACCCACTTTAGAGGAAGTCACAGCCAAGATGCAGGATGAGGAGGCCTTCTCAGCAAGCTCACCTTCACCATTCCCTCCCCTGGCAGCCTTAGACAAGAAGCCTGTTTCCCTGAGCTGGATCCATCTACTGAGCTACACGGCCATCCTGCAGCGATCCTGCAACTTGGATTCCATTGGGGTGGGGGTGGATGTCGGCAATCGCGGCAGGTCACCGGCGAATGAGAATGGCAGCCTGGGAGCCGGTTTTGACCTCGGCTTTGTCAATCACGCCGGCTTTGATACGGGGCTCAACCATGATGTGGTGCGGCTTCCGCTGCTCTGCGGCAACCCCTTGCTGCGCTTGCAGAGCATGCTGGGATTCCTGCGTAGTCATCTACCCATCTTCGCTGCCAGCTGCCAGGCAGTCAGACCACCGATAGGCCTATCGTTGCCCTTTACCGGTCCCCCGACGGAGCTTTCTATACCAGCTAAGAGTTATCCTGATAACTGCTTGATCAGCAAGACCGGCGAAGATTCCAACAAGTATGCCTCCAAGACATCCGATAAAGCCTTACTGTCTGGCGAGAATGAGCTTTGTCTCCAGTGGTACCAGCCTTCCACTCAGGATTCTATCGACACCCCGACCCGTCAGGTTCACCTTCTCTATGCCATCGGAAACCCCCTGCCTCCCAAATCAGCCTCATCAAAAGGCCCCACTGAGACCTCTCCACCCATCGTAGGCAGCATGACTCTCGCCTTACACCAGGTGACGGACCTCCACGACCGACTAGCCGTCTTGAGACAGAAGGCCGAGATTTCCCTGGCAGTCGCTGAGAAGCCCAAACCACCCAGCACCCCGGCATTCAGCACTTCGTCTAGAGAGGGGCCCGGTACGCCAGGCAAACCTGCCAACCGGAAGTCTAAGAGGACGGCACGCATCGCTCAGCTGTCTGCTAAGGTCAAACGAGATGAAAACCTTGAGGTAATTGGACAAACGAACAACTGTCACGCGTCAAATCCTTCCTACACATAAACACACTAAAAGAATGTCGCCTGCTTTAAATTTTGTTGGCAGAAGGGAAGGAAAGGCCAACAACCTTATCAAGTTATGCCTGAAGAGTGTAAATTATTGGTTGAAAAATAATTGAAACGAATAGGTAGAGCTGGTTTGTTTAAAGGGAAAATATACCTTTTGCAATTATCCAAAAAGTAACCAAACAAATTATTGTTAAAAGTTTACTTGATGTAAAGATATGAATGACTTTAATTTCCCTGTGAAATAATTCCTTCTGGCATGCTGTCATTTTGAAGGAAATAAAGTAATCAGTCCAAAAACGTGTCGCACAGTTTTGTAGTTGATTCAAAACCGAAATCTGAGAATATTATTTTCCCGGAATATACAGCATTCACAGAGCTAAAACTTCGCCAGGATACAAGCACCATTCTTTAGATTTTGATAACTTTTACTGCTTCAAACAATAAAAATGCGCAACTGACAAATGATATACTATAACTTGAAACACTATTACAGCGTTCTCAATATCGTTGGTTCAAATCAAATTCTGAATACATATTTGATTGATTTTTTAATGTTAATTTCAGGCTTTGCTGAGGCAGTGTGTGGAGACAATCCAGGAATTATTGAAGTACAAGGCCCCTGACCAGGACCAGCAAGACCCACAAGCAGTAAGATATCTGAATAATAGTCTTTGATGAATAACTTTGCTTCGTCAAAGGCACTTGAACCTTTAATAAGAATGAAAACCCAAATTGAAGACGACTATTGCGTTCCCATTACACAAGGGTCACATAAATTTCAGTGCAACTTTTGTTTAAGTCATTTTCACAAGTAACAACAGAGAATAAACTATCTTCCTGGTCGCAAGAAGGCGCTGTAACAACACCATTTTCTGGAAATTCTACGAAATAATTGGAGGGTTTAATTTGAGGGTCACTGTCTTGTTTTGTCAAGAGTCCCAGAGCGTAGTGTCTGGTTTCTGTATTTGTCTAAAGGCACTCTTGACAATACCCAGTCTTTTGTTTTCTATAAATGTTTAAAGATAAAACCTCCTACACAGTATAAATCCTAAATTTTCCTCTGTTGGCGTTTTGGTCTCTTTGCAGATTCCTTTTGAGGTGGAGCTTTCTCGTATTCACAGCCTTGAGCAGCTGTTTGATCCTAGCTACGGCGACCGTCTGAAAGGCACTAAGATTTATGATTGGCTAGCTCCCATGCTTCCATAAACGCTTCCTACATTACGCCAGAGAATCCCACCTTTTTTGTAATCATCGACTTGTTTATCTCATGTTATTTTTTGACAACTTTCCAATAAGAGGAATTCCTAAGTAGCAGCCAAGCTTAACCAGTTCACACCAAGATTATTTTGACATTGACCGGGCACAGACGCGGGATTCTTTTTTATGAACCTCAATCCGAGATCAGGCTGGCTTCTGTGGGTAGCACACCCTGATATGTCTGGCCTCTCTCACTGTGAGCCGGTCACTGACAAGTATTTCTGGCAATGCTCATGTCGTGTTTATCTGTCATCCGTTTTGAATTCTGGAAAAACTTTGTGTGTATACACGGCATCCAACGCGAACTGGTCTTAAACAAGCATATGGCATTTGGGTTTGCCTTGTTTTATGGGCTCCATGCACTGACCTCTATATATGGACAGATCATCATTGTTTCATTTTGAAGTCGGCATGCGGAGAAGTGCAACATGGCGGACCCACGACGTGACTCTGTGAGCCAATGAAATGTCCAGGTGTTAGTACGATACGTATTACGTAATGTTTATAAATACAAAATGTACAGAATAAATCCGCTGACCTCCACACCTGGACGTTTCATTGGCTCACAGCAGTGACGTCTTGGGTCCGCCATGTTGCACTTCCAGTTCGCGCCGACTTCAAGTGTTAGCACAGCAGAATATGGACAATGGTCCGTCCAGGTGTAGAGGTCAGTGGCTCCATGTACTGATTTGAACGCATCGATGACCATTCCTAATTCTTATGTGTTGAACGATACACATTCAAAATAACATTAGCTCTTCAAAAGTGGTTGAAAAGTGCCCTCTCTTGTTCTGACATGTAGTCCATACAGCAAAAGAAAACACTGATGTCCTTGTTTCAGTGCTGACCTAATATTCCTGTATTCTGTGATGTATACAGTAATAGCATTACTTTCATTGTGTTAGTTCCACAATGTTTACAACTTTATAGTAAATCATTTGTTCTAAATCTGTTGCCTAAGGTGGCTCATTTTAAATGTATTTACCAACCTGTTTGATTTCTATCCAGTATTACTTCATTCATTTTTAGAAATGTTGTAATGTTAACATTAAAAATGAAACTTAAAGATGTCCAAAATCTGGAGGAGGGGGTTTTGAACTTTGATTGGAATATATAGACTATTCTCAGAAAATTTAAAATGTTTGCATGGGAGGCACAAGTTTTTCTTGCTATAAGGAGAATTCCTATAATATTTAAAACCCTTAGGATGTCTCCATAGAGGGTTGGAAGCTGATAGGTAGAGGCCTTGGGTCTGGGTATATGTTTGGGCTGATTAACTTGCTGGGGAATTTATTAGCTGGATACTTGTACTTTATCTTCTCACTTGTGCTGAGTGAAGTATCAGCTTTGGTCTTGGTTTTGCTGGGAATAATTTGTAAAGACATATTTCCAAGATTGTATCTGCTTCTGCACAGGATCATACTTAGATCCTCCTATTTGTAAGACTTTGAGAACTCAATTTAATACTTCATACTTTTTAAGGCCTTCAATCTAGATAGTTCAATTCAAGACCCACAGACACCCTAAGAAGCTTATACATGTACATAGTATTTGAGTCTTCAATTTTCAGACTAACTTTACCATATTAGCCGATGAATTTGCAATTTTAAGAATTTGCAGTTTAATACTCATTACATCATTTCAAACTATTCATACAGGTTTGATTTAAGCATGGATTAATGTTTCTCCTTGCAGTTTTGCCATTCTAAAAAATAAAACACTTATTTATTTGATATACAAATAAGAAGTGGTTATTGTAAAGGGCTCGTCTCAATTTATATTCGGGACGAATTCCGGACAAGTTGCAGATAGAATCATTCACTTTGTCTGAAAGATGATCTGAATTTGTTCTCATTAGTAACTGCTTGGCTCATCAATTATGATAACTACACTGTGAGAAGATTGCGAGGAAGTTGTTCAGAACCCTGTACATGAATTAAGATGAGCTCTAAGGCATTTTAATGTACTAGTTTTTATAAAGAAATCATAACAATTCGGTCACCTATTATTTGTACAAGAACTTTCTTACGCGTCTATGTTGTAACAAACTGTATTCCCAAGTAACCGCCGTCCAGTTATTGAATTATCCAATTGTTCTCAATTAATTCCAAGCTTGTTAGGATTTTAAGAGATTCTAGTTATTTATTACTTTCCGTCCAGTTTTTATTAAGATGTTTTTATGAAGTTATATTTTATTTGCTGTGTGGTTTTAACTTTATGCAATAAATCTTGTGGTGTATGACAACCAAACCAAGTTAGTTTTTGCCTTTTTCCTTGTGTACTTGCATTCTATTGAACAAAATATGTAAATGTGCACTTGATTCTACAAACAGCAGGGTCGATTCAGAATTTTGGAACATATCAAAATTAACATATTTTACAAAACGATTTAGATTTTTGTTTACCATCAAATTAGTTTACAGTTCAATTTTACAATTTAATAAATTTAAAAATTACAATTAAATTATTTTACTCAAAAGTGAATTTACAAATAGAGAAAGTAACTTTGCATAATGGCAAGCAGTTGAAGTATACAAATATAACATGGTTTGAGGGTGGGTGGTCATATTATAACTCGCCAAAGTATTGGAAGTTGACAAATTAGCCTAGGGAACTAGTCTGTTAAATGTAGGATACACCATTTGCAGATATCCAAAAGAATTTACTACCGAATTATTAAGAAATATCTTACTTATAAAGTAAATAAGTAAATAATGATTCTAGGCATCCAGCAAAATGAATGCGCTAGATATCCTGTAATTTTTCGAAAAAATGTAATTGTATAAAGAAATCACTATCGCCAGACGGCATTCCTGAACAAAACAAGAAGGTTGAAAACGAACGCCATTTTTCTTACTTTTTTCTTGGCATCCAAGATTGTAAAACTTAGGACATGTAAAAGTTAAAAGATATTTACTATAAAAAACAACCCTCCAAATCCACCCATTCCTAATAATTTAAGCAATTACCAATGGTGTATCCTACCTTTAACCAGTTTGCGCCGGGATTATTTTAACATCAAAACTTGACTCGAGGCGGATTCAGGCCGATGGTGCCGGGAAGCACACCCACGCATTTCCGGCCTTGGTCGCTGCTGACAGACATTTCTGGCCTTGCTCATGGCGTGTTTATGCGTCATCCGTTTTTAATCTGGGGAAAACTTTGCATTTATATACGTCATCCGGCAGGAACTGGTTAAGAGCCAAATTACAACAAAATCAGTTCTGGGAGTTTCTAGGCCAATCATACTTGTTCTTAAGACTCATTTCGCGGGACCTCATACATATATTCATTTGTCATTGTAATTTCAGGAGCTCAGGGAGACAATGGCACTTGACTTGCCAATGTGATGGAATTATTTGTGTTTTGCACCTGATTGACTTACGATGGCTTGCAATGACTTATGATGATTAGATTCCAACTATTACCAATCAAGTACCCCTCCTTCCATCTCCTAGTTGTCCCACTCACTGCTGTTTACACTCTGCAGCCTGGTTGCTCTTCATGTGCACCACCTTGTGATGTTTCTTACCCCCATGCCTCGCCCCTCTGGACCCTGCCACGCCCATCTCATGCCCCGCCCTTGGCTGGCTAGTCTCCTCTTCAGATGAGTTTTCACCGTCGTTCTCTCGGTGGTGTTTTTCCCCAGATTTGAGGCACGACTGCTTCAAGTCAACTCTGCCCTCCGCATCCAACACTGAGACCGTCTCACACATGGAGACCGACTTCTTCACTTGCTTCTTAGTAGGTGCGTTAGTTGCTGGGACAGTGAGAGGCTGATTCTGATTGGCCGGCTTCAGGATGTAGTCCTCTTGCCTCCCATTACCTCCTTGTTGATTGGTCGTTTCAGATGGGACCTTGTCCCTTATTGGCTGCTTTTGCACTTGGGGTGTGGTTTTATTCTTGGCAAATGAATTCATTTCCAATGACAGACTTGCGTTGTCGTCTACACTTACATTGTTTGCATCTTGTTTTTCTGCGATCTTGCTATCTAAAGTATTTTTGATTCCATTTGGTTTCTTTAGGCAGATTTTCTCTCGATAGCTCGTGTTGACCTTAGATTTTGAGGTCCCACTCTCTGCAGTTGATTCAAAGGAGAAAAAACAATGTCAGTCCATTTGTAAAATTTTCGAGCAAAAAGGCATCGAAAAATTCCACTCTAGAATCACTGAGCTTGTACTTTTCATTACAAAAACCTTGGATAAATTTGAGGGTCGGTAAATGAGTCCACGTGAGTTTTAAAGTGATGTTTCAATCATTGTGGTCAATAACAACATCGAGTCAGAAATACGTAATAGAAAACAATTACTCCATCGTTAATTAATAGTAAAGATCCTATCCCTAAAGAATAATTTAAACAGAGTCAAAACACATAGGTCTGAAGTAAGGGGAAATGAACAGCAATGAATGGCTTCATAGTAGCTTATTGAAATAGTTTATCACTTAGGACAAAAGGACTTAATATGACAGACCTGTGGTTGATTTGTGAGGATTTAACCAGAATTCTGAGTTGGATACAAAGCATGTGCTCGAAGCTCATTTGGTATATGCCCATCTTCTACCCCAAAATACCTTCTAAAACCCAATGCAGACTGGAGTTCCAGTCACGTCAAACCCAAATAGATTAGATTTCAGACAGGTATTGAATTCTCATTGAATAAATGCTGAAGTTGTCTTGAACCTTCCCTTACCTCAAAGACAAATAACACATCTCCGCTTGGCTCAAAGTCGCACTTATTTTCCAATCAAGAGAATAGGATTTTATACACAGAATATCTTCGTAATTGTAAATGTCCACATCGTCAGTATATTTCCATTTAACTTGAACATGTTTGGCAAGTCTAAACAAAACCAATGCCGAAAGTGTTTAATAATAGAGCAGACACCTTTGGTTCTTAACTCAGTAAAATGACCGGTTTTGACTGAAACAACAAACACATAAGAATCAATATTAACCAGTTCGCGCCGGATGACATATATAAACGCACAAATTTCCCCAAATTCAAAACGGATGACGCATAAACACGCCAAGTTCAAGTTCGAAAATGTATGTCAGCAGCATGCAAGGCCAGAAATGTGTGGGTGTGCTTCCCGGCACTATCAGCCTGAACTTGCTTCGGATTGAGTTTCGTTAAAAATAATCCCGCCCGTCGGCTCGGCGATGTAAAAATAATCCCGGTGCGAACAGGTTAAGATTGAGAATTTGGCAAATAACATCAGTTCCTTTTTCAGTCCAGTAGGGCGGAGCGGGGAGCAATGTACCTATGTAGATTTGATTGTTTGAACACAAATCAGAACAGCACGTAGCTCTAATCTCAAATACCTTGATATTTGTTTTCTTTCCATTCCTTGAGATTCGACGTAACACTGTAGTTGATCTTTTGACATAATTGCTCCTGTTTGAAATATCAGACGTTCCATGTACCGAATTCAAATCTCTGACTAACTTGTGACAACGTAACTCCGACAAACACTAGATTCTGAAACGTACGAGTCCTGCAAACCTCTACCTTTAGCATTCAGCTTCTGTCTGAGTTCATCTAGAGTCACTAACAGCTTCATGTTAGCACCCCTGGTCCGATCGGTCTCTGTCTCAGCGCTGTACAAGCGACGCTCACAATCCATCAACTTGTCACTAGCTGCTATCTGCAACAGCTGCTGGGTGTGTAGTTCCTTCTGAACCTCTTCCGTTTCTGATCTGATGGAGAAAGGAAAGGAGTCTGGATGAATGTTTCAAATTGGTTAAACATTCAGCCAAACTCTTAGCAAGGATTGTTGCCTGCCCTACATGTAGTACGTGTACATTGTATGTAGGAGAGGTATGGAACATAAACTCATCACAAAAAGTATTGAGACACTTAAAAATGAGCCAATAATTACCGGCCAGAAAGGGTATGGATTAATCAAAGCAAATAACCCAGTGCATAATTTTGTTCTGCGTATTTTGACACCTTGATTGTTGAGATACGATGTTGCGGAACGAAGTTATTGTCATTTCAATGGTCGTAGGTCCAGTTTCAAAAGTGACAATCATCCCTATAGAAGCAGGTTTGTATTGATCATGTTGATGTTAAATGATCAGCCAATAAGACAATCTCCACATATGCCCGCCTTTTCAAAAGAAACGGGGGGGCATATGTAGAGATTACGTCAAAATACGCAGAACAAAATTATGCACTGGGTTATTTGCTTCAATTAATCCATACCCTTTCGGGCTGTTAATTAATGGCTCATTTTTAAGTGTCTCGATACTTTTTGTGATGAGTTTATATCCAATAACCAGTGCTCAGCAGTATATTGTTTGAAGCTATTCAGAAAGTAAGCTTCTGAATCAACCATAATACTGTTAAAAGCTTAGTCGTTGTAAAGATATTAATGAAACTTGTAACTGAAGACATACCTTGCCGCATCCAAAGCCGTGTCCACATTTAACTTTTTGGGGTAAAACCTAGCTACGGAGACTGTTGTAAATTTAACCAAATTAAAATCCAGTGCAGACAGTAAGCTGTGGCTGGTAAGCTGGTTTTGCTAAGCAAGTTTTTTGTTTGTGGTGCTTCACCAGTTCGTGCCGGGATTATTTTGACATTGACCGATCCCAGTCGCAGGATTGTTTTTCACGAAGCTCGATCCGAGACGGGTTCAGGTCGACATCATGGGTAGAGCACCCTGATATTTCGCCCGTTGCGAGCCGGTCACCAACAGACATTTCTGGCATTGGTCGTGACGTGTTTATCCGTCATCCGTTTTGAATTCTGAAAACAACTTTGCATGTATACACACCCTCCGACGAACTGGTTAGGCAATTTTGGGGGCTATAAGCAGCTCTATAAAATTGGCCCCTGCAAGGTTTTTAGAAATTGATCTTACTTAAACACTTTGAGCTTGTGCTGCAGGAACTCCACCAGGTCCGGTTTGTCTGAGTCACTCATGAGTTTCTTGTACTCCTCATACTGCTGACCCATCCCCTCACTGACCTGTCATGTCAACAGAGATACTATTAGTTATCCCGCTAACGGAAGGTGGAACATGGAATAATGTAGTGCGTCTGTGTTCCTCATACTGCTGACCCATTCCCTCACTGACCTGTCATGTCAACAGAGATACTATTAGTTATCTTGCTAACGTAGGTGGAACATGGAATAATGTAGTGCGTCTGTGTTCCTCATACTGCTGACCCATTCCCTCACTGACCTGTCATGTCAACAGAGATACTATTAGTTATCTTGCTAACGTAGGTGGAACATGGAATAATGTAGTGCGTCTGTGTTCCTCATACTGCTGACCCATCCCCTCACTGACCTGTCATGTCAACAGAGATACTATTAGTTATCTTGCTAACGTAGGTGAAACATGGAATAATGTAGTGCGTCTGTGTTCCTCATACTGCTGACCTATCCCCTCACTGACCTGTCATGTCAACAGAGATACTATTAGTTATCTTGCTAACGTAGGTGAAACATGGAATAATGTAGTGCGTCTGTGTTCCTCATACTGCTGACCCATTCCCTCACTGACCTGTCATGTCAACAGAGATACTATTAGTTATCCCGCTAACGTAGGTGGAACATGGAATAATGTAGTGCGTCTGTGTTCCTCATACTGCTGACCCATTCCCTCACTGACCTGTCATGTCAACAGAGATACTATTAGTTATCCCGCTAACGTAGGTGGAACATGGAATAATGTAGTGCGTCTGTGTTCCTCATACTGCTGACCCATTCCCTCACTGACCTGTCGTGTCAACAGAGATACTATTAGTTATCCCGCTAACGTAGGTGGAACATGGAATAATGTAGTGTGTCTGTGTTCCTCATACTGCTGACCCATCCCCTCACTGACCTGTCATGTCAACAGAGATACTATTAGTTATCCCGCTAACGTAGGTGGAACATGGAATAATGTAGTGCGTCTGTGTTCCTCATACTGCTGACCCATTCCCTCACTGACCTGTCATGTCAACAGAGATACTATTAGTTATCCCGCTAACGTAGGTGGAACATGGAATAATGTAGTGCGTCTGTGTTCCTCATACTGCTGACCCATCCCCTCACTGACCTGTCATGTCAACAGAGATACTATTAGTTATCCCGCTAACGTAGGTGGAACATGGAATAATGTAGTGCGTCTGTGTTCCTCATACTGCTGACCCATTCCCTCACTGACCTGTCATGTCAACAGAGATACTATTAATTATCCCGCTAACGTAGGTGGAACATGGAATAATGTAGTGCGTCTGTGTTCCTCATACTGCTGACCCATTCCCTCACTGACCTGTCGTGTCAACAGAGATACTATTAGTTATCCCGCTAACGTAGGTGGAACATGGAATAATGTAGTGCGTCTGTGTTCCTCATACTGCTGACCCATTCCCTCACTGACCTGTCATGTCAACAGAGATACTATTAGTTATCCCGCTAACGTAGGTGGAACATGGAATAATGTAGTGCGTCTGTGTTCCTCATACTGCTGACCTATCCCCTCACTGACCTGTCATGTCAACAGAGATACTATTAGTTATCCCGCTAACGTAGGTGGAACATGGAATAATGTAGTGCGTCTGTGTTCCTCATACTGCTGACCCATTCCCTCACTGACCTGTCATGTCAACAGAGATACTATTAGTTATCCCGCTAACGTAGGTGGAACATGGAATAATGTAGTGCGTCTGTGTTCCTCATACTGCTGACCCATTCCCTCACTGACCTGTCATGTCAACAGAGATACTATTAGTTATCCCGCTAACGTAGGTGGAACATGGAATAATGTAGTGCGTCTGTGTTCCTCATACTGCTGACCCATTCCCTCACTGACCTGTCGTGTCAACAGAGATACTATTAGTTATCCCGCTAACGTAGGTGGAACATGGAATAATGTAGTGCGTCTGTGTTCCTCATACTGCTGACCCATTCCCTCACTGACCTGTCATGTCAACAGAGATACTATTAGTTATCCCGCTAACGTAGGTGGAACATGGAATAATGTAGTGCGTCTGTGTTCCTCATACTGCTGACCCATTCCCTCACTGACCTGTCATGTCAACAGAGATACTATTAGTTATCCCGCTAACGTAGGTGGAACATGGAATAATGTAGTGCGTCTGTGTTCCTCATACTGCTGACCCATTCCCTCACTGACCTGTCATGTCAACAGAGATACTATTAGTTATCCCGCTAACGTAGGTGGAACATGGAATAATGTAGTGTGTCTGTGTTCCTCATACTGCTGACCCATTCCCTCACTGACCTGTCATGTCAACAGAGATACTATTAGTTATCCCGCTAACGTAGGTGGAACATGGAATAATGTAGTGCGTCTGTGTTCCTCATACTGCTGACCCATTCTCTCACTGACCTGTCATGTCAACAGAGATACTATTAGTTATCCCGCTAACGTAAGTGGAACATGGAGAATTGTAGTGCGTCTGTGTTCCATATACCACAAGGCCGATGGCTTAATGTACTCTAGGCTTAATGTACTCAAGACTATAATGTACCAGTCTAATCGTTTGAATCGACTTTCACAATGTAAAACAATTCTTACAACTCCTGTACCCAATTTATTTGCATATTTGTATAGACTCGATGTATATTTTTAGAATATCTTTCATAATAAAACTTCTAGATCCTATTCCAGTTGATCCTGGGTCTTCTCATTTATGTAGCGCCGTTTCCTGAATTCGTAGCACTCATTCGTAGCATTTAGTCTTTAACCCTGTTTTTGCCAATTACAAATTTTCATGCTTCATGAAATTCACCTCCGGTTTTTATTTAGAAAATTACCTACAAATGGCATTAAAATTGTTCATTATCTGACAAGTTTAAGTTACGGTTACTCGATTCCACATTCTGGAATCCTGACCTCAATGTTTAGGTACTCAGTTACCCAATTCCAATTAACACCAATAATCAGAGTCTATAAAATTGGATTATTCTTGCTGAACTTTTCAGCCCGCACAACATTTCTTTGGTGGGATTTCAAGAAAAGTTTAAAGTCACAGTCAGCTAGTGATGGACTAACCTTTGATTTTTCCAGAACTTTGATTTTCTCCGTCAGCATGTGAACCTCGGACCGGCTCTGTGCAAGGCTCTGCTCTAAGCGTTCCCTCTGAGAGGTGTCGGCCCGGCCACCACCCATCTGCAGAAGGGCTGCGATCTGGAACTAAAATAGGAAAGGAACATAACGAACAATGGTGAGCTAAAGTTGGGTACCTGGTTCCAAGGCACACTCCTATAGCATGTATATTCTGTAAGAATGGTATGCTGTCACAATAAAACACAGAAAAACAAGTGTAGTGATTTGTAGTGATTTGTAGTGATTTGTAGTGATTTGTAGTGATTTGTAGTGATTTGTAGTGATTTGTAGTGATTTGTAGTGATTTGTAGTGATTTGTAGTGATTTGTAGTGATTTGTAGTGATTTGTAGTGATTTGTAGTGATTTGTAGTGATTTGTAGTGATTTGTAGTGATTTGTAGTGATTTGTAGTGATTTGTAGCTGGGTTTACTTACTCTCATCTTGTGGACTTGTTTCTTCCTCATGTTCAACTAACTAGGTTTATTACTTACTCTCATCTTGTGGACTTGTTGCTTCTTTATGTTCAACTAACTGGGTTTACTTACTTTCATCTTGTGAACTTGTTGCTTCTTCATCATGTTCAACTAACTGGGTTTAATCACTCATCTTGTGGACTTGTTGCTTCATGTTCAACTAACTAGGTGTATTACTTACTCTCATCTTGTGGACTTGTTTCTTCCTCATGTTCAACTAACTAGGTGTATTACTTACTCTCATCTTGTGGACTTGTATATTGCCTCATGTTCAACTAACTGGGTTTACTTACTCTCATCTTGTGGACTTGTATATTGCCTCATGTTCAACTAACTGGGTTTACTTACTCTCATCTTGTAGACTTGTTTCTTCCTCATGTTCAACTAACTAGGTTTATTACTTACTCTCATCTTGTGGACTTGTATATTGCCTCATGTTCAACTAACTGGGTTTACTTACTCTCATCTTGTAGACTTGTTTCTTCCTCATGTTCAACTAACTAGGTTTATTACTTACTCTCATCTTGTGGACTTGTTGCTTCTTCATATTAAACTGTTCCTTAGTCGACTCGTACCGCACCTTCATGGATATCAGATTGTTTTCAGCTTCTTTGCGCCGATCCTCAACCTTTGGGATAAATCAAAGTTGGAAGAAAACAAATACGCACAATGTAATTTTGAATTCTTGATCTAAAATCTGTTGGCGTCAAACCTGCAAATTCTTAAAGGTAATATACAACATTTGCAAACATAAAAAAGCCCCACTAGATTAATTTAAAATAATCCTTGACTATAAGTGAATAATACAAGTAGTCTTAAGCATCCTGTGAAATCATGGCACCTGCTGTGGTGTCATTTTTTTTTTAAAGTATATTTTCTTTCTAAAGATGGTTGACCGACCATTGTTGCAAAAACCTGACTATTTTCAAATACTGGCGCCAATTTATCAAAAAATCTGAAATATTCAGTAGTTTAGCAATCATAGGATTTTAAAAATGGGTATACTTTTTTAGAGACGGCCTGTATATAAAAGAATTTCCACACAACTAGGGGATGTAAATTACAATGTATCGAGAGGTCATGCGATAAATTCAGACAAATAATTATCTAGAGTTTTTCTTTGTCATTGTGAACGAGTAAAAACACAACCCTGCTTCTCATTCCAAATGAACCCCCCCCCCCCCCCCCCAAAGAAAAAGCATTATTGCTTCGCTTTGTTGAATTTAAATTTGAAACTGATACTTTATTCTTATTAAAAGTGAACACAAATTTAAAGTAAAGCATAAAGAGTTTTATTAAGAATACTTGAATAGTTAGATTATAATATATGAGCAATTCCTACGTTATGAAAGAAATCGTAATGTTAGTCAGTGATAGAGCTAATTATAACTGTGATATCCAATGAATGATTCAGAGAAATAATAACATCTAGTCTGTAATCCCCTGGATCATTACAAGATAATAAATGAATAAGATATGTACAAATACATTATCAGGTGATTATTCACTGTAGTTCGTACGTCCTTCATCCATCAGTTAACTCCCCAAGGGGATTGAGATAGGAAATCCTGGCATGTCTTGACAAAAAGCCGAGTACATATCTTTATACTCGGGTTTTCCTGTAGAAGAGGATTTATGGCATGACAACAAGATGTCTAACGACAGTCTACGTGCCACAACTCATTCTTCGTCTTACCTCGGCAAAGAGGGAGTTTCCTTTCTTGTTGATGTCGGTGGTCTCCATCTCAGCAATGTCTAGCTGGACTTGCAGCTCAGAAACCTCCTCCCGGGTTTTCTGTACAAATTATTTACAAGATAAAATTACAACCAAAATACAATACTTGGAATTATTTTATTTTTTTTAAGTTTGGTGCTGCAGAACTAGTCCCTTTCTTCGATTTCCGATTCATCTTAACGCATGTGTGGTCTGTTTTTTACTCAAACACGTCTAGTCGATTGATGGCGTCAAATCTAGTTTGTTAGCAGACAACAGGCCTTCACGTTGTGAACGAAGAAAAATGTTGGCACGATATGATTTTAAATTTTTTTAAATTTATTTTCTATTATGTTTTCAATTAATTATATTATTGCCCAGAGTTATCATCATTGGAGAAATTTATCATAAACTTGCCCTGTAAATCATGACGTAACGTGCAAGTGACTAGATAAACGTGCTCTGTGGCTAGGTTGATACAGTTAGACTAGCTAGTCAAACAACACAGCGTTCGAGTGACTAGATTGACTATGGCTAAGTCTAGTCGATCTAGTCACCCAACTCAACTTGCTCTTAGTTGACTCACAAAGAACAAAACAAAAGTGGTTAGTAAGAGGTCTTCTGTTCATAATTCAGAGCTGCCAAATTTCTAAATCAGTACCGTATTCTTCAAGCCCAAAATCTGTATTTTCATTCCAAAATCCAAAACTTTCTGCTCCATCGAGGTTTTCATGGCATTTTTACCATGTCAAATTCCAATGTGTTATGCCGTGACTTCCAACGATGTCCGCACAAGCAGGATTATCAGTATTGTGACGCATACACTTGGACAAAAATGAGGACTTTAAGCACAAAATTCTGTGGTTAGCAGAGCCATAAAATTGGGCCCTGATGTAGCAAAAAGGTATCACACTCAATATCTTACAAGATGGAACTTGAATTATCGTATACAAAAATCCAGTGATAAAATATTTGTGAGGCAGGTGGCAAAATGAGACGGAAATGTACAGAGGGCAAAGTGGAGAAAACTGGGAAGAAAATGAATTGGTGATTATTTTAAATTTTCAGATTTGTTGATATTTGTAATCTTTTGTATGTCTACTAACTATGTTTTGTAAAAAATAGTATAGAAGTAGTGAAATAAAAGTGTTTTTAAAGAAAAACAATTCGCATTTTCTCCATATCACATGTACAAAACTTAGCCTTTTTTCTCAATATTTTACTTTTGCGACATGTTGATAAATGCGAACTTTAAACAGCCACAACTTGTTAGCAGAATGTTCGATTGAAACGAAACAGACAGCGTTGTAAGAAGAATTTTATCCTCTTTTCTAATACCTGAAAACCCTCATTCAACCTCTGCCCAGATCCGTCTCATTTTGCCAGAACCCCTCACAATTTAACTAGGTACCTCTAGCAGGTTGAAGTAGCTAGTAATCTGTTGCTCTTTCTCTTCTATGCCATTCTGCAGGCTCTGTAGACGCTGCTTCTGTACGTCCTCTGTAAACGTCAATTGCTGACAGCGATCCTTACTGTCTTGTAACTCTAGAGCTATCTTATCCTATAAGTCAAGGAACAAAAAATGATGACAGTAAGGGACTACTAAAGACCAGGACGGGGGAACAAAACAATTTACAAGACTTAAATCAAAGGAGAACAGAGTTTACCATGGCAATTGTATGTTCCGCAACTGATACAGTGGTACAAAAATGTACATAAACTCACCGATCGAGTTTTACTAATGCCATCTGCAGCCGCAAGCTTCCTCACTGGTAAAAAGTTGCATACAAAACGCGCCTGTTAAAATGTGCATGCGACGTTGGAGTGTTTTGTACTAAATATTGTATACTATTAATTAACCCTGACAATCTTAATTCAGTCAAACTCCAACACCAGGTTTTGTTGGAATCTGTTAGGATGGGTACTGGACCCCTAAACTGACAGTCTTTTACACTTGGTTAGGCATGATACCTCCTGAATCATAGTCCAACAGTTTGTGTGTACAGTTTGCCATAATAGGTATGCTTCCTAGAAAATTACACTAGGGACTTTAATCTGCTAAAAGAATGAGACCAATAAATAGGTATTCCTGACGACCAAAAAGTGGTTTCCGACAAAATTATCAGCAAATAGCTATTTGGATATTTGGTTGCTGATCGAATATTCGACTATTTGTATATTCAGGACAACCCTAACCCTTCCTCTATGACACTTCTTTATAGCAAGTCAGTGGTGCATGCCAAATCACTCCAGCTGCAGTGCCTTGGCCGATTCTTTCCATGTACAGTGAATTGCACTTCTGTAGTTATTGAATGGACGTGTGGCTTTGCTTGTGTCATTGTAATATACACAGTACACTCAGCATGACCTAGTTGACCTGCAGTTTGGTATGGCATTCCTTGGAGTGAATTGCAGTGCCATGTATAAAATAAATAGGTTTTTTTTTAGGAAACTTTTGAAGTGCATTGGAGTGTAAACAAGAAGAAGGTCTAAATCAAGTTTATTATAGTGACTGTGAATGTAAAAAAAAGAACAAATTACCCTGTGAAAAACAGAAAACCTAATCATAATAATAATAATAATAATATTGAATATTTATAGTGCGCCGGTATCCGTCAGTAATGACGCTCATGGCGCATAACAATGAAAAACAGAACACTTAGGGGAAAAAAAGGTTAAACATGTGTGTTTTTAGTGCAATTCTAAAGTCAGAGAGACTTGTGAGTAAACGCATGGCCTGGGGAAGTTTGTCCCACAGCAATGGACCAGCATGTGAAAATGATCTATCTCCCCAAGTGTTGGTGGTAATAAAAGCTGCATAGTAGGCGGCAGTAATTGTGGCAAACTGTCCTACTCAAGAACACAATCGAGACAATAAAATCATCTTCATAGACCATGTGTATACATCTCACTAAACTGTAGTCTGTTAAACTTTTCCGTCTATCTAGTTAGGAATACTAAAAGCCTTTTATTTATTTTAGATACCTTGTGAGATTTGACGGTGGTTAGTTGGTGCTGAAGGCAGTACAGTTGTTCATCATTATCGTTGGGTGCTAACTCCATAGAACTCATCTTGCTGTGGGCTTCCTTTAACAACTCGTCCTGATGTTCAATCTACACACAAACAACACCAATATTCAGGTTGGAACAATTACAGAATATATAGTGCAATCATTTTGCCCGTGTAGGGCAAAACCTGACTTTAAAATGTACACATCCGACACAATGTGAGGCCAAATTTCACAGAACTGCTCAGCAAAAAAAATCTGCTTATAGCTAAAATATTATGCTTAGCTGAAACAATCTGCTCAGCTGAAAGATTCTACGCCGAAAAATTTTGCTTAGTTAATTCTGCTATAAGCAAAAACAAATGTGCTCAGCTGAACAATTTTGCCTTGCTAAAAAAGCAAATATAATCTGAGCTTAGCAAATTGTTATTCTTAAAGCTACATGAATATGGTCTCAAGCGTTGAAGAAGACTTGTCAGAGAACTGACAGAAATAGAAATTGAGAGAGAGGGGGGGGGGGGGGGGGATGGGGGCTAACCTTCAGCCTGAGTTGTTCCTCAGTCATAGTCGCCCGCTCCAAGCTAGTCTGTAGTTCCTCCCTCTCACTAACCATCTTCTGTATCTCTTTACCGTGAGCCATCTCCAGTCTTGTTCCCTGTCGACACACCTCACGCTGTCCCTGTAAGGCTTCCCGTAAGCTCTCCATCTCGCTGAGGTGTGACCGTTCCATCGTTTCCTTGGAGCTCAACTTCAGCTGCAGGCTGTACTTGTCTTGCTCCAGTTGCTGATTGAGGGTAAAAGCGGGGAATAAGGCGATGAATAGTCAGCTGACAAGTAGTTTCCGAGGTCAAACTTAGACCAAACAAAATAAATGGTGTGTTTACAGTAACAGCTTTGAAACAAATCCAGGTAGGTAGAGAAATCAGAGTCAAACAGTTTGTACGTACATTTTTCCAAAATGGTGTTGAAATTTGCAAGGATGGGTATAATTCCTGGTAAATTACACTAAGGAGTTGGGGTTAAGGGAACTTGGTGGGTAGATAGCTCATAGGACAAGGATGATTCTATTGTTTAGATTGATCTGGATCCACATCAGGAATATGGATCCTTCTGAATGATTTTGTTAACACTTGGAGGTCTAGCTCTACCGATTGCCCTTTTCTTTTTCTAGTTTTTGTTCTGAGATGGCAATGACACTGATCGACATTTACCTCCACCCTCTTGGTGTGGTCTTGGGCCAACTGTTCCATCCGATCTTCCAGATCTTGGTTCTGTTCTAGTAGTTTCTTGCCGATCTCGGCAGCCAGCACGATGTCATTGTCCTTCTGAGTCAGCTCTAACTTCAACTGCTGCACTTGCTTCTCTACTGATCTTTCCTCCATGACTGCAAATCTGTCACTGATAATATTCATTATTTGGTTTTAGTTTAACCCTAACTCCCTACCCCATTTTTCTTACACATAGCCTGAATCCTGCAATTAAAACTCCATGTAACCATGTAGCTCGTCGCACCAAAAAACAGATGGCACGCTGCAGTATTTATTTTATGTATCGTTACTCTGTAGCGTTCTCTGTTGTCCGGTGCGACGAGCTGTGCGCGCCTGCTTGGGCATGTTCCGCCATATTTGTTTAGGCTTCAAATTTGATCGCTAAAGAAATTGGAACTTCAGGTCGCAGATTTAGAGACGAATTACACCAGACGAAACCATGCCATGGAAAATCCAGTCCGAGTTACTGGACTCTAGTTATCGCTTTATTAACATTTGGACATGTCTACTACCATTAGCGCCAGATCATGTCCAAATGTTAAAAAAGCGATAACTAGAACTCGGACTAAATAAAAATCATAATTTTGACGAAATATCGATGCACTATGGTAAAGTCATGGAGCTATAAAAAGGCAAATGAACCTACATGCCAAGTTTGAAACCGAATAATTTTCATGAAAAAGAAGATTAAACTGTGTGTGGCCTAAAGCACAGAGCATTGTGTAGTGCAGGCAAGTTTCCGCGGAAAGTCCAATATGAAAACACGTACGACTTTAGATTTTTCTGTAAGCAACACTGTACACATGTATTTTCTTTTATAAATCTGCTAAAACGGTCAACCTTTCATAGACTAGGGCTAACAATCAATTTCAATTCAAATAAAAGTAAATTTTAAGAACAATTTCCTATTCAGTCCTCAAACAAACAGCGCCCTCACACAAATGTCCCAAGTCCAAACATGCCAAAACGCACTTCGCCCCCCAAACAAATTAGATTTTACCCTCAAAATGGCCCTCGAAATTACTAGATAAGCCATCTGAGATACAGGTAACAGTTACGCATCGAACTTCGAAGATTAATATTGAGGTACTTTGTACTAAGATTTAGGCTAGGCCTACTTACGATTCGGACGTATAACTGATCAAGTGAAAAACTGCAACTACAGCGCAAGTTCAACTTTCAAAACCGCCGCTCGTTCTTACTACTAGTCTGGTGCTCTGCTGCCTCGCCTTCGCCGTGATATGATATCACATGCTAGATAATGGGAACAAGGCCTGCTGTTCGGTTGATACGGCGCCCTCTTTTGTTCACTTCTGGCCATTCGATTTCTTTTTCGTTTGAGACTCGCTCGCGCTGCAAGTATGGTCATTTTTTTAATTTAAAATAAATCAATTATTCCACTTAATCCTAGCTAAAACCTTCACAAGTACAGAATGCTTTCAGATACCGTGTAGACTTGTTGGGAGTGTTCTATTTGTTGTATATTTTTTTTTATAAGAAAAGTCGCGGTACGTTAACCAAAAAAGGTCAAAACCGGGGAACCCAGCTTTAAACGTTCCTGTCATCAACGTACCGCGTACCACGACGGTGAAGTGCCAGGCCGAGAGCGGTCACGGAAAGTTTTCGCTCAGCCGCGGTTAACAGCGCCAGCAATTCTGCCAGCTTCGCCAGCCCAATAAACATTCCATAGTGGTAAAACAAAGTCCCAGTGGGAACGCACGGTAGAATTACGTAAAAGCATCTCGCGTTAACTTTCCATGGAAATAAAAGTCCAATGGGAACACGACTTTAGATTTGTATATCTGTAAGCCCTAAAGCAACGGATGTATTTTCTTTTATAAATCTGCTAAAATTGTCACCCTTTTAGAGTTCAGAGTCCACCACACAAGCCCTTGCATGACTATGCGCCGCACAAGTCTATCGCAAGTTCATCAGAAATCATTTAGTCGAGGCAATTTAAGTTCACTTGTTTTCAGTTAGTATTCATTATCCCCGCGGTGACCTGATGGGTGTACAGAACCGACTTCGCCACTTTGGTAAAAAGGTCACCGGATGTAAGTAAAAAAGTAGAACACTTTCTCAAGAAAAATGGATTGTATCTAATTGTTTCAGGAACTCGCCGTTGTATTTATAGGCCTATTATCACCGGGGCGGCCTTCTCATATGGCACAACCTACAGAGCGTGAACTCACTTTACAAACCAGTGCTAAAGAAGAAAGGCACGAGCCCGTTTCGAACTTTGAACCTACGACCTTTTTGTAAGATGCGAAAGGCACAATGCGAGCTGCAAACTGCAAAAGGGGAGATGGCAGATTTTATATTCTCAGTTTACATTTATGCCTCCCCCCCCCCCCCCCCCCTACCCCCGGCCTAGCTACCCCACCCCTCCCCCGGGCCACACAGATCCGATTTGAATTTATACCGGAATCAACTGGTTTACCCTGAGTAGTACCATCACGATGTGTGATTGTGGGTGACGGTCGTATCAATGTTGGCGCAGTGTGCTCAAACACTTTCAACAGTTTACAGGCAAACACTATCTATGACAAGTCATAATATGACAACTTCTATGAAAATCGGAATTCTTTCTGACCGGTCATTCTCCGAATATTATCTTCACTGAGTCAGGATTGTATTGGCTTTGAAACCCTGGCTTCGTCGTCGGCTTTACTAAGGCGATTGTATCGGCTCCCAACTGCAGGAACCCAGGTCTGCCACATTTTGATGCCTGTGTGCTTCAGAAACATTCAATCGGTTGAACTTGAAATGAACCAATATTTCCATTAAGCTTTCCAGGCCATATTTAGATTTGCTTTTCAGTAATATTCACGATCTGCGTAGTCCCTCCAACCAGGGCCGTCATATCTCAGTGATTTGACCGTCGGAGACGAAGGTGAAACCAAAGCCAAAGATGAAGCAAAGGTTTCGAAAACCCAGAGTCTGACATTAACGCTGTACTACACGGCTGTATACGGGGTAATAATGTCACGCAGCACTGCTCGCAGGTCAGTCACAGTCCGTCAGTCATCGGTCAGTCAAAATGACGTGTGCAGTGACCAACAAGATTTCTGGCAGTATATGACGGTTTAGCTTATATTCGTTTCTAATTGGTTTTTTCCCACCAGGTTATTTTCATCACTTTTGCCGGCAGTTCTTCAAATTATGGTTTTTAGAGCTCTGCAAGAGAAGGAGAAAAGGAAGAAGTAGAGAGGAAAAACTTTCCCGGCGCCATCAGATAAAAAAAACTGCCGCCCTGGAGCCCAATTCCTGCTGTATCACTTCCTATACAGCTTACAACCGGCCCCTTGTTTTGTCTCACACAGACACGAGACCCAGCCAATCTCCCTAATAACACCTACTTCCGGGTGTAGCACTCCCGACTATAATCCCCGTCGGTATATGGATGGGGCTAAATTAGGGCTAAGACGCTTCTATGAATAGCACAGCCCCACAGACTCATGGCGGTTGTTGGTTGAGTCCGGAGCTAAGAATAGCATCGTGTACTAGGCCCTTGTACCGCGCCGGTACTTGGGTGTAATGAGTCACATAGAGCAGACTTCCGGTGAGATTGCAATATTTATTTGGGGCTTTGCAAGTGTAGGGCGCTGATAGTGGATCATTTGTAAAACTGCCAAAGAGTTATAATATAGAAACTAGAGAGCGCACTTATCACATGACCCCGTCCCAACAAGGATACATGGACGCCATTTTGTAAGTGGGCAACAAGTACGTAGTTGACATAGCCTTCGCATTTCTTTCATCTCTTTTCCGGAGGTGAGCAGGCGTGGTTCTACGGGGGGGGGGGGGGGGGGGTGGGGGGGGGTGGGGGGGGGGGGGGGTGGGGGGGGGGTCTAGCCCCCAACAAACTTTTTAAAAATAAATAAATAAATAAAATGCAATAAAAAGTACATTCTGGAAAATACGTATACTGGATCTGCAAAACTAAGTTGACGTTACGTGCGAAGGGTCTAGCACCCCTAAAATATTGTCTCTAGAACCGCGCCTGGGGATGAGATGTCTAAGACTAATTGTGCGTGCTTAGGCCGTCAACAAGACAAGAAACCTCTATTTTCACACACAAATACTTTCTGGGATAGGGGTGCCGGCAGTTGAGGTTGCTAACCACCACGGTTATGCCGACAATGTCATCTGCTTATATTGTATATATTATTATTTTTAGTGAATTATAAATCCGTTTGCTGTACTAACACCAATCTGCAGCTAGTCTCCGCCCACTATTTTCCATCATAAATTGTTAAATATATTCTAAAAATGTGCAGTTTTACAGTTCGGCAGCATTCGTATTGGACTCTACACCTTAACTTAAAACGTTCTATATGCGCATGCCAACATTCATGCGCTGCATTAGTACAGTGGGCATCAATAATTCAGGAACAAATTTTGTAGCGATCATCTCATGAAAGTGTAAATGCCGGTTTGGCCGAAATGTCTCCAGATTAACGTATCTATACGGCCACGGCACCACGACTCAATTTATAAACACACTAGTATAGTCACGACAAACGATTATTATGCTTTGCCTTCGACTTCATTACCATAGTGATGACGTGTGAGGAGATTGGACTTTGACGTCAAGCCATTTTCTTTCGGGTCGTTTTGTAACATAGATCCGGGAAACTTTCATTCGTTCCTTTTTTTCAATTTCCAGTTTCGACGCCTTGCTTGTTACGAAAGAGTGGGCATTGACGTCACGAAACGTTGTGACAGTGTTTAAACGGTTTGGTGTTTTTAAGCACGAAAACACGCTGGCCACACAGGATACGCGAACGCGCCGGTACGTCACGGATACGGCACGATTTTGTTTCCGCATGCGACAACATGCGTCAAAAACGCGGGCTTTGCTGCACTGGATGCGTTTTTCTCGCACACATGTACATGTACATGATTAATCTCCACCCTGGAGCTGCTTGTTCTGAATCTGAATCTGAATTATATAGTCGGCAAAGCATCCTTCCGGAAACATCACACCAACTTATTTGTGCCAGCCAGGAACACCGGGGCAAACCCCTTCTATTAGCGATAAGTGTTCTGGGTTCTTTTACGTGCATTATACAATTTTATAATGTTATAATGGGAAAGATATATACACACATTATAAATTAACTGACACGGGACCTACAACTTTACGTCCCATCCGAAGGACGAAGCAATAGTGGTTTAATTGCCTTGCTTAAGGACACACGTGTCGACACCGGGACTCAAACTCACGCTCTGCGGAACAGAAAACCCAGCTCTTAACTGCTCGGCCACGACACCCCACATGTTGTCCATGTTCCAGCCATGATCGCTCTGCGGTGCACGTGGTGATAGTGGATACCAAGGGGATTGTGACGAAAAGAAACCATGTAAAAATCGGAGACGCCGGATCCGTCAATTCTGTTCTGAACGCATGATGCATTTTTGCACAGACGCACCGTGCCGGATCGGTTCCGCACCCATGCCGGCCGGCCGGAGCCATTCATTGACATTGAAAACTTGACGGATCGGATTGGATCGGATCAGTTCTGTGATGTACCACGTCCGCATGCGCATGTGTGGCCGCGAAGCGCTTTATTGTTTGTGTGCGTTTTCGCGCCAAATGTCAATTTTGTTACCCTTTAACGTGTGTGTAATGTGGAACGAAACGCTGGCTGCTTTTTGGAAATGCAAAAAAAAGGAAACGATAGAATAGTAAAGAAATCGTCATTATCACGTCATTATACCCGTATTGATTTCCCCGCCCGTTCGAGTTTTCAGGTGCTTTATGTGCTGGGAAAATGTCGCTTCAACACGCGTGCGGCGTATAAATGAGTACGTACGTGTTTGTAGTGCTCAATATCCGATAAATAGGTCTGGAGAAGATAGCCCACCAGAGAAGTTAGACCTTTACACCGGCAAAGAACTAAACAGGTCCCCGCCGCCGTACCGGTAGCTAGCTTTATACCAATAGGCGTCTCAACATCATGTAAACTAAATAGGTTGTTGTTCAGTAAATTCGCTGTGCCTCTTTAATTATCATTGTTGGGAGTTACCAAATACGCTTCAGCAAAACCTAGTAAAAGACTTTTTGTAATTACACGTAAATACCAGTGCGATAACACAGTTGCGTTATGTATATATATCTCCTGCATAAATTTACATACATTAGGCACAAATCGCCTGATGTATTTGTAATAATCGCTAGCTACCGGTCCCTACATAACAAATCTGAAGGACAATGGAGGGACTGGGAATCAGTCTAGAAATTCACCTCATACCACAGACATATAAACACATAGACCGCCAGGTCCTATTCAAAACTACAGGATGATTTCGTGATTTCGCGGCGCCCGACTAAAATACCAACTATGGGCAAATTTAGCCCTCGGTATAGGGAATTTGTACACACCCGAACTGTTCCAGTCAAATAATTATATGAAGCCATTTATCGATTTAAAAGAAAATTACATAGGGCTATACTATATACCATGTAGATTAAGCATAACCAGTGTCAATCTTGATACCCTAAAATAAAGAAGTTTTAGGCCCATTTTTGTGTCAAGCGCGTTGCCCGGTATGCGCACAGAACGTAATGAGCGCGCGGTGCGTTGCCCGTAGAACGAAAGATAGTGTACATGATTATATGAACGCGCGTGCGAAGTGCGTTGCGCGATAGGCGCGTAATTATACGCGCTTGGCTTTGTATAGTCACACGCGCTTGCCGTCCAGCCTACGCGTCGTTTTGCCCATACTTTGCAAATCACGGTTTTGTGCACACGACTGGCGGTCTATAGGTTTATATGTCTGTGCCTCATACTGCAAGCGATTGTTTGTAAAATATATCCTCTAATAATTACTTACAACAAACACGACAAACGCATTCAATTAAGCTATAATTTTTTATATTTCCAGGCTCTTTTGTTTTCCACAATAATCGAAACAGCACAGCACGGTTCCAATCCGATTTACATCAAACATCAAGACAAAATAATAATAATAACTTATGCAATATAAAACAAATCTTCCAGCCACGACCAGCGTGAGCAATACACGTTTTGTTATTAACTTTTTGTTTACACAATAATTGGAAACGCACTGATAACTGTACATATTACAAGTATTAAAAAATACATACTTACAAACACTAATTGGGCCAATTTCCATTTTTATAAGGGCTGCAATGAATTCAAGATAGTTTCATAATCCCACATACAAGCTTGCAGTAGAAGTTGAAACTTGATATTTCTACAACTGTCGTTATTTATAATACTTGAAGCCCCTTTTACTTGGAGTAAAGTCCATTTTTGTTGTCATAACTGGCAAGAAAGAATTCGGATATGTTGATCTTACAAGTGAAATGTGTTAGTTGTTTTGTTTTTCTCTCTGTTGTCTTAGACTAGTTTCCCATGGACTGTGGTGATAAAACTACGATAAAATTACTTCGGATTCATACACACTAGCCTATTTTGGCTCATTTGGCCTCATTTGGCACGGAACACATAACATACAGGTGTGAAATTCATACTCCTGTGAAAATCGGACCCATTTTCTCTATTATTGGTTAAACCCTCTCATGTGTTTAACCGTTCACTCTCCTGATTATCATCATCATCACATACTACCAATGAGTCCGTATTTAACGGTCTGAAATTCATGCTATATATGACACCTGTATACAGGTTGTTCAAAATAGTCAAGATAGACGTATACAAAAACGAACAATGAACTCGGCCAATCACAAATGGAAACAAAATCTAATGTGTAAACATCTAAAGTTCTGTTCCTTTAAGGAAGAGAAATTTAAAGGCAAAATAACATTCCAAACACAAGGAAATTGACTTAAAAACAATGAGACACCAATCCATTTTCTTTTCTTTTCATGCGAGTTTCTTGTTTCGTCCCATTGCAGGCATCAATATACTGGAGCTTGGTTTCATTTTAACAGTTTACATTTATCGATGTCGTTAATTCCGGATCCGATTCGTTCCCCTTTTGTTCTTACATCCGTGTTGGTTATAATGTCCTGTTTTTAAATTTGAACAAATGGATCTGTAAATATTGCGTCTGTCCGTGTTTCTTTTGATAGAGAAAAACAATCGGTTATCCATAACTTTCGTATCATATTTTCAGACAATGTGGAAACGATGCAAAATATGACATAATCGACCCAAATTGAATGGTTATACGAAATTCGTGTATTTATACCATACATAATTATTATCTAACTTGCACGTTAGATAGGCCTATTTAAACCCAAACCTACGTTTACACGCCATGCTTTAGAAAAACGGCTGAAAGTTTAGTGGATATGTCGTTAGTCATTTGGGACTTTATACACAAAAAAACAACGGTGCGACCTGCATGCGTTTTGGTGGGTATCGCGTGAAACCGAAAATCGATCGTGTGCATTAGCGACTGGTGTCGGGGTTAAAAGTCAGATAACAACATGTTGCGCGGAAGGACATCACATAAAAACATAGCGCGAAAGAGGCGGGAATCAGACGGTAAAAACCCTTGCGTTCACAAAATTCCCGTGTGTGTATTTACATTATTTAAGTTTGACCCCGAGATCCGGGGTCACAACTATTCTGAAAATGATACGCGCGCATCCGGAATGGACAGAGAAATATTTATTCACGGGAAACAGGATCTCGCAACTATTTTATTTGTTTTACAAAAATATAATTTTATCCAGGAATAAAATAGTTATGTCTTTTCCCTCTATTTTGTTTGAAGGCACAGCCCTTTTTAATATACAATTTCGAATGGTGTATCGTTATTATATTACCGCTAAACTAAACGATACACCCCAAAAAACAGCCAAATTAATATTATTTACAGAATGTTTTATTCAGAAATTTAATCGATCTATAACTACAGGCCAACTGTTATTCACCAACAAGATAAGAGCTAGAATGTACGTCTCGACTGGTCCGGCAAATTTGTGTATTTTTTATGATTTATTTACAGACGACGTACACATTTTGGCGCCTGAAAAATGTTTATAAAACATAACGCTGTTCCAAGATCTCGTTTTAGACGATTATTTGCTAAACTTTATTCAAGCCGGTGGATGCTGTCGTACAGCCACTATCCACAAGATCAGGTCAAAAATATAAACGGCTAGACCTCGATAAACTTTGATGCCGTGCATTCGAGTCTTCCGTGAGGTCCCAACTATAGAGTTAGACGTGCCCAAGAACTCACGGGAAGCCATTCTAGTTTACAAAATAGAGGGACGTAAAGACTTCAACTCAAAGTATGTCTGCATGACTCAAGGAACAACAATCGGTTTGGTTGTCGTTGGTGAAAAGACCACGGTAGGGGTATGGATAGGCATCATGCCAGATACAGAGACTGGTGCGCCAGTCAGTCCATTGATAATGGCGGGAAACTGGAATGTGTTCATTTGGGAATTCATAGACGGGCTGAGCGCCAGAGGGCTCAAAGTGCTCCAGAAATGGAGTGGTACCAAAGGCGTGCCGCTCTGACCAAACAGGGGACTGGCCATCATTATTGGTGTACCGGGCAAGGGAGTGTGTGGCCCGGCGTAACAGGGTACCGTCAGCCCATTAGAGGTGGTCAGGAAAGTTGGGCTGTTCGTGGACATCTTGGTGGGCATGGCAGCGAACAAGTCACTCTTGGGCGTATGCAAGGTAGCGATAGGTAAAGGCCTGGGTCGGGCGGACGAGCTGCTGATGACCGTGGATGCGGTGCAGACAGGGGTGCAGACAGTGCTGAAAGGCCGGCCGGTGCTAGTGACCAGGCTTGGCTCCACCGTCAGCCTTGCCTCCGAGCCGGTACCATTTACTAAAGCTATGTGCCTAGGGCTGGGGCTTCTCGACATCCTGGCATCATGATGACCACTGCTGACAATCAGCCTTCCCGTGGATCGCCATTGCTGCTCCTGACTAACAATCTCTTCGTGATGATCGTCCCTGTGCTTCTTCAAATTTAGAGCCGTTTCGTGGGTGTCCGGGCTAGAGCGCTTGGGTGAGCGCGCCAGGGGACTCGGCACGTACTTCGGCGATTCCCGATGGTGATGGTGGCGAGGGTGATGCTGGTGGTGGTGGTGGAGTTGGGAGTGACCGTCAGAATGTCCAGCCGGGCTTTTCCTATCCGGTGCTGTAGTCACCGTGATCCCTGGGTAGCTCTGCGGCCTGGAGGCCGTCACGCCCCCCGCCCCACTCGCCGGTCCGTCTAGCGTCTCCATCTTGACCCGGAACGGGATCTTGTTCTCGGTCTTGACGATCTCGGGAAACGAGACAAACTTGTAGACGAACTTCTGGCCCATGACCTTCTTGATGATGTTCTTATCGTAGTAGTAGCGCAGGGCGCGGCTGAGCTTGTCGTAGTTCATGTTGGTCTTGTTCTTTCGGAGCCCCCACATCCGGGCCACCTCCTCCGAGTTGTTCAGCTTGAACTCTCCTTCGTTGCCCGTCCACGTGATCAGATGGGCGTTGTTTTTATCCATGAGGAGCTCTAGGAGGAACTGCCATAGTGTGACGTTGGCTTCCATTCCTGAAAGCAACAAACAGAAAACATTGCAAATATGGGAAAGCAATTGGAGTGCCTACTAAATATTACCAAATCGAGTAAACGTATGAACTGCGAAAGTAAAATGTATGCGGACCTGACGGAGTCCAATAATTTTTATGAAATTGGTGTCAAGACCTTTACAAACTTATAAAGGTTAGGCGATCTGGCGAGGGTAGGTGTGTGTGTTTGGGGAGAGGAAAGGGGGGGGTGTATTATGGGAGGGAGGGGGGGGGTCTACGTTTAACAGCTGGGTTATGGCTTTGCACGGAAAGTCCCCTTCAATGCTTTTTTCTACTTCTTTTTGGGCTGGCCCTGTACTGGAATTTAGCATAAACTTTGCTCCTTTCTATTTGGGTCATAATGTTCATGTTATTTTCGGTGAAATCGAAACCAATAGGCCTATACAGCATCTTACACAACCGTTTCTAAGAGTACAAAAAGCAAGTCATTGTCAGATATTCCAGAGCCTGGCTCTACGATCAGAGTCACCTGACTACTAAGCAAAATGCATTTCCGGGTGTTTTTTTGTCAATAGTCATGTGACACTCCAATCAGGTGACTCATATTGAGCATTGTCTGCACGGCGCAGGCGCATTTAATGATTTCGTAATTTGTTTTCGACAACTGCGTTCACTGATAGCTCGATACAATTCTAACAGCCTGCGATATGTTACAACTCAGCATCTGGGTTGCAAAAAAAAAAGGGAAACTGTACGTGCGGAAATCCTCATTGCTATTAATATCAACAGAATCCTGTTTATTCCCCTTCTTATACATACACAATAAAACTTGGAGCCAAGCCCATCCCAAAGACGGAAGAACCAGCTCATAAGTACCGGACTTAAAAAATATCCAGGGTCCAGGGCCCTTCCTTCCTGTCCTCAACAAACCCATCCTAATTAGGTGCCAGGTACCGAATATGTTTATCTCTCGAACAATATGGATTAGCCAGTCCAACGAACGGAATCATGCACATCCGATGACGTCATGGTCATTTGATGACTAAAAAGAAAGTTCCTTCCGGCTTAGATGATTGTTTAATAAAAAGCATAAAATTTGGCACACAGAGTATGTCATGAGAAAGCGATTTGGCTATAGGACCCTCACAGATTCGACCTTTGAAACAATATCGGCAGAATAACATGCAATGGCTGCAGCCCTTTTAAAAGATTAGAAAATTGCTTGTAATTCTATTTCTTTCAGGGGAAAATCTGAGATAGCCAAATATCTTTCTTGTTACATAACTGTGTGCGGAATTCCATGCTATTCGTATAAACAATTGTTTACTAAACTGCATGAAAAACATCAAAGCAATTGGTTGGAAAGATAAGGCGTGCTTTTAGTGCAAGATTCGTCATTTTGAGAAAGAATTATCTATGTTTCAAATTGGCTGTTAATATCAATCTGAACGGAATTTTATTGGTACTACATATCTGGAGCTATACATATCCTTTTTTGAAAACGTATATCGTAAAATATAAAAATTAAACTTCTCGGAAATATACCTAATGATTCCCATTAAAACAATTTCTCTCCAAATCAGGGGGTGGATACCATCTCAGTTTAAAAACAAATGACTAATTTTATACTTTAAAAAAATGCCTTAAAGTTGAATTCCTTATTTTGTAGAGGAATATTAAAATCATTTATTGTCCCAGAGTGCCAACAGGCCAAGTTCAATTTATTTGACCCTGAAATCGCCTTCACTTTGTGGGAGTAAACCTCTCGGCGAGTCTGGCGACCTCATATCTCAAATCTCCGTTCAGAAACCGACGGGTAATCATCATAGGTTCGCATGAATACGACCTTGAACCCTGGTTAATGGAATTTCCATTTGTAAAATATATGGAACCCTTAGTTTTATGGGACCGCAAAAGTGTGGTCCTAAACAAGCGTAGAGGCATTGGGCTTTTTTGTTGTATTCACTAAACTCTAACCAAACTTAACCCATCAAAATAAAACTGCATGTTTCATTGGAATCTGTTACGATAGGTCAGGGATGTAGTCGAGTCCATCACAAGTCCCTGCAAGTCCCTGCAAGTCCCTGCAAGTCCATCACAAGTCCTTCAGTTTCAATTTATATCACAAGCTATTCAAATCAGCTTTGACAAAGGCATTCCTTTGTCATTGTTCATCCAGTTACTTGTGACTGCCTTTATGAAGGGACTTGTGACTGGCTTCACGAAAGGACTTGTGAAAGGACTTGCAACAACCCTGCGATAGGTATACTGCACACTTAATTTGACCTTTGCATTAAATATCACCAGATTCAGAGTCCAACAGTTTGAGTGCAGAGTTTATGGTATTGAAATTAGCATTTATTTTGGCTAATAGTACATGTAGTAATGGTATTGTTATTCGTACATGGTATATATGGGGGGGGGGGGGGTTACAAGATCATTGACAACCAAGCAGAACCACGCCTATCTTGCTTCTATTGTTGTGCATTAAAAACAAAACACAACTAGTAAAAAGCACACACAAGGTTGTTTTTCCCTTTGTATTTTCGTCTATAGTCCCGGTAATACGTTGAATGTCCATGCGAAGCCGCCATTATAAAAGAACAAAACAATACCGCAGAAATGCCGAATACATTAATACTATACTGACTAGACTTATCGAAGGACTGACAAAGAGTTACAAACTTGGAATATGGCCTGGCGAGGTGTTAGTGATTCATTAAAGTCTGAAGAGTTTGACTCACAAAACTGCGTATGAAAAATAACAATACAGTGATTTATAAATGACACATAACCACCGACCTTTGAGTTTACTGGCGAGTCCGCCCTGTGCCGCCTGTGGTGTGTGAGCGCTGGCTGTTGCCGCCGTCAGTTGCTGGTCCATCGGGTGGTCGCCCGCTGGAGGAGGGAACTCCGATTTGACTGTGATGGGGGTGGAGACACGCCCAGGACTCGGCTTATCTAGAGAAACCAGCGTAAAACAAGTGTACATGACTATCCCACTATTAGTTACCTAGATAATTGTGCTCCTATTCCTAGTCCCAGTTGTGTCCTGTATATCCGTGAACGTGTGTGGTATGGTGTGCAGATGCGCACACGCGACAGTATGAGTTTTATTGCAGAGCAAAACCGATCCTGGTCTATACAAGTACAACTACTACGCGGCTTGCAGGTCCAAGGCAATTATGGGCCCACTTCCCGGTCGAGAGACCGGCTCGAACGAGGAAGCAACATGGAGCTTGGTACTACCCGTGACGTGCGGGAAGTGATGTTCAGAAAAATGTACTATGGCTGCAATGGGCCTGTCAGATTTTCCCTAAGAAAAAAACAACAAGGTTGTAACGTTTCTGGTTTTGCAACATCCATCGTTAGGCTGTTGAAAATAGTCAGGGCGGGACTCATTCTTAGTTATTTATGATTATGAAGAAAAAAATGTTTGTTTGTTGTATAAAAAAGAAAGAAAAACAGACGGCCGCTTTATAATGTACTGATGTACATCATTAATCGCTAACATAAACGGTTTGCTCTTATTTTGGGGACTCGGGTTTTTAGCCTTCATTAGAGTCGAGTCGAGTCATTCTGATGAGGAACTCGAGTCGAGTTGAGTCATTTAACCATGGAGGAATAATACCTTCTTATTCCTCCATGATTTAACCAACGGAACTCGAGTCGAGTCGAGTCGCTAACAAATGAGTCCGAGTCGAGTCGACTCGACTCATTAACTTGATTAATACATCAACACAAATCGAATAATCAAGTTGTAAGTGAGTTATAATAATTAAATCAATCATTTTGGTTGGGTGTCACCATTTCTCTATGGTGTCACTCATCGAGCATACCGGAGTTTTTATTTAGAAATCCCCACCTAAGTTACTGTACATCGAGGTCAGAGAGCCGACTCAAATCTCACCGGTACGGTACACGTCAGTTTCCTGATAACAATCTGCAACCGCCGTCAAGGAACTATAAACTTTGCTTAAATTGTGAAATCTTTCTAGATTTCGTGACTCGTAAAAATGATCAAATCGTCTTTGACAAAAAAATCGTTAAAACTCTTTTGTGGCAAATTTCAAAGCAGGCGATATCTCCCGGCGACATACGCTGTTTTACTTTGACTAACAACAGAGTGCGGTCGAACAATGAGAGTCGCGGCTCATATAATACGTGCAGTACAAAAAGAGAACATGTAGATGTACGTGTCACGGTACCGCACGTACATGTACATGTACAGTACTGTCATTTTACACAGTGAACATTTAGTCCAAATACCAAGAAACATCGTCACCAGATCACCGGGTCTCACTATACTCGCGCACAGAACGGCAACAATGCCATGCCACGCAAAGGGCAAGGGCAAACCGAAATATTACACCCATAGGGGGTCCTTGACCCGATAATGACACCCCCTACGATGACGTCATGGGGTCTGGAATGTTTAGACCTTCCCCGAATAGAACGATCTATACTGTACCGAATACGTAACAAAAGAAAGGGGTAACCCCGTACAAGTGCTCTACCATATTTGGTGCGTGGTACAAGTTTAACAGACTGACGAATCTTTTGTGTTGACTCGGTTGGAATTTGTCATAAAGCGGCATTGTATAAGGCGTCATAGTTTAACCACACGGGGGTTTGTGATTGGCACAATAGACAGATAGTCGTCATTCAGAGTTTTGAAAAGATCACGCATTGCAAAAGATAATTCTATTTTTAACTGCAGAGTCACAATTAATGTTTATTGTTATTAGATTATTCATACTGCTTTTTTTGTGACCACTAACAAATTTACATATTTTTTCTACAAAAAACTGTTAACGCGTACCGCATGTTTAGACCACATCCACCACCAAAAACAAACCAAAAATATTTCGACGATGCCTGTAAAACTGGACTTTTACTTTCTTTATTACTAATAAAAATTTATCATAAACTTTCGGGCTTTTCTGGGCATTTTTCTAATATAAATTAGTATTCTGATGGCACTTTGATGTACATTCGAATGTACACAGTTTACATTTTAATATGAATGACCACCATTGAAGATGTGCTAAAAACGTGGTTTAAATGTACGGTATTAACGGCCGTATAGAAATACAAACAAGCCAATATAGTAAGTACAAGCATTTACTTTAAAGTAAACAAGTAAATGCTTGGATTTGTATGAATAACAATTAATTGTTAATGTTCCGCACTTGCTAACTAAAATGGTAGTAAATACTTCATAAAATACTTGCGGTGACAGTCGAATAGTTTAGAAAAAAAAGGATCTCGATTGTGTTTACGTACATATATCCCTACACACAACAGAGCTGGTGTCGATTTTTTTTAATAACCTCATGTGCTGCCCTTTTTTTCCTTTTCAGAATGTTCCGAGAAATGATCGGCTATCCGTATCTCATTTCTTTCCCCAATTCCGGTGCACCTGCTCGTAAAAGTTGCATGTAGACACCTATATACTACTCTTTCATGTCTATATCTTTTCCTGCCTAACCACACATAAAAAGTCCCTATTTTGCATACGAGGACTATGGTATTCGCTTTTAGGTCCTATTTGCCCTGACCCAAACTTGAACAATTACTAGTAAATGCTCAAAATCTGTACCCCTTGTTTCATATACTGTGACGAAGCAAATGCTAATTCTAGCAAATGCTAAAAAGCAAAAAGTAAATACATTGTCTTTTATTCATGCAGATGTAAATGGTAGTAAAAGCAAATATTGTTTATTCATACGGCCTATTGTTTCAAGTTGATTCAATTAACTTACCTTTTGGATACGGGGCAGGCAGGAACTGGTCAGTGAGTCCGGCGACCGAGGGCGGATCGGCGGGTGAAGGCGCTCGAGAATTGCCGGTTAACATACTGCTGATGTCGGGGTCCGAAAACACCAAAAAACGGCGGTATAGTCACTCGATGAATCGTTAGTTTATCCCACGATCAATTTCAAATTGTTTTGTACCTGTTTGTAAATTAACAACATAGTGTATTGTATAAGTGGTTATATCGAATTTGCTATCTTATTAGTACGGTACAACCAATGGTACAACACCTGTAAGTATATATGAAGCAGGTGTTTTATGGAAACTTCAAACAACGAGTGGCAAAACGGCAAGACAAAATCTATTTAATTAACACGATATGCTCGCTTCAACCATATTCTTCATGAAATACCTGCACAAATGAACCAACTAATCCAGCATGCTAGACCAAGGAAACGAGAACTAGCGGCTGAGAGGCCCAGACGACTAGACGCACGTTGTTGGCACACGTTAAAACTACACAGATTTCATTCACTACGCGCGCTCGCCGCACGACCGTAATTAGCATAATTGCCAGGACAGTGATAATTTCGCAATGACGTATGTACGCTCGTAGTAAATTGGTCTGCGCATGCTCCACGCACGCTATATGTTTTTAATGAACACGGGCACGCATTAATGAATTGATATATCGCAAACATTACCCATCACACTATATTAACATAGAAGCTGAGGATATACCAGCTGCTAGATTATTGCTATGTGCTGCAGCAACATTCATGTTCGTCTGGAGAGGTGAACAATATGTTTTTATGCACGACTCCTGGCAAGGTAAAAAGGAAAACACCTCGAATAATAGTTTCGCGATGTCGTGGTTTTTTTTGTGGACATCACGTTTTAATTTGACCAATATCTAGACCAACTCACTGTATTTGCATTCAATTCACATCGATTGCCAATTTGTGAGTGGGCGTATATGTCATCTCTGTCATATTTAGTGGGATAATAATGGTTTTGGGATTCGGGGATAACATTTAATTCGAGATATCATCGGGTATTTTTTTTTCTGCGATGAATTATTTTGCGCACCATTCTTTTCTAGGGGTATTTCACGATTTTTAAGAACTGATCGCCAATTCTGCCGAATTTAGCATCGTGAACACCAAAATACTGAAAGTAATCAATTGTTAAAAATTAAATGACTCAACGATTAACAATATCAGTTGAAGAAGAAAGAAAGATCATTGGTTATAAAATAATTTCCTCATTTCAAGGCACGTTTCTAAGAAGATTATTGTTGTAAACACACATTTGGTCGGGGTTTAAAAAAAAATAGTAAAACAAAACGTTTAAGCACTAAAAAACAAAGACGTTTCTATCCAAGTAAATCTATAAATGGTTTTACACCAAAACAGATCGCCACACAAATAAAATCTTCAATGTTTATTTTAAATGCCAGCGCAATCGATTCGAAATCTAACATTAAAGGTAGGATACACCATTGGTAATTGCTTGAATTATCAGGAATGGATAAATTTGGGGGGTTGTATAGTATTTTATAGTAAATATCGTTTAACTGACCTGTCCGAAGTTGTACAATCATGGATGCCGAGAAAAGCACGAAAAACAGCGATTGTTTTCAACCGGCGTCGAGCAGTTATTCTTATGTTATCTTTGTAGTGTTTTTTTTGTTTTTTTATAAAATTTAATTTTTCGGAATAATTAGAGGATATCTAGCGCAATTATTTTGCTAGATGCCTAGAATCGTTATTTACTTTCAAATGAGTAAGATATTTCTTAATAATTCGGTAGTAAATATTTTCGATATCTGCAAATGGTGTATCCTACCTTTAATGATGTTATTCATTATAGTAATTTAATTAAAGAAAACACGAGGACTCAGTACGAACCAGCGGGATAAAACAATTTTGACAATACACATCATGACCGGCCCCGAGGGGATTTGAATGAAATATAAAATATAAAAACACCTGTGGTTTTAGGCTCGGCTAGACTATTACTACACTTCAAGTAGGAAAACACATAGAAATAAGAAGAAGAATCCTCCAAATTAACAATGGTTATTACTGAAGATTATTTTATATATTAAAACGGATATATCCCGGATTTCACAGTCTTTCACTTTTACATTCAAAAAATGACAAAGGAATTTACATCTTTTTAAAACTAAAACTAAAAGGTATTTCCCTAAACTTTCTTTGAAAAACGAAAATAAGAAAAGGGGAACCCCTTTTTTATCAGTGAGCGCATAACAATAAATTAACATTATTGTCCAAGTACCTAGTTACCAACGGGACTAGGTAGTAGGATACGGCGGGGTGGTGCTGGGAGTACCGCGCGGTGCGAGTACCTAGGCCAACCCGGATATCCGGCATGGGGTCCTGGCTGTGTCCGGCAGGGCTAGACTTGTTAACAAACACACACCGGCTATTCCTTCTATGAGCCCGCCACCTGGCGTGTTGGTACCGGTTGATAAAAGTTGCGACAACGTCACGCGGCAAACCTTAATTGAGCACATCATGTGTTGAACTTCTGATAAGGGCCAAAATGGTGGGTATATATATTTGTTAGAGCCTATGAAATGTGCCCCCCCCCCCTTCCAACCCCTCCCAAAACAACCAAATGGAATCACTTCCTTAATGTGTTGTTTTAAAAATCACTGTAAACGTACTTCCTTTGAAGCGGTACTTTGGATTAATTGGATTATGAAGGCAGGAAAATCTACTTCGCCGTGATAGCAACGAGTTTGTATGGCTCTTTTTCAAACTGGTTTAGGAAGTTTTCGGTAAAACCTTTATTGAACAAAGGCAGCATACAAATATGCACAATGGACAAAAACACTATTATAATATATTGTACATTGAATTAAAGTTAAATTTAAAAGTCTACATCAAAATCCCCCCCCCAAAAAAAAAAAAAAACCAAAAAACACCACCACCAACAACAACAACAGGTGTCAGAAATGTCTGAGCATCCTGTCGTTGTAAACCTGTAACATTTCGTTCTGAAAAAACCCACACAAAACACTGGTGATTTGGTGAGGATCTCTTCATAAGATCATAATGCTATGCCAAACCATACAAGCATATTGTGAATTTGTGATATTCGAATATCATTAGGCTGGGTGGACGGTCAACCACAGTGTTGGAATTTGAAAACTGAGGTCAAACTTTCGAACGCAACTCTTCGGTGCTTTATTGGTATGGCGCTATCTCATCAATGCCTATCACATAATTTGTTACAAGTATTTTAAGGAGAAAAGAGATCCATTTATTGAACACCTACAATGCAATAGTGACTCACCGTATAATAGTCGTTAATAATGACAGAAACCCACGTCCGTACACTAGCTCCACGATGATTTAACTAATGCAGTTGACACACGTACACACGGTCACAGATCCGCCGCGGTCGTGCGACAATCTCCAAGTCAACTCTGCCGGCCGACCGACTGGAAACCGGAAGTACGTTCGGGGAAACACCCTATAAATAGACTCAACCGGCCTAGTGCGTATGTGATGACGTCAGAGTATCGCAGTCACGTCGAGTCGCGAGAACTGTGAAGCGCCAAATCGTCTGGCGACCGACTCCGCTGCTGCACAGTGGATCTAGAAAGCAGCGTTGGAGTCTGGCGACGAGACTTTAAAGTGTTGTTTATACGGGAAAAATAAACTTGTACAGGTGCGTGCAGGACACTTAATTCCTATTGTTTCGTCGGGCCCCGATTTTAAAATGAAGCAAAATATTGGAATTTATCATCATGTATTTCCTTAGTAAGGAAAAGATGAACGTTAGTTACTTCTAAAAGATTAAAAACTCCCATTTCGGGCCCAAGTTTCTAAATGGAATTGAGAAAGAAGCAGGTTTAGACTGAAGCATGTTTAGTAATAAGTTGCGCACGTACTTTGCTCGACATCGCGGGGGCTTTTTTGAAAAGTTTAAGTTTAGCCATTTCTTTCTTTTGTAATTTTTTTCTTCTTCGGGGATATTTATAAAGCTATAAGACCCCTCTTTGCTCTTTAAGAGGGACCACGCACTGCCCTTGACGCGGATCTTGCAAGACCCATATTACTTTTAGCTCAATTTCGCGGAAGCGGAAATCGTAAAACCACTGACAAGTGATTGTATAATTGTTTCCTTAACTGTATTCTTGTAGATAATATGGCAGTCTTATGACATCCGGGCCGTCTGGTCTAGTTCCTATACTCCGTGGATTCACTCGAGTGACGTAAACTAACAAAGAAACTCACATAGCCCTTTGCGAAGGCCATCGTGGCTGTGTGCAGTCGCAGCGACTGGAATCGAGATTATTTCAGCGCGTACGAGTGTGGTCTCCGGGTCCAGTCGCTTCGCATATTCGCCACGCCAGCTAATTGGCAACGATTCAACACAATTTTGAAAACGGAGAACAAATTACATAATTATACAGATCTTTAAAATATCGTTTTCGTGCAGGTTTGCGTCCCTTTATATTTCCCCCCCCCCCCACCCCCCCCCCCCCCCCCCCCCCTTAAAAAAATACCGGCTGGGAAACCTTCATCATCCCCGTCATCTACGGTTCATAGTTAAGTTCTGAAGTCCTAATAACTATTTCCACTGAAGGCAAGTAAACACAAAATGCAAAAAGGATTGGGAAAAATAATAAATCCGGGCCTAGCTAAAACAAAACGATTGACCACATACCTAAATACACTAGCATGTCGTCACTGTTTTCACGAAGAGCGAATTTCGTAAAAGAAATCTTCTCTTTATCGATATTTTGGTGATTTTTTGTGAAAACTTGGTAAAATTATACTATCAAACAAATTTATTAAAATCCCAATTAACTTAATTAACGAATGAACGAATTTATCCTCAAGTGCCGTTTCGCATTTTCACGAAGGGGCAAATTGTAAAAACACGTGGGCAAATTTGCGAATTCATCGTTTTTAAAAAAATTTTGGTTTTCACGAACAGACACTCCTCTTAATTAATTAATTATACAAAATTAATCACTTTATTTTTCTTAAAGTTTGCTACAATGTAATAATATTATAATCTCTTCGATTTTCTCGAATGTTTGTTCATGCAGTGAAAGGCTAAATTCGCCTCTTCGTGAAAACGGTGACGTAATGGGAAAGGTTTCTGTATTTCAACAACGACAAAATAATAGTTTCGTTTGTCATGATTTCGCTTTCATGATTTAGAACATCCAGGCGGTTTCATACATCCACTTGTATTAGAGAAACCGGGAATGTTTTGTTTGATCAATATTGTTTTAAGAAAAAGGGTAAAAACTATCTAATTAGGCTGATTGAAAAACAAATCAAATGTCTGTTTACATGTTTTCTGGTTCTGCACGTTGTGTACGTCATCGAGGAATAGTTGCTGTTGTTTACATTCGACAAAGGACGTCAATTGAAATCGTGAGAGTAAAACACATCCGTGTAGAATTATGATACATGGGGACGCCGGCCACGCAGAAATACGAGCATTCATTGTAACAAGCGGTTTCCCGCGCTTTGCGCCCAACTTGCAGGCTGAGTAGAGTGTAACGTTTGTATTGTTGACATGTTTTAAAATGTAAATGAAAAAAAAATGAAATCAAAGAATCTTTAATCCCGAGCCTAAATATTGTGCCCAATTCTTGTCGATAGACAACCACCGGAAGGCCGCTGTCAACAACGAACCAAGTATTACTAAATTGCGTTGATTATACGTATAATAATGTGACCCAGCACGAGTAAATGAGACACTTTGGGGCAAAAATGAAAATTGAGATTTTGATTTCATCATTTAAAGCTTGTTTAGCTTTAAATGATGAAATCAAAATCTCAAATTTTATTTTTGCCTCAAAGTGTCTCATTTACTCGTGCTGGGTCACATATGATTAGGTTGAGGATAAATTGAATTAGTATTGGTCTTTTATTATTGAATTCCTTTATAACAAAAGCGAATTATTGGCAGTCATAAAATAAGCGAGTCATACAATGGCTGGTTTATTTGCGCGTAAAATAAAAATCATTTTCAGGGCGTTGCAGACATTTCAAATACTTATAATTGTTTTGTTAAAACAAATTAAACATGTAACTGGATATTGTGTTTGGGGAAACCACTCGTTTTAAAAGTAGGATACCCATTTGCAGATATCGAAATATTTTACTCCCGAACTAATAAGAAATATCTTACTTATTTGAAAGAAAATAATGATTGTAGGCATCCAGAAAAAAACCAATATTGCACTAGAATTTCTGTATTTGTTCCGAAATATTTAATTTTATATAATACAACAAATCTTGATCGCCGAAAACAACATAAGAACCACTGCCCGACGCCAGTTGAAAACGAACGCCGTTTTCTTGCTTTTCTAAGCATCAATGATTGTAAAACTTCGGACAGGTCAGTTAATTCATATTTACTATAAAATACAACCCCTTAAATCCACCCATTCGTGGAAAAGTCCCTGAAATCGTCTAGATATTAATTTAAAAAAATTACACACAAAAACCACTTAGACCAGAGTCTAAATGTTTTTGGGGGTAATAAAAAATTGTCCCGTACGCTGATTGTCCCCACGAATAATTATATCATTACCCATGCACCCACTGTATCTACCAATCTCGCCGACTTAAACTTTACAGCAACAAAACTTTACAGAATGACGCGCAAATCCTGAGCTCAACCATTGCAGAATGGTTTTTCTTACCGCTAAAATTAGGAAAACAAAAATTATCAACATCTCATCCAAGAGTCACATAAATGTTGGTGTCTGCGCGATCTGTAAAACATGTCGCTCCACTAGTAAGCGATATCCCAAGATAACAAAATAATACCTACAAAAGTTTATTCTGCGGGTGGTGGGAACGGATTCCAAGAAATGTGCGTAGAACAAACAGTGTTTAGATCTTCTTCAAACAAAAAATGTAACCGCGCAAAAATGTTGCAGAATATAAAACGGATGCCAACAATGATTTGAACTTGAACTGTCACAATCGGGAGTTCACGTGTGTGCGTAGTAACGCACGTCCTGCTGTTCGTCACAGGGGGAGTGGGGATATTTATTACATCTCATTCATCGCTGACATTATCAATGAAATCGGCTTTCAGCGCAACAACGGTAGGTAACCCCGTGAGGACGGCTCACGGGATCGTATATCCATCAAAAGCAACAACAACTGCGAAACGGACAATGCTATCATTAACAAATCCAATGACAAAAGAATCAAGCATAGACAGCCCACTCAACTGAGATGTTCTCCCGTATCGTGATGTGGAGCGATCTCTCGTCTTTCTCTCTGTTATTTTTTTTCAATCGCCGCTATCCAATTGCACTAATCGTGACAAGATCTACCGACAAAAGACGTGCCTTATGTCGTAGCGCTGGCGTAAAATGACGCATCACGATGCGTTGCCATGACGACGTTTGCGCCAGCGAGCGCGGTTGGACTGGTCAGGCGGGAAGCGCTGTCACAATGTGACAATGCCGAAGAGGTCGCCTGCTTACGTAGAAGAAGTGTATAATAAAACAAAAACAAAAAACGAACGAACATCCCGATTTCTCTCTGTCGTAACACAATGGGTTCAAATGGAGTTCGAGGTGAACATGGGCCTTTTTATGGTTTTGTATTTTCTGGTCGTCGTTTCAGCATAATTTGAGACGTTCTGTTCTGTTTCTCCGAACTTATGTGAGCAAACTTTATCACTCGAGACTTCAAAACATCCATATTGTAAGTCAAGTGAATGAATTTCTGTTTTCTATACGTGGTGTGGTGTTTAACCTCAGGCAGGTTTGTATCGTCAACAACAAGTCTTAGTTCGATTGCCTTTTGAGCAGTGATAAGCCACTGCACTAAGGCTGGTTCATACTTCAAGCCAATTCCAATTTTTGTGTCATGACATTCGTTTCGCATTCGTATGAAGTATGAACCGGCCTTTATGCAGCCCCCAAACCAGTGTGGCTTATTAAAACTAGGGTTGGTTTTGTTGGTGGCACAGTGTACTAATGTTTAACGGTAGCACTGAATGGCAATCGATATTCATGTATATATGGGGGGGGGGACCTAAAGCAAGGACCTCGGACTGGGGGAGGGGCGTAGCTACACCACTGCCCAAAAGTGGATTAATTCAGCTATAAATGAGCCAAGACCATTTTATTTTCCGGGAAAGAATTCAAGACGTTCGTGTTGGTTCTTAGCAGCAGAGGCAAGGAATAATTAACGCCCACTTTCTTTCCTTTCTCCTCCAACAAGACTATACGAGTCTATATTAAAAGCTTGGTCCAAAATAACACACCAACAATATTCAGAATGGCTTTTCACACTGTCGGTTAGTCGGGGTCTGCAAGTGAGATAGGTTTAAAGGACACACAAGACTCATGGGTGCACCAGCCTAATTCAAGTCCCACTGAAGACAGTGTAAAATCAACAATGTTCACGACCAAGTTTCATGCACAGCGACATCACTGGGGTTTCTCAAACAACAATCAGATTATTGTCTTGGTCTTTATCTTTCCATTTCTTTTCAATTTTTAGTAGGTTAGCCAATTACATTTTTTAATATTCACACCAAAAGAAACTCACCTCCCGAAAAGTGATACTTCCCGAGCCTGCAAGCAGCCATTTTACAAATGGCATCCCTCCACGTTCTAGGGCAATTAGGACCCATTTTTCAACCGTAATTTTGTCAAGTCTGCCCTCAGATTGAAGCTCAAAAACCAGGGAGTTGATCCTATGCTATATTTACACAATCCCACCATTTCTTTCACCAAACGGCATCCTTTTTCAAAAGAAATTGTGTGGGGGGGGGGGGGGGGGGGGCACATTTCATGCAAATGAGCTCGCGTAGAAATTCTCCTTTCAATTAGGGTGGTGCACCCTCATGGGAAGGGTGGATGGGGTGGGGTTGGGATAAGTTGACTGGCGAGTACACTTTACCGCTCGGTCAGGGCACATATCACCGACACAAAGTGGGAGGGGTGGGGTCGGGGTAAAACTGTGTACTTTGGGGTCCGACAACCTATATCAAACCCGATATTTTGTCAGTGTTTACTTGTTTGTAATCTACCGTCATACTACAAGGTTATGACAAAGTTTGGTTCTTGAATTTGAGATGGGGATGAAATCAACCGGCTATGGTAACTTTATGAGGATCTGACAGGTCCATGTGGGATTACAGTGCGCAGTGTTTTGTATACCGACGTGGTCTACAATCAAATCAATCACATTTCAATTGTATTCACATTGGGAATACCTGGTAAATTTAATCATTTCAGAATCAGTTCTATAAAAAGACAACCACTTTTTCAAAGAACCTTAAAACACTAACAATAATAAACGCAGATTATAGGCCGAAACTAATTTATATTATGTATATCCCCAAAAATATAACTTGAAAGACTGACTGGTATATAACGAGGTATTTAAAGTCTTCAATTACGCTTTATAAAACCTTAATCATTAACTAAACTTACATTATAGAGCCACGAAAGTATGCATAATCACCAACGCACCAAAAAATAAACGACTTTACACTTGATTATAAAATGTCTACTTGATAACACCGTAATATGAGAATATTAAAATACAAGTATATATCATAATAAAATTACCAAAAATAATATCACATTAGAATAATAATTACAACGGGTACTTGTAACTAAAATCAAAGCGCTTCACGTATTACCCCTGATCATATTGGGCCACTGAAACATTTCAAACACAATCTCAGCTCCCTGGGAAGTATACAGCTCGATGCAGCTATTTCAGCGCAAAGCAGCTAAATCAACCACAATAACCATCTCTGTCGTCACATGTACACCCATACTCGACTCCTGGGTGGGGAGAAGCAAAGAGTGACAACGCGTCTTGCACAAGGGCACACAAACCACAACCCCAGACTGGACTCGAACCCACAACCTGCAGAATTACCTGCAGACCAGGGATCCATTGCTCTAGCCCAGGAGGCTACGGCACTATCAGCATAAATGTGTAGATGCACAACCTCAATCTCCTGTTGGACAGCATGTTTAGCCAAATTATATTACAACTTATCGTTTTGTAATGTAAAATAACATTCAAGAGCCAATATGGCCCATACGATTTCATTAAGGCCCACTTCAAACGTCATACTTCTGCTGTGTCCAAGTCAATTTACCGAAGTCAGCAATCAGGAGGCAATAATAGCTCAGCAGATGCTTCAAACGTTGATTTTCCGCCAAACGCAATTCAGTCGCTCGGCTATAGTACCGGCAGAATACCTTATTTTGTGAAGTAAACTTCATTTGTTTCACCAAAGTGCATTTCTATATGGTCCTTATAATGACATTCTAAAAGTCTTTAAAAATTTGAATGGTGGAAATACTCATGCATGCCTAATTTGCATAAATCGTTTACCTGCCGTGTAATATATTCTTCCATTATTTGGGTATATTTTTTATTTTGTTTGTTTAACAGTTTATTTTGGCGATTCTACTTACACATCCTTACTTCAATAACATTTTCTGAGGCATATAAAAGACTGAATAATTATGAGAATATAGTAATAATCCTAAATGACTATTAATATACTAATTTTAATCTTATTAATATTATACTAGAAAACTATGACTTTACCATTTATCATGTATATGCGTTAATGTTTACCTGTTGTCATTTTCATTCATTTTGGTTTCAGACATTATCGTCATTGCTCGAGGTAAATAATCTACCGTTAAAGGCAAATAGTGTCCTATACTAAACTATATACCCTATAATTGTGCACATTTACCTTGTCTCTAGATATCATTAAGTAGTCAGTATTGCTTAACTGGCACAATAACCCTATTGAAACCTTATTGAAAATCATTGCAATACATTAGCCAAGCAAGCAAAACAGAGAAAAAACGAGGTGTCCCTAAATTGGGCTAAAAAGTAGGTGAAGGGTTGCCTATCGAGGAAGACTTGAATAAGTTCAAGGAATTCCTCGAAATAAAAAATTATTGTTCCTTACAATAATTAAGTCAACGTCAAAATGTTTTCTTACCAAATTTCCTTGAACTTGTTCAAGTCTCCCACGTTAGGCAACCCTTCACCTACTTTTTTTTAGCCCAATTGTTTCTCCCATTTTTGTTTGCTTGGCTGAATATCATGTTATCATTGTTCACATGATTTTCAATAAGGTTTTAATAGGGTAACTGTGTCAGTAAGCAACTTGGTGACTTTTTTGCTACAGTATTAATGCACATTCTTTTTTTGCTAACTGTTAAGCAGCAATATGAAAGTGGGCCCTGCTATTTGTGAGATGTTCTGGCAATGGAACTGGGCATGAGACGGATCTAGTCACAGGGCACAGTGGCAAAAACTGCAAAATAATGAAAAATGAGAGACTTTCTAAAATGTTTAGATTTATTGATATTTGTAATCTTTTATATGCCTATCAGCTATATTTATCAGCTATATATCAGCTATAAATACCTAGGAGAGTTGAAGGCTTCTGATTGGCCGAGACTCGATCACGTGCCGGTCATTATATGTAGTAACATCATGGGTTTTCCAAGGGCCGTTTTCTAAACCCCGGCTTTGGGCTGCACTCTGGCCACATTACAGACGTTTTCCTAGTTCCGGATCGCAACAAATATTCAGGCTGTTTTCGGCAAGTCTAATCCTCGAAATTTAAATGAAATAGGTTTAGTAGTTTACCTTGAGTGATGGAGAAACTACAGTTTTTGTTTCGATATTTATGCTCTTCTTTATTTTAAAATACATACTGTACGACGTCAAATATACCGACATCCCTTTTTCTATTCTAGTTGTGGATCAGTTTAACCAATTCCGGATCGAGTAAAAAAACTGCTTCGTACATGTACATGTACGTACATGAACAATTATCGCGCTAGAACCAACCCGAATCAAGCTTATATTTCTGATAAAGTATTCATTAATTTATATAAATACAGTTTAAAATAAATGTCAAATACTTTAACTTCCAATAAAGTTTTAAAAAAAGGACTTGCAAAGAAATGCTTTGAAATGTTTTGTCCGTGTACGTGTGTTGCGCGCGGCAACGATCCGATAAACTTTGTCCCACCATGGAGACATTTCTCCATGGTCCATTAGAACACGTCATATGAAATCGCTTGCGCGCGTGCTGTTGATGCATGTATTTTACGGGCGATCCGGAACTAGAAAAACAAAATGAACGTTCAGTCTTTGGCAGATTTGAGACTTTTACTTCGACTTATTTTTACTTATGTATCAAGAAGCTTGTATGTTTCTTTTCAAAATGCACTTCATCTAAACAAATAGTATTGGAGACCAAGCCATAACAAGGTAGGTTTTTATTTGAAGCGATCTGGAAGTACTAGAAAAAATCCGGAACTAGGAAAACAACTGTCTGTACTGCTAAACTACATGAACAAAGCCAAAATACGAAAACGAAGCTGCGTTTGTAAAACGGCGTAAAAGAAGCCGCGAAGTCGCGAAATTCGGAGTATTTTCACCATTTTTCTCGTTAAAAAGGTATTTATTAAAGGTAATAACAGTGCGAGAACCCGGTTGTTACTGCGTGGTAATGACCGGGTTGGGGGATGACCGCTGGTAATGGACCTCGCCTTCGGCTCGATCCATTACCAGCGGTCATCCCCCAACCCGGTCATTACCACGCAGTAACAACCGGGTTCTCGCACTGTTATTACCTATGTATGCAAGTAGTTTAATAAAGTGTTTTTCAGAAAAAACAACTGGCATTTTTCCGTATTACATGTACAAAACTCGGAACATATTCTCAACATTTTACTTTTGCGACAGCCATAACTTTTTTATTTTATTTTATCCTCTTTTCTAATATATAAGAACCCTCATTTCAACCTCTGCCCAGTTCCGTCTCATTTTGCGAGAACCTCTCACAATTATACTTTTTAGCGGAGAGAGGCAAGCTGGTAAAGTGGCTTGCCTAAGGACACAAACCTTTAACCAGGGGCCAATTTCATAGAGCTGCTAAGCACACAAATTTGCTTAGCATGACAATTTGTCCTTGGTAAAAACAAGGTTACAGACCAAATTTTCACGTGATCTTTATTGTTTTGGATTGATAATCAGCTGTTTTTTTGCTTAGTATGAAAAACGAGTAGAATTTTTGCTGGCAACCTTTTTTTAATGAGCAAGACTTTTTGGTGCTAAGCAAATTTTTGTGCTTAGCAGCTCTATGAAATTGGCCCCTGGTCCAGAGCCACAAACCCTATAGTATAACCATTAGAACACATACCCCCACGTTTTTCACACATCACCAGGAATACCATCATCATCTGATGCTATTGTGTGTCGGATAAAATCAATATATTGAGATATCCTTGTGTAAACACCGGGTTGTTGGAATCCTCTGCAAACGACCCCAGTGCTAGTGAGTCCGACTAGATTCCAGCGTCCATTCGACCCTTGGCATATCAATGGGCCACCACTGTCTCCCTACGTAAGCAATCAATGACAGTAGAATTAGAAAATAGACATTTTGCATTGCAGACAAGTACAAAACGCCTCAGCGCCAGTGTGATATGAAAATCAGACTCCTTTTACCTATTATTGGTTAAACCTTCTCACGTGACCAGTCACTCTCCAAATTATCTTTACTTAGGCATCCGCAATACATCCAACGAGTCTGGATTTCACAGTCTGAAATCACGCTACACCGGTACCTTGTTTCAAATAGTGGTGTCGTTACACGTATTTCCAGCTGTCCCAGACCGTGGGCCTATCATCACTGTTTTGAGGAAGTCATGTTTGAAGTTGGTTGATTTTTTCAAATTGCGTTTTCGCATGCATTTCCTCCCCCCCCCCTAAACAGTAAATATAGCCCAGCAATAATTAATTGCAAAACAATTTTCTGTGTTTTCATAAAATTGTGTTTATAGGAGACATTAATTACCAAAGAAAATCGTCACTTTAACATTATTGCACTAAAGTCAGAGTAAGGTTTCAAAATTCTTTCCCCTTTGTGTACAATTCAATTGTGTGTCTCGTAATTTGGTAACCATGTAGGGCAGTATAGGCGACATCATAAAAGTTTAATCCAAAAACTTGTTTGAGACTTACAGTTAATAAAGGTATTTCACAATAATTTGGTAGTTCTGTTTGTTTGCTTTGTACTAATATTGTACATGTAGATTACATTTGTAGTTTGCATTGCTTACCTGACACGTTGAATTTCCATCGTCGACGCCTGCACAAATCTGGCTGGATGACACAAACAGAACTTTGTTGATGTCGTAGCTTAGACACTGCTCCAGCGGAACCAGTGGTACCCGTGCCTCCTTCAGAACCGACGAAGGAAGGACTTTGTGGTGCAGAAAGACAGAGGGAACCAGTGAAGAAATGTGCAAATTTACCAAAATCTTAGATTTGGATTTGTCGATTATACAAATTATATTTAAACCTCAATGCAGATATCAGTGATTGCTTGCATTTCATGCCGATTGAATTCGGGCGCAGTACCACAACTTTCTATTCCTAAAGGGTAGATTACACTATTGGTAATTGCCGAGTTATCTTGAATGGGTGGATTTGTGGGGTTGTATTTTATAGTAAATATTGTTTAAAAGACCGGTTCAAAGTTTTACAATCATGGATGTCGAAGAAAGCAAGAAAAAAAGGCATTTAATTTTAACTGGCGTCGGGCAGTGGTTCTTATGTTGTTCTTGTTATTTTTCGCGATTGCCGTACGGCGATCAAGATTTTTTATAAATATGACCCGAATTTGATTGCAATCCGACTTCAATTTTTCGAACGAGACACCTTTTAACATACAAATTTATTTTTAGAACTTGACCTCATTACTTGACCTTTAACACAAGCGCGATATGAAGGTTACATTATTGCATCCATGACCCAAGATTGATTGGAATTGAACTTCAACTTTGCATCTTAGACAAGTTTTTCTAAACTTTAACCGAAATGACACATGCATACATACAATGACACATGCATACATACATACACCCAGCTTTACCTTACATACGCACTGTGGACATTCCTTTGTCTTCGTGTAGTTAACAAACTTTGACTAAATACTCATTTTTCTCGCTTCCCCAAAACAAATTTACCCTCAAATTTGGATTATGGGCCTCTCAGCTGTCCCTTCTATCTTTTCTATATATAACCCTAACCCGTTTTTCCTCTAGCGCTCTTTTTCGGAAACTGAAAAACGGATTGTGGACGTGTGCAAGTCCACACACCGTAACCTCTTCCCGCATCGTGTGGACCTATATTGTTCGGAGGTCCACAGTGCGTATGCAAGACTAACTCACACATACAAGTGTGTAAAGGCCTTCGATCGTGGACGGGGTATTGTCCGACCGTCTTCCCTCTTTTGTTTATACTCTAACGTTTTTTGATGATCGCCATAGGATTTGTACACGGGAAAAGATCGTGGACGTTTTGTCAATTGTGGACCCATTGTTTGACTCCCAATTCTTTTGTCCGACGACCACGATTGCCGGTCAATACAAACGCATACATACACACATACATACATACATACACATATTCGCATTTTTGTATCACTGTGGAGACATGGCTTTGTTCTCGTGTACAAAATGGTTAGAAAGTCGAGGACGTTTTTCAAAATGCTCCCATTTTAACCATAATGTTTTTCCTGGGTTGAAATTTCGACCCAATATACCCTATATTATACCCTAACCCAAACACTAACCCTAACCCACATCCTAATCCTAGTTTTTGAATAATTTAAGTAAAATCCAAAAATCTAATTCGTGAAATTCCCAATGGAGACCTATTCATCTATAGAAATTTACCCTCCGGAGACGTTTTGTCTCCATTGTACACATTGTGTTCATGTCTCCAGAGGGTACGGTATTTCGCACCACACATACAGACAGACTGACTAATTAAACAGTCTTTTTCTGAACTTCGCTCAGACGAGACAAGAAATGAAAGTTGTTATTTTAGTTTATAGACTCGTACCAAGCGCCTCGTCGGTTTTTCCCCAACCAACGACATGGCAAGTGTCATATTTCTCTTCCTCATTCCCCTCATACTCCAGGCAAGCTGGTCGGACGGTGTCGGTTAATGCCATGGGTGCGTCGAGTTTCAGCAGTGCAATGTCATCGTTATAGTTGGACCTTTTCCAGCCTGGGTGGAACACCGTTTTCATGACCTGTCGGATGTGGGGGTGCATCGGTGGAAGCTGAAGGGTAGAACTACCGAATACCAAATATTCCAGTCCGCTGTCGGGTGGACAAATCAGAAACATCAAATGTGTGACTGTAGAGCCATTCCTTGGTCATTCAGTCACAGTAAATATGCGTCAACTACGCGTCAATCAACTTCGCGCGCCAATCACATGTTAATCACATGTTAATCGCGTTCAAATTTTAATCTTGTGTCAATGACAAGTCAACCCCGCAGCATAATTAGGGTCACATTTGCCGGAGGGCATTTGTAGGGGGCACCTGGAGGTGTAACATTTTTTAAAAGGGGGGGGGGGGGGCACTGTGTGAATAGCAACAGGTATTATTGGTGTGCAATTTAAAATTGTATGGAGGGGGGGGGGGGGGGGGGGGTAGTCTTTCGACCTCACTACGTCTATCTACAGTTAACCACAGTTTTAACTTAACTCCAAATCAATTATATAAATCAAGTCCACCCCAAGTCCACCCCAAGTCCACCCCAAGTCCACCCCAAGTCCACCCCAAGTCCACCCCAAGTCCACCCCAAGTCCACCCCAAGTCCACCCCAAGTCCACCCCAAGTCCACCCCAAGTCCACCCCAAGTCCACCCCAAGTCCACCCCAAGTCCACCCCAAGTCCACCCCAAGTCCACCCCAAGTCCACCCCAAGTCCACCCCAAGTCCACCCCAAGTCCACCCCAAGTCCACCCCAAGTCCACCCCAAGTCCACCCCAAGTCCACCCCAAGTCCACCCCAAGTCCACCCCAAGTCCACCCCAAGTCCACCCCAAGTCCACCCCAAGTGCAAATCAACTGCAATTCATTTTCAATCACAAACTGGTCACTCTTTTGGACAGTGTGAACCCTACAGATGCACAATTAATAAAAGGGAGATCTTACACGCAGTGCGCAGCCGTAACAACCCACTGTGGTTTGATCAGGATGGCTCCACAACCATGTAGGGCGTTTGAATACCGGAACGAGGCGATCCAGGGCCAGTTGGCAATGTGTGTCTCCACCCCGTCGATGATCCGACTGTAGGGATTCAACAACGGCGAGGCTGAAGGGCGAGTACCGCATTCACCTGCGTGCAAAATATCTGGAAAGAAATTGAAACAAGTCCAGTATAAGAAGTTCTTATCAGTTGAGCTCTTCAAGCGTTAGATCCTAAAGTCTCAGTTTTGGCATTTTGTCACACTTAATAACATGTAAAAACAGTCCGTTAACCAGTTCGCACCGGGATTATTTTGACCATGACTGGGCCCATTTTTTCTCAACCCAACGGTGAAAATGGCTGGTAGACATTATTTGTGCAACTGCTATATTTTGGTGGTGACTGCATGCTATTGTTCTTTCAAGAATTTTAAAAATTGAATGGGGTAGTTCAAAATGCGTCAAACATCATTAGAGTCAAGCTGTAGAAACAATCTTGAACTAGAAATTACTGTCAAAGACACTTGCCATCCAGCTAATGAGTGTTCCACCTGCTACCTTCAGGAAAACAACAGATTCTGATAATTTGTGCCAAAATTAACCGGTTTGGAGATAATAATTATGTGCATATAAGGGAAACCTTTAAAAATTAATTCTTAAAAAATATATGGCAGTTGTCTTTGCGTTTATAATTATGTATTTTAATGTTCTGGTTTGATTGCTCTTTTATAATTGTATTGTGTTTTAATTAGTTTTTATCAAGTATAGTTTTTGTGAGACCAACGATACAATTTCCTGCGATTGATTTTTATCATTGCTTTATTAAAGTATCTATCTATCTATCCATTTATCAATCTGTCTGTCTGTCTGTCGGGCTGTCTGTCTGTCGTCTGTTGGTCGGGCGGGCTGTCTGTCTGTCACGGTGTTTATCTATCCAGTGTTGCGTTACATACCTCCATCATCATAGTTACAACCTTCTGGTGTTGACAATACCCCTTTGTCAGGATATACCCCACACTGCAGTGAGGTAGAGTCCTCACTCATCCCGATGCACTCCAAAGCATCCAGACAAAGCGAGGCACACACTCCACGGTCAGGACCAAACTGAGGACACGCCGGGAAAAACGCCATACACAGAGCGAGTCTCTGGCTATCGGTGCAATTGGTCATAAATTGAGGCAGAAACTCGGCAATCGAGTCGTTGGCTTGTTGATGAGATGTCACAAAGTCATTTGGGAAGAAGGTCATATTGTAAGGCAAGACGGCCGAGCACACAGCATTTGAGATTTCCACGCAGTAATCTGCAAATAATTCACCATTAACAAATTGAAACTAATTCAAACTACAATCGTATCACCTGTAGGTCAAGAAACATAACCTTAAGCAATTTAAAACAGCAACTTCAATAAAAGCGGTAACTTTACCTTCAATTTAAGAATTGGCAAATGACACTTCAGAAATGTGGTAACTTATAAGCTGGCGTAAACAACCTTAGATGCACGTATTTCCCCCATAATGGCATTGTTGCAGCGCCCTCTATCGTTCACGAAGGCCCATTTTTAACAACTCACAATCGCAGGAATCCAGTCCCTCATCGGAAAAGTCTGTGCACTCTACCACGCCATTGCATTCCGCGTGTGCAGGACTCACGCAAATTGTATCGCGACATTCATGTTCATCGGCTTGGCAATCTGTGGAATAAATATGGCCAAAACATCCATAAACATTTAGCAAGAGGAATGCCTGTGATTAGCAATATGAATCAACAAGTGTTGTCTCGTTACAGAGCGCTCTCTCCTGTGCCAGCAAAAATTGTCTTACCGCAATCTTTTTCGTCGTCACCGTTTGGGCACTGAGAAACTCGGTCGCATCTCTCATTGTTCAGGTAGATATACGAGTGAGCTTGGCAAGGGACGTAATCTGTGGAAACATTTGCACAAACGGGCGCGAGTTAAAAAATGTAACTATAAAAACAATTAGGAAATCATGTGAGATATGACAAAAAAGCTTATATAAAAGGTATTATATGATTTGTTCAAGAAGTTACCTCAATAGATTTGTTTATCTTTGGTATGTCTTATGCTATTAATATTCAATGTTTTTAGATCTCGACTTTGTAATTATAGGTTTTATATTTCACGTTTTGTATATCTCAACAAACTGTATCTTCGAGAACACATTAGTAACTTGTTTAAAATACGTGTGACATTGGTCCTAGACTGTTTAGGTCTCGCACACAAAGGTCACAATTATACTTCCTGGCACAACCAAGCCGCCGGCTACAAGACTTTTACGTGTTGTTGATTTTTGTTTCTATAATACTTTGTTTTTACAAAGACCGTTAAGGTAGGTTACACCATTTGCAGATATCAAACATTTTATTTGAAAGTAAATAATGATTGTAGGCATTTGAAATGTACATAAATTATCTACGATGACCACCTTATACAGCATGTAGTCTATACTTTTAAAAGACTAGTACGTGAACGAGTACAATGGAATGACGTACGTATGACGTAGCTTTAAGTTTTCGTTCTCCTTTTCCGTAATTCACATTTTGTAAATTGAAATGAAAAATAATATTTATTTAAATGCTTTTATTCACTGTCAGTAAAAAGAACAGCGTCAAAACAAAGTATTAAAAAAAAAAACTACTCGCTTTACACATTAAAGCTCCTATTTGATGTGCCCAAGAGTTCAGTTTCTTGTAAAGTCTTGTATGTTTTTGAGGTCAACTTACACGCTCTATTAAGACAACGCCTTAGTGTTGCCCTAATGCCTTTCTTAGCATATCCAGGACTCAACTTTAATGTAGAGTGAGTGAGTGAGTTTTGGGTTTAACGCCGTGCCGGCATCAGTGGCCATATTCACGGCGGGAATGTGTACAAATATAAGACAATAGTTAGTAATAAAAACAATCAAGTGAACTGTGGAGAATATAAAAACTTGAAGTCGGAAGGAACAATTATCACACAGGAAAAGAATGAGAACATTTCAAAAGGATTGAAGAACGATTGTATAGAAGTATTACGGTAGACTGATTCTGGGCAGTTTTCTAGGAGAATCCCGTGGGAGGCGGGCCATGGAGGATCCCCAAGACACACGGCACCCTGTCTTTAATGTAGAAGTTGCTTGAAACAATTCCTCATGTTTCAAACATTTGGGGAAGGGAAAGTTTTTACAAATATGGTTTAAATAGACATGTTATTTTTTGTGTAAGCCTACATGTCTTAGTCTGGAAAGTTCCCTTTAAGGCACTACTGTTAGTAATTGTACAAGTCAATTGAAATGTCTGCCTAAGGCAACATTTGTTGGTGATTAACCGTGACTATTCATACAGCTTTCTAAAATGAAATCGCAATTGAGCAATTGATAAAAATTAAGCTTACCCTCGCTGGTTACGGCCTGGATACTTAGATGAAAGTCAGATGTTGAATCTTCAGTGAAATAAATGATCCGCAAGCGATCAAACCTGAAACCCAAGCTCCCCCTACTGTGGGGACCGTCGCGCAAAACTGCCTCGGTGGTAAAGGGATCCCCATCCTCAACGAAAACTAATGCGGAGCCAACCGAAAGGTGGTAGTCTATTATGTGAACGGCTATGTGGGCACCGACTGGCGCGGTGACGTACCACCAGCAATTCCTGGTGATGAATCTCAATGGTTGGGTTGAGTAGATAGAGATGGATGAGTTGAAGCTGGCTTCTATGGAGCTGGTCGTATTGCACCCTTCAAAACAAAATGAGAGACTATATCAGAACAAGCCTGGCAACGTGACGTACCACCAGCAATTCCTGGTGGTGAATCTCAATGATTGGGTTGAGTAGATAGAGATGGATGAGTTGAAGCTGGCTTCTATGGAGCTGGTCGTATTGCACCCTTCAAAACAAAATGAGAGACTATATCAGAACAAGCCTGGCAACGTGACGTACCACCAGCAATTCCTGGTGGTGAATCTCAATGGTTGGGTTGAGTAGATAGAGGAGGATGAGTTGAAGCTGGCTTCTATGGAGCTGGTCGTATTGCACCCTTCAAAACAAAATGAGAGACTATATGTAACCTGTCATCACAAAATGAGCGGAAAGTCGGTAAAATTAAAAATTGAGATATGGGTATTTCTAAATTCTGTGGAAACGGAGCTTTCCAATGGTATATAACACTTAGAGGTTTGATACTCAATATTTTTTATATTTTTATATTTATATTAATACAGAGATTATGAGAAAACGGGCATTTCTTGCGAGAAATTGTGTAAACGCGTAAAGAAAGGCATAGTCAACATTGTCTCACAAACTAATTTTGTTTTATCTGATCGTCCTGAAAAATTGGGAATAGATTGTTGGGGATTTAGTCTTAAAAAAACCCATAATCTCAAAATCGACAACCCCTTCAAATTTTGACATTGACTGGCCGTACTGGGAAATTACTCTGTGTGACTTTACGATTAACTTGACGTTTTCAACCGTTGGTTTGCATGTTAGGCCTTAGAAATATTTCAGCAATATTGTTGGCACACATGTAAAGAACCTAGAGGGCACTAACAATTTATTATTATTTTTTTTGGGGGGGGAAGGGGCGGGGACATGTTCCTCTGCTACACCACGGCTGAGTAAATACATGAATATTGCTTTCAAATGGTTGAAAAGAATAAAATCTATTGATAATAAAGTTCAACATACCATCACATTCTTTCTCGTCCAAACCATCCACACAATCACTGAATCCGTTGCACTCATGTTCTTTACGAATGCAAACAGAGTTTCCACATTCAAACTCGTTTGCGGAACACGCGTCACTGTCTGAAATTTGAAAAACAAATGCTAGTTTTTAAAGTGTGTTACATAAGATCAACATTCTAAAATGAAAACATTACGGTATTTGGGGGTATTATAAAAAGTGATTTGGAGATAATTCATGTCAGTTTAAATATTCTTACAGCTCCAAAATATTTTTTTTTTCTAATATTCAATTTTTAGATAAAAGTTAATTTACTAAAACTACTTCAATAAACACGATTTTGCCTGTTTTGGGTACCCAGAAAATGGCGTCTTACAGCGCTCTCATGCGGCCAAAAATACGGTGCATTGATCACTGGTTTAGAACTGTTTTGAAACTAGCATTGTATATGTATCGCGACTTGGTCGTGATCCCTGGCCACATGGCAATTTCTGGTTTGTGGATTCTGACTAGCGCCCCCGAACAAACGAATCAACTCATTTAGGGAACTGCAGACACAGGTAGGTAGTGCACCAGAACGGCAATTCAGAGGTTGCAGGTTAAAACCCTGCTCGAATCAATTTGTTTTCTTCAATTTTCAAAGTAGTATTAACTGCACTCAGTCAGTTGCTCTTGTGGTTCATTTAAAATATTGGTTTAAAACCGTTTACACCAGTTCAAAACTAGTTTAATCTCAGTCATTTACCAGTTTAACCAGTACCAGTTTAACCAGTACCAGTTGAAACCAATTGAAATTGTTTCAATTGTGATTTTTACTCGATTTATCGGCAGAATATATTTTAACTTTGTCAAGGTTTTAAATATTCTGATTTTATGAACAAATTGTAAAACAGTTAAATATAACTCAAGTGGCAATGGAATCTAGGGAAATTGTTATACAATAAGATATATACAATAAAAAAAATAGACTTTTCCTAGGCATTTTTTCTTTCTTTTTTCAACGAGTCTAGATGAGTTAGTCTTGCATACGCACTGTGGACCTCCAAACAATATAGGTCCACACGATGCGGAAAGAGGTTACGGTTTGTGGACTTGCCCAGGTCCACAATCCGTTTTTCAGTTTCCGAAAAAGAGCGCTAGAGGAAAAACGGGTTAGGGTTATATATAGAAAAGATAGAAGGGACAGCTGAGAGGCCCATAATCCAAATTTGAGGGTAAATTTGTTTTGGGGAAGCGAGAAAAATGAGTATTTAGTCAAAGTTTTTCAACTACACGAAGACAAAGGAATGTCCACAGTACGTATGTAAGGTAAAGCTACATGTGTCTACCTGATGCTATGGTGTGCCGGATAAAATCAATATATTTGGAGACCCTTGTATATACATCAGTATCCTCTCCACACCTGGTGATAGTGCTAAAAACTCCAACCAACTTCCAGCGTCCATCAGCAGCTTGACAGATTAGCGATCCACCGCTATCTCCCTGTACAAAACCAAACATTTGGGGAACGATACTATGCCTGCAATTGCTGTTAAGTTTTCGCAATGATAATTGAAACGACTCCATTAATTTTAAACAAGTTATTATGCGCAATTTTAAACACGCCTGACACGAACACAATTGGGTTTTTTCGTTCATAAAAATGTGATTTGGCTATTCACTTGGAGACTGGGCTTATTACCTACGCTGTACCACAATATTAAACAGGTTGGCAATGTACTCTGAGTGCTACCTAGTCCCCGTCTGTAGCTCGCTCTGCTGCTGCAAGTGTAATTAATGTTTGTTTTTTATATAGCGCTTTAGACTCCCACATTTCTACAGCAGCTCAAGATCAGCGCATGTACTCTCTACCTTCACAGGTACCCATTACTCCTGGGTAGAGAGAGGCAATTGTAGCAAAGTGTCTTGCCCAAGAACAGAAGCACCATGTTCCCTGCCAGGGTTCGAACCCACGTACCGCCGTACAGGAGTCAAACACGGTAACCACTGGACCACAGTGCCCTACAAGTGTAATGTAATCGTTTCGCATACAAGGTTATTTGGCATGGTGTTAGCAATGAAACTGAGTGAGATTGTGTTGGATTTTGATTGTGTTGGAAATTTGGTTTGCGTGTAGACATTTGAAAAACTAAAATGTGGGTCACGCAAAAAAAGAGAGCGGGGTGGGAATATAAGAAAACAGAGCTACGTGGAAATCCGTACATTTCCCTTGCCTGATAATTATTACCGTTGATCATCTGAAAATCACGACAAATTAAACCACCCTGAATTTTTTTTTTCTTCATTTTTCTGCACTTTGGCTTGTGCCCAGTCCAGAACTATGCCTCACATGACATGTACCCCAAATGTGACCCACTCCATCGTAATCAGGAATAAGTCGCCGAGGCCATTTTACACAATTGGCCGTTGAAGTGAATGCATAGGTAAAAATTGTGACCAAGTCAATTTTCTGAACATTCAATTTTTAGGAAGTATAGTTATCACAGATTATTATCATTAATTTTTTGTATGTAAAAACGATCAATTAAGATGAAAATTAAGAGGATTTGTGTGCGCTGTCCGTATGATTTTGGTCAATTTTGTTTATTTCAAAGCTGTTTTTCTCGGAATGTGGATTCGGCAAATAAATATACAACTGTCATCTTCATCAGACAAACTCGTTTACCTAAACAGAAACACACTTGTGATGGGTATCATTAGAAAGCTTAGGAAATTCCCTTTTCTCACCATGTGCATATCTCAAAAAATCTGTTTGCGACCTATTCCTGATTTCGATGGTTCGGGTCACAAATACAGTCTAAAACTAAGAAGAGTACGGTGGCTGGATATGGAACTGAACTCTGTTCATATCACACTGCAATGGGCTTTACTTACATGGCACGTTCCGTTGCGGTCGCTCCCCAAGCCGGCGCAGATTTGGTGAGTCGAGATGAATAGAGTTTTCTGACTCAGATTCTTACACACCTCTGGTGCTATCAAAGACACACGTCCCTCTTTCAGCACTGGTGAAACGCTGGAACCTACAAATCAGGGTTCAAAGCACACATAAACTATGATAAACTATATTTATGATCAGCCGGGAAAACAAATGAAGGCTTACTCCAGCCTTAGTAGTTTTTCTACACGTAGCAGCTACACACCTAGTCGGCATGACCGAAAACTGTTGTATTTTTACCCAAATTCAGAATGAAAAACCATGTAAAGATGGACACTTGTTGTAAAGCGCGCATAGGCCGGGTAGCAGTCTCTGCCTCCATTTGCGTCATACCCCTTGTGAAGTTTTATGCTAATGAGGCTTCCCTTCGAGGGGCGAAGGGGTTTGACCAAAATGTTCAAACATTATTTCCCCCCATTTATCACAGAAAAAAACCACAACCACACACATAATGTTGTTGTCAACATTATACTTTATTGATTTAAGCAAAAAAAAAAGATTATTACATGTTTCCTCCAAATACTAAACATGTTTCGAGTATATTGATGGTTAGCCTGGTTAACATTGACGTTTACTACAAATGGACACGTTATGCTTAGCTTCTCAACATATTTACAAACTGATAGTAAAATTATGTTTAATTTACAGCAATTTTGAAGGGACGTGGTCCATGTTTTGCAAGCAATATTTTATGCCAAACAACTCTAAGAAATTTGAGCCCTGCATATTAATAAAACAATAGCTTACCGCCATGTATGGTCAGGCCCCAGCCCACCGTGTGGCAGTTATCATATCTCGCCTCTTCGTTTCCCTGGGATTCCAGACATGCCGGGCGTATGGTGTCACTAAACTGCACCGGTACAGCGAGTTTCACCAGTGCGATGTCGTCCATGATGCTGGCCATTGTATATCTGGGGTGGGGGACGTACTTGGCAATGCCTCGCACGTGGGGGTAGGAGAGTGGGATTTCCAGGGTCGAACTTCCAAACACAAGATGATTTAAACTGCAATAACAGGATGTAAAATAGTTCTTTATAACACTATACTTCCTTGCGACTACAAAGGCAGCTCTACAATCTAGAAACAAGTCATATTTTAGTGAAATTGAGTTTTTGGTATAGATGGAAAGAGGACATGGTTTGGATCAACTAAATGAAAACGCAACTAAATATTTAGCATTTAGGAATTGTTCGAGCAAAACTTCATAGCAACCACAGTAATTCCAACATGCGAATGCAAAATATAACTTTCAATTCCGGACAACATGGTGATATCTGCAACTATGGCAGCATAGAAAGCTACAATGTGGTACATGTATAATATTGTGTTTACGAATTTGTTATCATGTTTGATAACATTTTTTTAACAAATGTTATTTTCATATTTAATAGTACACTTTTAAGCCCTTTTTAACTTATTGTGATAATTTGTATTTGTCCTTTTAATTTACTGTATATTTTACTGTACATCGAACCGTAATTCGACCTTTTTGGCGGGGAGAGTTTGATAATAAGTAAATAAAAAAATGTTAAAAAAAAAAAAAACTTGCTTCCTTCTTAATTGGACGATTTCACCACTTTAGGATTTCTTTTTTTCAGGTAAAAAAATAACAGGGTGCAAGATAATATGTTATTGTTACCAAATTCATCAAAAATCTAAAGCAAAAATTCAATCAATTTTCACCTTAATTTAATTTTGACTGATCGTTGTTTTAAGTAACATGAGTTCACGACTTCTGTGGCTGGTGGATATCTTTTTTTTCTTCAAATGAGAAGGAATTGGCCTGTATACAAATTGTATTGCCAGTCCAATGCTCAACCAACTAACCCTTGGTTCAGACAGGCGTTCCACAGTCGCGCCGAACCAAATTGAAATCAAGTCGCTCCTGAGTCGCTCTAAAAACTCCAGCAGTCGATCGTTTGCCGTCTGGCGCACCTTGTCACCCTTTTTCGTTTCAGACGTCGGACTCAATTCACTCATTTGGCTCGGCGCGACTGTGGAATGCCTGTCTGAACCGAGCGTAAGCTTGCCAGCCGTGTTGGTGCCTGGAACAAAGTAAACACAAATGAATTGGTACTCACAAAGGCACGCAGTGCGCTGCTGTTAGGACCCACTGTGTGGTGATTAGCGTTGCTCCACATCCATGCTCTCCTGTGGAATAGCGCATCGAGGCAATCCAGGGCCAGTTGGCAATGTGCGACTCGGCTCCATTGACTATTCGACTGTAGGGATTGAGATTGGGGGAGGCAGCTGGCCGACGCCCACACTCGCCAACGCCCAAGATATCTACAAAACAATAATGCACATTGTACAGGTAATGGACACTTTGTCACATTGCCTCTCCACCAATATGTATAAGTGGGTACCTGTGAAGCACTTTGGGACCTTGTGTATCAAGCGCTATACAGGGCGGCCCACAAAGACAAAGGAAAGGCACACCTCCACCACCCAAACTACCTACACCAATGGATGGAGAATCCTTCTAGACAAGCACACCTCCACCACCCAAAGCCCAAACTACCTATAGCAATGGATGGAGAATCCTTCTAGACAAGCACACTTCCACCACCCAAAGCCAAAACTACCTATAGCAATGGATGGAGAATCCTTCTAGACAAGCACACCTCCACCACCCAAAGCCAAACCTATCTATACCAATGTATGGAAAATCCTTCTAGACAAGCACACCTCCACCACCCTAAAGATTGTGTCACAACCTGATTGTGGAATAACTCATTTCACAATGACTTTAGGTTTGTTTTATAAAAACACAGGTGTCATACCATCATTGTCGTACAAACAGCCATCAGTGGTAGACAAGACGCCATTGTCTGGATACACGTCGCACTGCAAGTTGGCGCCCAAGCCAGAACACTCCAAGGCCTCCGAGCACAACGACGCACACACTCTCCGGTTTGGACCAAAGCGTGGGCACTCAGGAAACACGGACATGCACAGGGCGAGCCTATCATCCTCTGAGCAGTTGGCCGTAAACTGGTCGAGGTGGTCGGCTAACAGTTCCTCGGCATTGCGCAGGGAGAGCACAAAGTCATTGGGGAAGAAAGTGCTGTTGTACGGAAGGACAGCCGCACACGGGTTGTCCTCAAAGACTGTGCAGTAACCTGAAGGGCAAAATGGTCATGAAACCAGAGGTTCTTCAAAAATTTCCAACTATTTTTTTTTTTTATTTTGTGTTTTTTGAAACACCCCTCTAGCTACGTTTATTCGAATATCCTCGCTCATGTGATCAGTCTTGGAGGTACATGCAAGCTAAGTCCTAATATGAACATTGGCGTGCGCGTCTTGCATACTGCGCGATGTTACGCAGAACGTACTACCGAACATTCGGCTATACCGTACTCCGAGGCTACGATTTTTGTGTAAAAAAATACCAAAATGTTTTATGAAAGATCCTGCTGGGATCGAAACTTCAGTCCCTCTCCCTTTTTGTACTCATCCAAAGTAATTTCTACCTACCTTCGTAGCATGTAGTTCCTTCATCAGAATAGTCTAAACATTCCCCTATTCCGTTGCATTCAGCGTTTGCAGGGCTAACACAGGAGCTACCCTGGCACTGATGCTCATCCGCCAAACACTCTGTGGTGGTAACATTGGGTTTTTAGTCTCAAGGTTTGGTTTTTTTGAAGAACAGCATTTTACAGAGGTGAAATGGGAGGGCATGGGAATGGCACATTGGGACTAATTGTGACTGGGATGTGTGGGGACGTGCGATTGACATTTGTAATTTGTGATCGACATTTGAGAACTTGTGACATAGGGACTCATTTTGTAGCACAGTAGCGGAGGTTGTTGAGGAGCTTTGAGATGAACTTAGAATAATTTAATCTTAAATGTATTAACCAGTTCGTGCAGGACGTATATACATGCAAAGTTTTTCCGAGATTTAAAACGGATGACGCATAAACACACCACGAGCAAGACTGGAAATGTCTGTCAGAAGTAAGCAAGGCCGGAAATGTAATTAGTGTGCTTCCTGATACCATCGGCCTGCATGAACCCGCCTCGGATCGAGTTTTGTTAAACATAATCCCGCGCCTCGGCTCGGTGAATGTTACAATAATCCTGGCGCGAACTGGTTTTTTAAATTTTTTAATAATGCACATGATGAAAATAAGACATTTCTAAGCTTTCTAATGATGCATTTTTCAATCTAAAAGTCATTCTGCAACTTATGCCTGATTTTGATGCGATGGGTCACATAGGGCATCATCACTCAATCTGTCAATACGAGATACTTCTTACCACAATTCATTTCGTCATCCCCATTGGGACACTGCGCAACCCGATCACATGCCTCATCATTCAGGTAGATATATGGGTACACTTCACACTCAACATAGTCTGTAGAAATGAATTGGAAACATAGCTGTCAAATGAACATTTACATAAACGTCAATCGCTTCTGAAAGGTGGGGGGGGGGGGGATACCTCAATCAAAAGTAATGCGAGTGCGAATACGAAGCCCTAACAGCGTGGGGTCTGGGGCCCACTCAAGGGCCGGGGTACATTGTGGATTCTAAACGCTCTGTGGTGCGATCTGAGGCAATTTCTGATCACTTTATTGCATTTTTTAAGCAAATTAATTTGCAAAAGGGGTCCAAAAAAATGTTGGTTGGGACAAACGATATAATATACTCCCACTTTAAAAAGTCCCCCCCCCCCCCCCCATGAACAGAGTGCTGAAAAACAGCCTATCAGGCAGATTGGTAAAAATAAAAGCAAGGAATTTGACACACAATCATAGTATGTATAATTATAAAGATATTTGGCTATAGGGCCATCGCAGATTTTTCCTACAATAACAGGCAATTTTCAAAATGGCTGCTATGCATGTTGTTCTACCTATATTTTTTTCGAAGGTCAAACCTGCGATGGCCCTATAGCCAAATATCATTCTCATGACATTCTGTGTGCCACATTTCATGCTTTTATCATCAAGTGATGAATAATGATATCATATTGTGCACCAATCTACCTGACTATAAGCCAAAATGTCTACAATACTCAATGTAGACCTGTGTTACCAGACCACATTCCGACTCTAATGCTGCGTTCCAATCGCATCGTGTTTATCGTGTTCACCGTGAATTTCTCCATGTTCACGAAAAGGTTGCATTCCAAATGTTACACACCACGACGCACGCACGCGCACAGTCGAGTTAGTCATGCAGTAAGGACATTCTTTATCGCCCAAGAACTCTTACGTGAATCAACACGCATGCGCGAGCATTTCATTTGTTTATGAAGTCGTGAACATAGAGAAAAAAAAATCCACCTCAAGTTCACCACTGGTGAACACGAGTTACCAGCCGATTAGAACGCCATTATACGACTCGTGAACTCGTGAACACGATAAACACGAAGGCACAAACACCATGTTCTTGGCAGGGTTTGAACCCACGCACCATCGTACACAAGTCAATCACTGTACACGCTTCAGGCTCTAAGCAACTTACCCTCTGGACGTAATGCTTGGATGGCAATATGGAACCAAGATGCATCATTACGTATATGTGCAATACTAATAGCATCCATCTGAAAAATTAAATGCCTTGGATCTAGCAGTCCCTCCCTAAGCGTAGCAAGGGATTGAAACTCCCCATCATTGTATCCAAAAACAATATTAGTGTTTCCGCTCAGTTGGTACTGCAGTATGTGGATAGCGATGTGTGAGTCAGCAGGACCGGTGACCAGCCAAAAACAATACGAGTTGTGGCTTCTCACAGCAGCCGTTGAGAAAATTGAGAAGGACGAATTGTATTCTGCCGTAATGTAGCTCGTGGTGTTGCAACCTGTAAACAGTCGGTAAATAAAGATTATTGTTAAAATAAATCGTCATTTGGTATACATTGCGATATTTTCTTAAAGGGGCACTCCAGCCTTAAATTGACCCCTACAATTTTCTGTTTGAAATTGTTTACTTTAAAGCCTGGTTGCAAGGAAACCAACCTGTCTTATTGTTCCCAACAAAAGAAACAAAATTGTTGTTTACTTCCGACGTGGCGGACATTTTGTTGCATGCACATTTGCAGCTGTGTCAATGATTAGCAGCAAACAGCTTGATTTATCCATGTCACAATTTTGACCACAGACATTTGTTCTCGTGCAACTGTCACAAGAATAACACCAAAATGACCAATATTTAAAGTATTTAAAATATTACACTATATAGTACTAGTACTCTTCAAAGCTAGAACCAGCGTTTATTTCAACACATTTTTATTTTGTTATACTGTGTAATTGAGAGGCAATTGTAGCAAAGTGTCTTGCCCAAGAACACAAGCGCCATGTTTCCTCACCAAGTAGAACTTTACAAAAGAGTACATTTTACCACAAATTACCATCGCACTCTAGTTCATCGCTTCTGTCTGCGCATTCATAGAAGGAATTACACTCCAATTCTTCATCGAGACAAACTGAGTTTCCACATTGGAGTTCATCAACGGCACAGTTTACAGTTTCTGAGCAACAAAGAAAATAATAATTTCTATTCAAATGACAAGAATGTATAAGATGATATATATTATAGCTTTTAGAATTATGGGTTTCACTCCTCAAGTTTTTAACATCCTGCAAATCTTCCACCAGAATTTGCATGTTTATGACACCATTGCTGTTCACTACCCAAATTGTTTTTAGTGCGACTAAATGCAGTTTCCGTAATAATTCAGGTTTTTTTTAAGATTATGAATTTCTCTCGGAAGGATTTCAATTCTGTTTAAAATGGCAGTTTAACCAGTTCGCGTTGGAGAACGTGTTTACACACAATTTTTTTCTGAAAATCAAAACGAATGACTGATAAACATGCCACAAGCAACTCGGAGCGAGGCCAAAAATATCTGTCAGCGACCAGCTGGCAGCTCGCAGCTGCCCACGGACTGCCGGCCGTCGATGTTCGTGAAAAATAATCTCGCACCTGGGTCCGGTAAGTTGAATTATACAAAAATAAATATGAATATGATTTGCAACTTCACCAGTTTACCACACAGTGCACTTTGGGTGTTTTGTTTTGGTCTTCGAAAAGCATGATTTAAGCTTCTTTACAAATCTGGCACCTGTTTCTAAATTCTGTGAGAAAGGCCAAATTCTTTTATTTTCTGTATTTTTTCTTTTTTTACTCTAAAGCAATACCTGAGCTTTCTACACTCATTGCAACGAGGACAAATCCTTCCCTCATCTCTGTGGTAAAAAACGTTCGATGTAAAACCACCAAAGAATTCATCTCAGAGAGGAAATCGGATGGGTTGCTGCCTCGCAACCACGTCGTCATGAGGCTTGAGGAGTTTCCAACACGCCAGATGTCATTGGTGTTTGGGTGATCTGGGAAGAGCAGCCGCACCTTCCAGTTTTCGTCCGTGCGAATGAACCAATTGACGACGACATCGCCTGGGTAGTTCTCTGGGTAACCCGGCGACGTAATTTCAACAGTCTGGTTTCTGCCTACAGTGACGTTCTCCGTTACAAATGCTGAAATTAAATTATACAAATGTATTTAGAAAGTTTGTTTAAATCGTCTAAAATACTGAATGAACTGGTACCGGATCCTCTTCTAGGAAAAATAATCCACGAGATCGTTGGCAAATTCCTACAATCTTATTTCAGATAATCATCAGCTTTTACCACCTAATGATCATCGTAGAACATGAAAATGTGCGATGACCACCTTCTACTGCATGTAGTCTACGTTTGTAGATAGACTAGCATGTGAACAAGAACATTGGAATGACATACGTATGACGAAGCTAAACATTCCTGTTCTCTTTTTGCCTAATTTGATATATCGTTAGCATTTTGTAAATTGAAATAAACAATATTTATTTAAACGTTCTCGAGGTCATCTCGAGGTCTATTATGGGTTCAGGTCTTCTGACTAGCCCCCCCCCCCCCCCAGAAGATATTGACTAGTTTTGAGGAATAGCTAAAACACAGATTGATAGCTCAGTTGGTACAGTACCAAAACAGCAATCCGTAGGTCGCTGGTTGAAACCCTGCGCAAGTCAATTTCATGTTTAATTTTTAAAATAATAGTGCAAAATAAAGTACTACATTTCACACGTGGATGCCAAGTTTTTTCCTGCAAAAGAAACTGCACAGAAAGACATCACAGTTGGCTCTTAGTGTCACAACATCGATATCAACCTCTATCCCTTACATAGGAGCTGACAACCATATCCATCCAAACCGTCTCTACACACGCATTGGTAGGAGGTTGACAACTGACGGCACCTCTCCCCAATACCACAAGGATTAAAGTCCACACAACTGTGATCGGTGAAGTTATCTGTAGTAAAGATAAAAATAAAATAACAAATAATACAAAGAAACCTTGTTTACAGGTGAAACATAATTTGGCCGACTAATTTGGTGGGATTTAAAACTGAATTGTTATAATTTGTTTAAATTCTACAGATATAATGTTTGTAACATTAGAGAGCTAATGAGTTGCTCTTTATTATGATGTACAAATATTCAAAGGTGGGTGTTATTCCCCATTTAGTCATGGCAGGTCACATTTAGACACGCTATATGGGCGACATACACACTAGCTTTACTACTTACCGTCGTAAATATGAAGTCCATAAATTGCACGAAAAAAGTCCACATTTCCAACTGGCCTCGGAATCGCTGATGGGGAATCAAGATCCAAACGAAACACACCATAGTCTGTCTGCAAATTGGTCCAAAACAAGTAGTTTTGGTAGAAGAACAGGTCAAATGGATGTATGTCCACAAATTCCATGTGAAGGCGTCGGTCCTGCCCAGAAAGAGTGACGGACTCAAACACGTCATAATAGGCATCACTCCAGTAGAGACGGCCCCCTGAAGATAAAACAACAGAACATAAATACCAATTATAATATCGGCAAACATATACATTACCCTTTTTTTGTATTTCAAAATATTTGACATCACTTCTACATTTGGTCATTCTTGCTAATCTTGGTTGCATCTAGTTCTTTGATAATATTTGAAGGTGTGCATGATGAAGAAGGCAATAAGATAAGATGTTTGTGGCAGCAGGGATTGTCTGCTACAAGGAACATCTCCCCCAGAAAACCCATCACATCACCACAGCACTGCAACACAACAGATACAGACCCAGCCAAAGCAAGACACAAGACCCCATATCCACCCCAGCCAAACGATCACCTATACCCAAAGCCAACTATATAGTAAGGACCCATAAATCTATTACCCTCCCCTACTTAGCTAGTACTTCACATCGCATCCAGCGCATCATCTACAAGCATGGATATAGAGTTTGCACACAGCTCTCCTGAAGATCCAGATTCTGTTGACCTCGCACAAGGACCAGCTTGACCCAGAGCTTAGGCCAGGAGTGTACAAGATCCCCTGCCAATGTGGCGAGACTGGCAGGGTTCTCCGCACCAGACTCAATAAACACAAAGCCCATGGCAGAAACAGGCCAGTACGCAGGGGGGGTGCGACGGGTGCGTACGCACCCCAAAAGTATGCTTAAAGGTCCACATTTTTCGGGGTAAATAATGGTATATTGATGTAGAAATAACTGCTACTTGCACACGAAAATTTTGGTTCCATTTTTGGTCCTATCAGTACAAATTCGCACCCCCCCCCCCCCACCATTAAAAATCCTGCGTACGGGCCCGAGAAAGGGAAACTTCAACAAATCTTCTATAGTCAAGCACACACTGAAGACCATCAGATCAACTGAAGCCAGGCTGAACTCATCACCAGAATCGAACAATACAGAATCTTGAACAATATGGGACAATGGGCTTTATTCACGAGTTGGCCATATTAAATTAAAAGTGCTTAACCAGTTCGCGCAGTAGGACGTATATACACGAAAAATTTGCCCGTGATTCAAAACAAATAAAATAAGTTAAGAGGGCCTAATATTTCGATCTTAACAAGATCTTCTTCAGAGACTAAATGCCTGTGTACAAGAAACAAACATATATAGGGCAACATACAGCATGATGCACATTGTGGATGCTGAAAAAACACAAAAGAAAAAAGCACAGAGTTCAATAGAACAAACAACAAAAGGAGGATTAGGCTGAGGGAATAAAGGGTGAGGTCAGTGTGGGTAGGATCAAAGGCAGGGTAGGAACAAAAAAAGAAGGGGTAAAGCCACAAGGAAAGGGGTCCAGGGTGGAGATCAAAGGGAAGAACTAACAAAGAAGTATGAATAGGAGTAATGAGGAGGGGGGGGGGGGGGGGGGGTTTGAGGAAAACCAGAGGAGTGAGAACAAACAAAAACAAAATTCTGGCAAGGAATGAATCTGAAACAGATGACAAATGGAGAAAAAAATATAAGTTAATCATTTCCTAGTTGGATGAAGCCCATGTGGTTGAATAGTCCGAAGACGATTCATCCAAACTTTCTCCCGGCTGAGGCGGACTGAGTCTTTCCGATGGCCAAGTGATTCTATGCCCTGATGAAGAATCATATCAGAAATACAAATGACGCATAAACACGTCACGAGCAAGGCCGGAAACGTCTGTCAGCAGCGAGCAAGGCCGGAAACGCGTGGGTGTGCTTCCCGGTACCATCGTCCTGAACCCGCCTCGGATCGAGTTTCGTTACAAATAATCCCGCGCCTCGGCTCGGGAATGTTAAAATAATCCCGGCGCGAACTAGTTAAATCGCAAATTGTAATTCAATATTGTCATTGGGCCAGACTAGTCCAGTTTAATAATTATGACTACCAGGGCCATTGCTGGATTTCCCTCCCAAAGTGTACATACCTTGCTGATCGAGGGTTAAACCGTTAGGCCAAAATACTCCAGTATCGACTAGTACTATTCGATTAGTGCCGTTGGTGGATGCCCGTTCAATCTTCGCAAAGAAACCCCAGTCCGTCCAATACAAGTTACTGATAAATTAAAAAAAATTATAAATTAAACAGTTATATTAAAAGTACAGAGATTTTTTTTTAAGAAACACTCTTTTCCTACCGGTACCTACCTACCAATTTTAACCAGTTCGCGCCGGGATTATTTTTACATCACCGAGCCGAGGGGCGGGATTATTTTTAATGAAACTCGATCCGAAGCGGGTTCTGGCCGATAGTGCCGGGAAGCACACCCACGCATTTCCGGCCTTGCTCGCTGCTGACAGACATTTCAGAACTTGAACTTGGCGTGTTTATGCGTCATCCGTTTTAAATTTGGGAACAACTTTGCATTTATATACGTCATCCGGCGCGAACTGGTTAAGCATGGGTAATTTTGGGTAATGTTGACACAGGAAGTCTCAATTAGTCTTGTATTAACATTGTTATTAACTTGGAGGAGTTTTGATATCATACCCATGCAAGGAATCGATAATAATTGTCCTAGGTTCGGCCAATTCGTCTGTCAGATTCACTACCACCGAGCGTTCTGTCCCCTCGAAGGTTGCTCGCTCAATCAACTCGCTGCCCAAGTCGGTCCAGAACATCACTCGCTTCTCAGTGTCCAGACACAATCCAACCGGAACTTCAAAAGAAATATAAATATAACAACGCATATGTGAGGGGTTCTGACAAAATGAGACAGAACTGGTTGAAATGAGGGTTCTCAGGTATCAGAAAAGATGATACAATTCTACTTACAATGCCGTTTCTTGCACTTTTATAAGACATATTCTGTTAACAAGTTACGGCTGTTTAAAATGTGCATTTATCAACATGTTGCATAAGTAAAATTTTGAGAAAAAGGCCTTTGAATTTTCAAGTTTTGTACATGTAATATGGAAAAAACGAATACGTTTCCTTATAAACACTTTCATTACACTACTTCCATACTATTTCTTAACAATTACAGTTAGCATTTATACTAACAATTACAAATGTCAATAATTCTGAACGAAAATAATACATTGTATATATTATTCATTATTTTGCAGTTTTCTCCACTAAAGTCTGTGCCCAGTTCCATCTCATTTGATTTTGCTGTTTAAAGGTAGGATTCACTATTGGTAATTGCTTGAATTATCATTAATGGGTAGATTTGGGGGGTTGTTTTTTAAAGTCAATATTATTTAACTGACCTGTCCAAAGTTTTACAATCATGGATGCCGACCGTTCAAACGGTTACACGGTTACATTTTTCCGGTTCGGTTAACCCCCTTTTTTTTTTTTTTTTTAAATACAAAAAGCCTACCAATTGTAAACTTTGTCCGGGTTTCATTGGAGCTTTGGTTTGGAAAAGAGATGGTTTCGTTGGAGCAGGTCACAAATAGTACAACTGATTAAATTGTGTATGGACTGATAGCTTATCTAACATATAGTCAGCCTACATTACACAAATTGATGCAGACAATTACCAATCGCAGAACTGCGCAAATTAGCAGCGCTAATTAGATATGCATTACAGGCCCGTGCATTTTTTTTAAATTTAATATATTTTTTTTTTAATTAATTTTTAAATTTCTTTTTTTTTTGCATTGGTTACGGTTAACCGTAACCGTAACCGTAACCGTAAAACATACGGTTACACGGATAATTTCATAACCGCAAACTGGCAGGCTTAGCAGCCTTGGTGCTATCTTTCTTTATACCAATGTTGAGTTTACTTGAACGTTTTGTGAATAGTAATTAAAAACCGGGGTAAGGAAAGGGTTAAAGGTAAACTGGATGGGTTTATTGGCGGTTCAAATTTATAGTAAATATTGTGATGCTGACCTGTTTTTAAGTTTTGTGTATGATAGAAAAATCCTAAAATGTAATGCTATTTTGTTAGTCTGGTTCCTTGACTTCCTTTAGACGAAACAAAGCAATTTATAGACGTCCGGGAAATTATCAGGTTAGAAAACCAGAAAACCAAAAACACGAATGTGTAACAGTATTTTTATTAATTAGGGACTGTGTTTGAAAATAATTGGGTTTTTAAATTGATCCAAAATTCCACCAGATATGCTGTGATTTCACTGGATGCTTTTCCAAGTAAGGTATTTCATAATTATCATGTAGTTTGGTTTTTAGATGTTTGCAATTGATGTATCCAATGTACTGCCTATAAAACTGACATAACCATTTATCCAGAAGTTCAATTTTACTTTAAAAAAAGAATAAACACAACGACAGCATGTCTAGCCTGAGTCTCATTGAGTGCTTACCCTGGAGATTAGTGATGAGAACGCGTGCGTTAGTCCCGTCAAACAGCGAACGGACAATGCTGATCCTAGGCTGTATATTAGTCCAGTACACCATGCCGTCAACGGGATCATAGTCCACAGCAGTGGGGAGTTCAAGGTAATTGATCAGTCCAGGGATCCGAGTGAAGGTAAAGTTGTCTGCAGGCGCCACAAAGATGCCAGTAGTACCGGCAACAAACACCAGATTGTAAGGATCTGAAAAAGAGAGAAGTTTGATGGGTTGGGTGGTGTCGGGGATGGAGAGAATGGCCAGGTGAGTGAGGGGGAGTGTGGTTGGGGGAGTGTGGTTGGGGGAGTGTGGTTGGGGGAGTGTGGTTGGGGGAGTGTGGTTGGGGGAGTGTGGTTGGGGGAGTGTGGTTGGGGGAGTGTGGTTGGGGGAGTGTGGTTGGGGGAGTGTGGTTGGGGGAGTGCGTTTGTATTGACCGGCAATCGTGGTCGTCGGACAAAAGAATTGGGAGGCAAACAATGGGTCCACGATTGACACAACGTCCACGATCTTAACTCGTGTACAAATCCTATGGCGATCATCCGAAAACGTTAGAGTACAAACAAAAGAGGTAAGACGGTCGGACAATGCCCCGTCTACGATTGCCTGTCAATACATAACTGTGTGGGTGGGGGAGTGCGAGTGTGGGGGGTGAGTGTGAGTGAGTTAGTCTTGCATACGATGCGGGAAGAGGTTACGGTTTGTGGACTTGCCCATGCAGGTCCACAATTCGTTTTTCAGTTTCCGAAAAAAGAGCGCTAGAGGAAAAACGGGTTAGGGTTATATATAGAAAAGATAGAAGGAACAGCTGAGAGGCTACAGAATCAAAATTTGAGGGTAAATTTGTTTTGGGGAAGCGAGAAAAATGAGTATTTAGTAGTGCTGGGACAAATCGGAGGTTTTCAAAACCGAATAACCGAATTTGAAAATATCGAATAATCGATCCTCCGAATTCGTTTATCGGTTTACAAAATCCAAAAATGTATTATTTTTTTTTTTTTTTTTTTTTTTTTTTAATTATTTTTTTTTTAATTTTTTTTATATAAAAGTGATTTTAATGGATTAAGTGACATGGAAGTTGCGTTCTCCAATACGTGCTATCAGCTACTTCAAACAGAACGTCTTTCCGCGTACCAGCTGACTGTATTCATGAGTTTATCTAGTGGCTCGTGTTTATTCACGTAACCATTGAATCGATGACAATGGCGCACAGCCAGCCTTGCTCATTAACTTCGCCGCGCTTGAGCGATCGTCTACGGAACCAATTCAAATCAGAATTCCAAAATGAACAACTTTTTTTTCTTTTCTGCCCAAAAAATCATAAAAAGAGCTTTTTTTTTCCTTTTTTTTTTCTTTTTTTTTCTTCGAATATTCGGTTTTCAAATTCCAAACCGGTTTGTGGAAGCACATTCGAATAACCGAATATTCGGTTTTGAGTCCCAGCACTAGTATTTAGTCAACGTTTTTTAACTACACGAAGACAAAGGAATGTCCACAGTATGTATGTAAGGTAAAGCTGTGTGTGGGTGGCGTGTGAGCGTTTGTTTTTGATTGAAATAGGGGACGTATGACAAAGGGAACAATGGGGTCCCCTATTCCGCAAAGGTCCCCGATTCAGACTCGTGTGCAAATCCTATGGCGATCATCCGAAAACGTTAGAGTACAAACAAAAGAGGGAAGACGGTCGGACAATGCCCCGTCCCCTATTGACGGCATTTACCCACTTGCATGTGTGAGTGTGTTCTTGTCTTGCATTACGATCGAGGATCGAAACACAAAAGAGAACAAAGGGAACAAAGGATCCTCGATCGACGGTTTGCTTGTCCGAATTCTGTCCTCGATCGACGGTGCAAGCGCAAAGCAATGGGGATTGGGTTAAGTAAAGGAAGAAAGGAAAACACAATATCGATCCTCGGTCGTTATGTGGTTCACGACTTTGTGGGTGGCGTGTGAGTGTGAGTGTGGGTGGCGTGTGGTAGCGGGTGCATGAGGGGGGGGGGGGGGGGGTGGGGGGGGTGGGGGGGCGAGTGTGGGTGCTCCCCCACTCACGCAAGTGGGTAAATGCCGTCAATAGGGGACGGGGCATTGTCCGACCGTCTTCCCTCTTTTGTTTGTACTCTAACGTTTTTTGATGATCGCCATAGGATTTGTACACGGGAAAAGATCGTGGACGTTGTGTCAATCGTGGACCCATTGTTTGACTCCCAATTCTTTTGTCCGACGACCACGATTGCCGGTCAATACAAACGCAGCCCCCCCCCCCCCTTCCCCCTCCCCACACACACGCAAGTGTGTAAACCCCTTCGATCGTGGACGGGGCATTGTCCGACCGTAATCCCTCTTTTGTTTATACTCGAACAGTTTTCGGATGATCTCCATAGGATTTGCGCACGAGTCGAGATCGTGGACCTTGTGTCAATCGTGGACAGCATTGTTTAACCAAATATTCCTTTGTCCCCCGTCCACGATCAACGGTGTTTACACACGCACTTGGCATGCCATTGGTTGTGGGGTACCTCTATTGTTCGACCTTACTTCCCTTTTTTTGTTTTCCTTTGTCTCCTTAGAAATCTCGAAATACATAGCGTTACGACAGCGGGTTACTTCCATTTCTATAGACAGGATTGTAGGGTACCATTGTCCCATTGATGCCCTTTTGTTTCAGGTACCCCATAAGTGCCAATCTATAAACGCTCATGGGCTGTATACTACTTTTAACACCAACTTTGTCATATCAAGAGAACTGCACGCTGGTAAAGTAGGTTTCATGTAAATTGACTTACTGCTTGAATAATCACACTGAGGTCCAACAAACCCACTCGGGCACGCACACATGAAACCTTCCAGGGTCGAGTTGCAGATGCCTCCATTCTCGCATGTATCATTGCTCGCACATGGGTCGAATTCTGCCATAAAATATAAGCAATTGCAGCAGTAAACACATATGAACTGGCAATGAGGTCACTAGAGCACGTCTATTCCCCCGAGGGACTGTGAGTGACCAGAAGGGGGACCTATTTCTCGAGGCCGAAGGCCGATTGAAATAGGTCCCCCTTCTTGTCCCTCACAGGCCCGAGTTTTATGTGTTTTATAACACACCTCGGTTCAAAATATTGTGATCCGATCCAGACGCCGCCATTTTTCATAGTAAAATTAGCCTAGCAAACTCTTTGAGGGCGCAGTAACCAGTCAAAAATTGTAAGTCTATTGCCCGCTTCGGGAACTATTTCCAGCAAATTCACGGTGGCGCAAATCTCATGCACTAGCCTACACAAATTAAATAGTATAGTTTGGCATGTGTTTTTGATGCGCCTGCTTATTACTCTTCTATAAATCAGTCATAAATACCCAAGACAGTTTACCCATTTTCATTGGTCGAGAGCCTGTCATGTGGCCGGTTATAAACGGATGATAAAGACATGGCTGGCTGGCTGGTCTTTTAATGTTTTATTGGTTGAATGTTCACAATCCTCACGTAGGCATGTGCAATACTTACCAGGGGTCCCAAATTCACAACACATTTGCCACAGTAGTCTTGCCCCAAGATTGAGTTTGCCCCCAGGGTGGGGCGCGCCGTCCGTCTATGCAGTTCAATCATCAATACTTGAACATAATTTTAAACGTACTTGTTAAAACCGACCAACCACAATTTCATTCCTTAACCAGTTTGCGCCGGATGACGTAAATAAACGCAAAGTTTTCCCCCGATTCAAAACGGATGACGCATAAACACGCCACGAGCAAGGCCGGAAATGTCTTTCAGCAGCGAGAAAGGCCGGAAATGCATGGGTGTGGTTTCCGGTACTATCGGCCTGAACACGCTTCGGATCGAGTTTCGTTTAAAATAATCCCGCGCGTCGGCCCGGTGATGTTAAAATAATCCCGGCGCAAACTGGTTAAAAGAACCAAACCACAGGGGTGGTTTAAGATACGTACGTGTTATAAGATAGGTGGACTGGGACGGTATGACCAACTGGGAACAAATATATATACCTGGGAGAGCTGTTGTACTCATTGCTTCATCTGTGGTGGGTTCAGCTTGTAGAGTGGGTGTGGTTTGAGCAGGCTGGTCAAATGGTGTACTGGATCGGTCCGGCTGTGGACCGGTAGTTGTTGGTGGATTGGTTTGCGGATCAGTTACCAACTCAGTTAGTGGATGGGTTGATGGATCAACTGGTGCATCAGTTGGCACAGCAGTTGGTGGATTTGTTAGTGGATCTACTGGGGGCGCAGTTGGTGAATTTGTAGTTGCTGCTGTGGATGGCACTGTAGTTGGTGGATCAGTTTGTGCAGCAGTTGGTGGATCGGTTTGTGGAGCAGTCGGTGGATCAGTTTGTGGAGCAGTCGGTGGATCAGTTTGTGGAGCAGTCGGTGGATCAGTTTGTGGAGCAGTCGGTGGACTGGTTGGTGCAGCAGTCGGTGGATCAGTTTGTGGAGCAGTTGGTGGATCAGTTTGTGGAGCAGTCGGTGGACTGGTTGGTGCAGCAGTCGGTGGATCAGTTTGTGGAGCAGTCGGTGGATCAGTTTGTGGAGCAGTCGGTGGATCAGTTTGTGGAGCAGTCGGTGGACTGGTTGGTGCAGCAGTCGGTGGACTGGTTGGTGCAGCAGTCGGTGGATCAGTTTGTGGAGCAGTCGGTGGATCAGTTTGTGGAGCAGTCGGTGGACTGGTTGGTGCAGCAGTCGGTGGATCAGTTTGTGGAGCAGTTGGTGGATCAACTGGTTGGTCAGTAGGTTGTGGATTCACAGACCCACCATCAACTGGCGGTGGCTCGATATTGGCTGCAAAAGGGCCCAAATTATTTTGTTACATACCCAAGCTAAACTTGTTTCTTCGTCAACTCGTTTTTTCTATGGGTCAATAATGTAGGCATGCATACAAACTAGGTACAGATACTCAATATTTGAACTTACCTCACATCACCACCATATTATGAAAGACCCATCACCAACAAATATTTTAGAAATAAGTTTGCACATGCAGTAATAAGTTGCCCTCTGTTTGTACCACAAACATTTATTGCTTATAGTTATGGTTGTTAAGTCAATACTTGTATGCAGATAGTCTTTGGCCGAAATTCCTCGATCTCCATTTTGTATGTGTCTATAAGAGAAACATTTTTAAAGTATTTCATGAGACTTTTGTTGGGTAAGGTCTCGTTTGTTCTTTCAGTAGTTTTTCTCACCAGAATTGACAACGATTCCAATGATTTCAAGCCCTGCGCAGCACCCAGGTTGGCCTATTGCATTCCTGACAATCGCTTGGATGTCTTCAATAAACAATCGCAGGGTCGCATTCAGGTCGGACGGAATCTCATCGACGTTGAGCAGTGCCTCTCGGAAGCTTAACCTCAAAGCCGCAAGAACACTTCCTTCACTGATATTTGTGGGAACAAAATATGAAAATAGTGCAAAATTGTTCTCTCAGTCCACCATATGTTCTTGTGTCTTGTATTTTATCAATATTTTTTAAGTGTATATAATTATTCCCTGTCTGTTTTAAGTTTATCTCCCAAATTTAATTAATCAAATTTTCATTATCTACTTTTACGTACTGTGTGTCTTTTCTAGTGTGCATTTCTGTATATTTTTGTCTCAGATTGTCTAAGTTTTAATATTGTAACTTTTAATATTGTAAATTTCACGTAATTCAGCCTTTGGCTGCAATGTGATTTTAGCAATAAACCAATTAATAAAACAAATCCATTCAAAGTATAAAAACTAGTACACTTGAATGATCATGCACTTGTGTAAAATGGGTGTGATGTTAACGTACCTTATTAGCGGTTAATTCAGGTTAAAAAATAAGTCGTTTGTACATTACCGGTACATGTAAGCGAAGCATACAATTTGGCAGAATTAAGACACTCGATAATTGTCTCAAAATAAGTGCTCTTCGATAATTTGGACCTTTGGATGTGACCAAGATTCGAAGCATACAACCTTAAGCATCAACCTTAGGGCCAACTGTATATGGCTAGCGCCTGTGCCATCGATTCAACGTATACGAAATGTCGCCCGACTAACGGTTTTCAGAACTGATCTTTTGCCTCAACCAGTGGCCATATGCAGATATTTTGCTTGCATATTAAGTCACGCCCTGTTTCAATACAAAAACTCTAAGATGTATTTAGCGAACTCTACTGCCGTACGCGTATGTTGGCGTGACTTGTGTTGGGGATGTCATGGATTGCTGGCGTCGCATCCCATACACGATGAAACAAGCATATCTTGCATCCAGGATATACTTGTGTAAACTTAATCACCTGAATCCCAGGATCCTATTTTGTAAGTAGACTGATGTCATACCACTATTTTCCATGAGTCCATCAACCTGACAATGAAAAAAAACATACAAAATGTATACATTCACATTATTATTTAAAAATGGAAATGACCATGCTGTGTGGCCTCTATTGGTTTAGGATTTGTCCCTCACTATCAGAGGCTCAGGTATTCTAATCCAGGTCATTATTAAGACGTGTCCTTATTGGACAAGTCACTTTACCCCAACTTACCTCCCTCCGGCCAAAGGTCTAAATGCTTAGCTGGGAAATAACCTGTAATGGACCGACATCCCATCCAGGGGAATACAACTTTTCTCAGTTGTTTCATGCCACTGAAACCTTAAACAAACGCCAGTCGGGTGAAATAATAAGACGAACGTTACTTTAAAAAAAATCACTAAATTCCAAGAATTTATATATTGTATTGGATATCACGCAGTAAGTACGTTCTGTGGACAGATTTGTAAAAGGTCATTCTCACCCCTATATGGTCGAGAGACGAGAGAATGGCACCTTTTGGTCTATTTCGATAGTTAGGTTTTTTCTGCCGTCTTTAATAAAGCCAATTACTGCTTTTAATAGACCAAATTAAAGATAGACGTCGACACTGTGCTTCTTACCCACGATGCCAATGAATTTTCCAGATCTCGGTATTCCGCAGAAGTTGGTTCGTTGTATGCAGTTTGGAAATCCTTGTCAATCATCAGAGTCAAATCTATAGACACTGGACCTAGAAATAAAACATGATAAAGTGTTACCGGAAAACAAATGCCGGAAACAAATGTTACACAATTATGGTCAGGCATTTAGTAGCAGTCACCCATACGGAATGAAATCTTTTTAATTAGTAGCCTGGATCGCGATAATTAGGAAAATACTGTGCTGAAACCTTTGGGCTGTTGCACCTTCCGAAATTGGTTTGTGCCAATATAATTGTTTAATTGCGCCGTAGGCCTACGCCTTATTGTTATTTTAGATGCACCCATTGTAGGAAGAAAATTACTTACCTGACAATGTTCTTTCTGTTCCAACACCAACAGACGTTGATCCAATGACTTGAAAATAGAAGGTGAGAGTCAATCGTACAATAAACTTATTACCATTAACTCTAACCACACAACCCATCAAAATCCAGCCTTTGGAATCTGTTAAAGTACTGCACTAGTAAACTGATTGTATGCTTCACATGGGGTCAGGCTATATACCATAATCAGAATCTAAGACCCCGTTCCCACTTGATCCTCCAATTGGGCGATCCGATCCGGCAATTTGGTGAGTGGGAACGCTAACCGCAAAAAGGGCGATCAAGATCCAAAAAGGCGGATCAGGATCAAGTGGAAACGCGACTTGCGGTTTTGTTGCGGCTTGATCCACCTCACACCTTTTTGGTGGATCTTGATCCGGCAATTCCGAGATCAAGTGGGAACACGGTCTAATAGTTTATGTCCTTGTTTATATTGTTAAACTAGACTAATTATGGTTGGTGGGATGCATAGAGTTGCTGGATGTAGTGATTGGTTGCAATGAGAAGATGTCTCCCTATTATTGTGAGCCTGTTGACGTCCGTTGATTTTTGTACACATTCTAACACTATAAATTATAGTGCATGCAGTGCCCGTTCAAAATGTGGCGGTCGGGAACGGGTGGATTACAGTGATCAAAGGACTTGGGCAAGTTGAATACTACATGTTGTTCAGATCTACCTAGCTATCATTATAACACCTCACTCACAGATTCTGTGTCTTGATTGGCCGAGAGCGCAGGACGTGTCACTTGCTATTTTTACTATTTTTTACTTGCGCTATCCAAAAAGACTATACCACGCAAAAAGGACTATGCGCATAGCAACACATGAACTATGCGCACAGCAACGAAAGCGTGACTGAAACCCAGACGTGTGTTTCGGTGCATTGCGTAAACATTGCTCTATCACCTTCGCACCCGTTCATCAAAGCAACACGTATGATCAAGAGACGTATAATTCGGAGATTTGTTGTCATTACTATACTTTCAGGAAGCTTAAATTGTGCAGAATCTGTGAGCGAGGTGTTATAAAACAAATATTGACTGCTTTATTTCGCGGTATAGTAAAACTAGCCTCCCTCAATGATCCATGGAGCATTCTATTTTCCCTCGGCTTCGCCTCGGGAAAATAGAATGCTCCATGGATCATTGAGGGAGGCTAGTTTTACTATACCACTCAAAGCAGTCAATATTTGTATACTATAACTCTCAAATTCTAAAATGTTCAGCATCACCCTAATTTGTCCTCTTCTACATTTTCTTTCATTATACCCTAACCCAGTGTTATCTTGTTCTACCTTATTGAAGACCCAACGCGCTATGGGGACTCGAAAATGTCCCCACTACTTGGTCTGTTTGTTTCCAAACAAAAGAACCTGTTTCCAGATCTAGGTGAACTGTTGGAAGCTAGAACAATTTTACCAGTGCTTGAATTTACAAGGATGAAAAAGGTTCCTAGTAAATCACTCCAGGGGAATAGGGTAAATCATTGTCTACCAGGTTTAAATTGAATATACTTTGTCATGGAATAAAAGTAAAAGACTTGCTAACCTCAATTTGACATTAACTAGGTAAACAAAATAATGACTATTAATTACTGTTCGGTTTATTTGTTTTCATTAAATCTTTTTTTTATTTGTTAACCAGTTCGCGCCGGATGACGTATATAAACGCACAAATTTTCCCAAATTCAAAACGGATGACGCATAAACACGCCAAGTTCAAGTTCGGAAATGTCTGTCAGCAACAAGCAAGGCCGGAAATGCGTGGGTGTGCTTCCCGGCACTATCGGCCTGAACCCGCTTCGGATGAAGTTTCAATAATAATCCCGCCCCTCGGCTCGGCGATGTTAAAATAATCCCGGCGCGAACTGGTTAATAAATCATCAATAAGGTGTGTATGGAGGTCAGAGTGACAGATGGGAAGTGTCAATAGAAGATAAATTAAATAAAGAGATAGATAATTCATACCTGTCAGCGGTGTTGCTGTGCTGATGTCTGCTGTGGTTGGCAAATCTATTTTCAAGGCAATCACAAGCGAGATAAATAAAAGAATAAGTGTTGAATAAAGTTTGAAACTTGTAATCATAAGATTGTGCGGACAATGATTATGAAAGGAATTAGGGTCATTTAATACAAAAATGTTGCACATGTTTATTGCACGTTTTTATTGCACATTTCTGCATCGATTTTGTTTTCGGCAAGGTGTTTCAAGCATGGTAAGGTTACAGATAAGCTTCATACTTAACACATTTACTGTTAAACAGGGAAACTAAAAAAAACGGAAAAACATTTCGTCTTTTATTTGTTATTATATTTGTTGCGTCTTCTATTTGTTATTATATTTGTTTCATCTTCTATTTGTTATTATATTTGTTTCGTCTTTTATTTGTTATTATATTTGTTTCGTCTTCTATTTGTTATTATATTTGTTTCGTCTTTTATTTGTTATTATATTTGTTTCGTCTTTTATTTGTTATTATATTTGTTTCGTCTTTTATTTGTTATTATATTTGTTTCGTCTTTTATTTGTTATTATATTTGTTTCGTCTTTTATTTGTTATTATATTTGTTTCGTCTTTTATTTGTTATTATATTTGTTTCGTCTTTTATTTGTTATTATATTTGTTTCGTCTTCTATTTGTTTCGTCTTCTATTTGTTATTATATTTGTTCCGTCTTTTATTTGTTATTATATTTGTTTCGTCTTCTATTTGTTATTATATTTGTTTCATCTTCTATTTGTTATTATATTTGTTTCGTCTTTTATTTGTTATTATACTTGTTTCGTCTTTTATTTGTTATGTTTCGTCTTTTATTTGTTATTATATTTGTTTTGTCTTTTATTTGTTATTATATTTGTTTCGTCTTTTATTTGTTATGTTTCGTCTTTTATTTGTTATTATATTTATTTGGTCTTTTATTTGTTATTATATTTGTTTCGTCTTTTATTTGTTATTATATTTGTTTCGTCTTTTATTTGTTATTATATTTGTTTCGTCTTCTATTTGTTATTATATTTGTTGCGTCTTTTATTTGTTATTATATTTGTTTCGTCTTCTATTTGTTATTATATTTGTTTCGTCTTTTATTTGTTATTATATTTGTTTCGTCTTTTATTTGTTATTATATTTGTTTCGTCTTCTATTTGTTATTATATTTGTTGCGTCTTTTATTTGTTATTATATTTGTTTCGTCTTTTATTTGTTATTATATTTGTTTCGTCTTCTATTTGTTATTATATTTGTTTCGTCTTCTATTTGTTATTATATTTGTTTCGTCTTCTATTTGTTATTATATTTGTTGCGTCTTTTATTTGTTATTATATTTGTTTCGTCTTCTATTTGTTATTATATTTGTTTCGTCTTTTATTTGTTATTATATTTGTTTCGTCTTCTATTTGTTATTATATTTGTTTCGTCTTCTATTTGTTATTATATTTGTTTCGTCTTCTATTTGTTATTATATTTGTTTCGTCTTTTTGTTGTTAAATATTTGTTTTTATCTTTTATTTGTTATTATATTTGTTGCGTCTTTTATTTGTTATTATATTTGTTTCGTCTTTTATTTGTTATTATATTTGTTTCGTCTTCTATTTGTTATTATATTTGTTGCGTCTTTTATTTGTTATTATATTTGTTTCGTCTTCTATTTGTTATTATATTTGTTGCGTCTTTTATTTGTTATTATATTTGTTTCGTCTTTTATTTGTTATTATATTTGTTTCGTCTTTTATTTGTTATTATATTTGTTTCGTCTTTTATTTGTTATTATATTTGTTTCGTCTTCTATTTGTTTCGTCTTCTATTTGTTATTATATTTGTTTCGTCTTTTATTTGTTATGTTTCGTCTTTTATTTGTTATTATATTTATTTGGTCTTTTATTTGTTATTATATTTGTTTCGTCTTTTATTTGTTATTATATTTGTTTCGTCTTTTATTTGTTATTATATTTGTTTCGTCTTCTATTTGTTATTATATTTGTTGCGTCTTTTATTTGTTATTATATTTGTTTCGTCTTTTATTTGTTATTATATTTGTTTCGTCTTCTATTTGTTATTATATTTGTTTCGTCTTCTATTTGTTATTATATTTGTTTCGTCTTCTATTTGTTATTATATTTGTTGCGTCTTTTATTTGTTATTATATTTGTTTCGTCTTCTATTTGTTATTATATTTGTTGCGTCTTTTATTTGTTATTATATTTGTTTCGTCTTTTATTTGTTATTATATTTGTTTCGTCTTTTATTTGTTATTATATTTGTTTCGTCTTTTATTTGTTATTATATTTGTTTCATCTTCTATTTGTTTCGTCTTCTATTTGTTATTATATTTGTTTCGTCTTTTATTTGTTATGTTTCGTCTTTTATTTGTTATTATATTTATTTGGTCTTTTATTTGTTATTATATTTGTTTCGTCTTTTATTTGTTATTATATTTGTTTCGTCTTTTATTTGTTATTATATTTGTTTCGTCTTCTATTTGTTATTATATTTGTTGCGTCTTTTATTTGTTATTATATTTGTTTCGTCTTCTATTTGTTATTATATTTGTTTCGTCTTTTATTTGTTATTATATTTGTTTCGTCTTTTATTTGTTATTATACTTGTTTCGTCTTTTTGTTGTTAAATATTTGTTTTTATCTTTTATTTGTTATTATATTTGTTGCGTCTTTTATTTGTTATTATATTTGTTTCGTCTTTTATTTGTTATTATATTTGTTTCGTCTTTTATTTGTTATTATATTTGTTTCGTCTTTTATTTGTTATTATATTTGTTTCGTCTTCTATTTGTTTCGTCTTTTATTTGTTATTATATTTGTTGCGTCTTTTATTTGTTATTATATTTGTTTCGTCTTCTATTTGTTATTATATTTGTTTCATCTTCTATTTGTTATTATATTTGTTTCGTCTTTTATTTGTTATTATATTTGTTGCGTCTTCTATTTGTTATTATATTTGTTTCGTCTTCTATTTGTTATTATATTTGTTTCGTCTTTTATTTGTTATTATATTTGTTTCGTCTTTTATTTGTTATTATATTTGTTTCCTCTTTTATTTGTTATTATATTTGTTTCGTCTTTTATTTGTTGTTATATTTGTTGCGTCTTTTATTTGTTATTATATTTGTTTCGTCTTTTATTTGTTATTATATTTGTTTCGTCTTTTATTTGTTATTATATTTGTTTCGTCATTTAGTTGTTATTATATTTGTTTCGTCTTTTTGTTTGGTCTTTTATTCGTTTGGTCTTTTATATAGTGGTATTCGTTTGGTCTTTTATATAGTGGTATTCGTTTGGTCTTTTATATAGTGGTATTCGTTTGGTCTTTTATTCGTTTGGTCTTTTATATAGTGGTATATTGTTGGACTGGTAGTTTCGTGTGCCAGTCTATTTTCTTGTATTGCATGGTTTCAATGTTTCAATATACCAATAAGTTTATTAAGAGTCTACAATTTTCGGTCTTGTTTGGCGCTACACCTACCTGAAAAGTACAGCACAGCAAAGATCCCAAGGCCAACGAGGAGAATAACAGCCAAAGCTGCCATGAATGCCATTATTATTGTCATCACCCGCCCTCGCTTGCGATAAGAAGGCTGCATCCGCGGGTCGCCACGGACTGCTGGCCGGTCTCTGTACCCGTAGGACGGCAGGGCGTTCCTGGTGCTGGTACCCCCTCCGGGCCTTCGATACTGGTAGAATGGGTCCAGTTCGTCATCTCGGCTGAAACCGTTGTTTCGGTATTCCTGTAAGTTAGAATGAATAGGTCTGTTAAAACTGATAGTAGTAACTAACTGATAACGTATCAAAATACTGATATACCCATAACCCCCCCCCCCCCCCCCCCCACCACACATTGTTGTGTATACTACGTCATTACTAGAACTAATAAGCCACTTTGGAGTTCCGACTGCGCATGTGCACAACAAGATTCAACAATTTTTCTCAAGGAGGTCAAGTGATACAAACACGGCAGACAAATGCACACAAGGCTATGGGGGACGTGGTAACCAAATCCGCATTTTTTTCATTTTCTTGTGAAATCGAAAAAAATAAATAATATTTGTTCGAACAAAAGTTTGGCCACACAAAGCGGCTGAAAACACCAAAACGTAAACAAAAATATGTTACTTAGTAACTTTAAAACACGACGATCTCTTGAAATTTGCTGGTACCCCGCTATGCTTTTGCATGCAATCGATGAAATGTTTATATCGAAAGAAATATCGTCAAGGGAAAATGTGCGCATGTGCAGTTGGAATACCAAATTGGCTTATTATAGCTCCACAGTCTAGTCTAGAGTAGCTACAAAAATTAAAGGTTTCATTGCCAACAAATATTAATTATTAAAGGCATATATTTTTCAGTTTACCTTGTAGTATGATACATGACGATAATACATGTGCCAGTGAATTTCATCTTTAAAAATGAACGAATCCTACGAACCCCATTTTTTTTTAATCGATCAACTTCAAACGAAACTTGGTGCACGCGCGGTTGATAATGTTTTGTAGCGATGGCGCCCTCTCGTGGCAGTGGGTTATCGAGGCGGCGACGGCGACGTCTTGCCTAAAGACTACCACTCATTGGGCGCGCCGCGCTATAGCCTATAGGTGTTCGACCATGGAGCAATAAATCTAGTTTATTGCTCCATGGTTCGACCTATCTCCAGGTGTAAACTCTTTAAGATAAATATGTTTCCTTAAAAATTAAATTGAGACTTCAATCTTACGGAGTACCTTGTCTTTGCCTCACGAAAATGTTCAAGAATTTTGATCTGAAATTGAACTGTTAAACCATGGAGGAATAAGAGCAGAACCCTGTAGTGTTAAAGCCGAGGTTCATTAAAAAAAAAAAAAAAAAAATAATAGAGCATTTATATAGCGCCTTTAACAATGATCAATGATCAAAGCGCTGTACAACTATAGTATATCCATTAATTGGATCGATATGAAATTCATACCAACTCTTGTTCATGTTGTCTTCAACTTACCCAGTGATGAGCTGTATTCGTCATCTGTCCACAGAAACAAACTCACGTCTGAGAAGACAACCTCTGATATATGATGATTTCTCTTTGCGTTTACAAAACATCGATCGCAGCAATCAAGTTAGGCCTATGCACTGCCAGGCCACTTCCCCAATGCACGGTCCAGTAATCACAATGACGCTCTTTTGTGTTTCGACTTGCATGGGACAATTTCTATTGAAATCCAGATCAATGATCTGGAAAGGGCAAATTGTGCCAAATGGTAGGAGGTCGAGTTCCATTTGTATTTATTTCCAACGAAATTGGACATTTGTCGCAGTCCCATGACTTTCCATTAACAATAATGAATATCATACAGGGGACCCCATGAAAACAACCGTACAAGCACACACTTCCACTACCCTGGAGCTAAAACTACCAATAGATAACAAGACAAAAATAGAATAAGATTAATACTGCTGCAAACTGCTTACTGGCTGAAATGACCTGAAATATACAAATCAAATAAGTTAAGAGGGCCTAACATTTCGATCTTAACAAGATCTTCTTCAGAGACTAAAGATAAAAATAGATAACAAAAAGAAATTCTTGTTGAAAAAATTATACCAAGATATCTCGATTTGGGCTAGTAGTTTTAGATCGAGACCCTATTTTGCGGGTCCTTAGTTTCACACTAGCTAAACTGCGCCTGTGAATTTAACATGGCAGTTTAGTTATTTCTCGGTTTAAACTAAAGGACCACTCCATCCATTTGTATTATGTAGTTGTGGCCTCGAGTCGGGGTAGTGGAACTATACTTGTCCGTTGATATATCCCTGAGCCACCCTGATTTCGACAAAAGGTGGCATCGCGGCACTCGTGTATTTCTTGGGGGCCGGGGTGCGAATTTTTTTTTCCCAAACAGGTTTGCACAATTTCATGAATTATTCAGTAGTTGCGTTGATCGCTGTACAACACTTAGGTTCTAGGTCTCCTTTTCCCCCTAAATTAAAAATACTCTAAAGATATCAATTTGACTAGAAAAAACGAGGTGACCTACTACAGCAGGATTCGAACCCGGGATCTTTGATCCATAGCCAATCCCACTATCCACTACACTACGTATAGCAGCTCGACAACAGCTGTTCTTTAAAGTGATTTATTGTAACTAGTTAACTAATAACAACAATGCTGTGACGTCATGTTTTATTCCGATGAATAAACATAACTTCTCATCCAAACTACTGAATAATTCATGAAATTGTGCAAACCTGTTTGGGAAAAAAAAATTCGCGGCCGGGGTTGGGGTATATACCCAGCAACATGTCCCCCATACCTAAACACTCCCTAGACTATTCTTACCTAACGCACCCCTCCCCTAAAAACCTCAAAGGAAACCGCAACATTCCGCAAGCACAGACCCTGACCACCACGAAGGAGGGGGGGGGGGGGTCTCTCCGTCGCATTATTGCTTGATATGGGTTGGGATGTAATATAATCCCCCAAACACCTGACTAAGAATGAGACATATTTTGACTAACAATGAGAAATATTTCCATTTCCCAGTCTTCATCAATCAGAATGCAACGGCGTGTTTGTCCAAAGTGAAAGAGCCGATGGTGTTTGATGTTCATAATGCCAGACAGGGGCAGGCATTATTGTGCGATACGCACGAGAATATGCGCTGAATAACCTTATGATAATCCTGTGGCGATTGAGTAATCCCTGGGTCATTGCCTTTACTTGCCCTGTCGGCCCATGGAGGAAGGAAAACAGTTTTCCTTCCTCCATGGTCGGCCAAACACACACAAAAAAGCAAACAAATTATACACAGTCAAGCAGTACCCCATTTCTGCTTCAACAACGGTCAGTACTTTTATTTGTTCGGGCAGATTATTCCAAATTATTTGCACCACTCACATACAGCGAAACTTGTTGCGTGTACGTAGCATTCTTTTTTGGCTAAAGGAACTTTCAGTGCCGTGTGGGTTGATTGCCTTGCTCGCGAATCACTGAAAGTGGTGTGACAAGATTTGTCCATTTTTTTCAGACTTTTGAAGACAAGGTAGCTTTTTGGGAACTTTTTTTTAGAAAAAGGAGCCCATTTAAGACGAGCTACCGTATCCTCTGAAGGGGCGAGGAAGGTAACAAAGATTATCCGCGCGGCTCTATTTAGATATTTGTATTATGTAAGATATCATTTTTACCTGAGTGTTTATCTTTTCCTTGGATTACTTGATAGCTAAACTGAGCGTTTATCTTTGCATTTTCAGCTCGGAACTGAAAGAGTGTTGTGGCCGCTAAGCATATCCCATCAGGCACTGCTCTTATTCGAGTCCCCACGCAGTACAACCAAACTGTTGGCATAACTAAAGCGAACCCAGCAAGAATGGGACCGAGGGACTCTCTCCTTAGTCCCCCAGGCTCTCTAGACTATTGCCACGGTTACCTAGGGGGGGGGGGGGATAACTCCATCTCATATCTTGCTTTGATGCTGTTTGAGAAACATAATCACGAATTCTGCTTAGTATTTAGATACCACCGTTTTCCTGACGTGGGCCCCAACGTAATGCTTCATCAATCATCAACATTTACAAGATTTCACGTTTTCATAACGACTATCAGCAATGCACATTGCATGGATATTTTCTGCCTTGTACCAATAAGCATGAATTTGGTTTTGGTAGAATTTAATGTTAGTTTTTTTTTTTAATACGCACCTTTGTGAAAACTAGTAAGAGCTGTATTTAGGCTGCTTTCAATTACATTAATGTTTGAGAAGCTACACGTAATGTGAAGTCGTTTGCGTACCTATAAGTTAACAATTGGGTATAATATCGACCCCTGCGGAACACCAGTGTTGACGGACAGACCTTTGATTTGGTGCCGCCAATATTCACAGACTGACTTCGATCACTTAGGTTAATTAATTAATTACAGAAGATGATATTTTTATTTTTAGAGTTTCTCTATATTAGGATTCATGATCAAATACTTTACCGAGATCTATAAATACACTGCCTGTAATTTCTATATTCTCCATGGCCTCAAAACACTTGTTTCATTTGTTTGTTAAGTTGTGTATATGGAGTGCATTCAGTTGAGTGCAGGGGTATAAATCCTGACTGGCAACTAGGAATCAGGTTGTTTTCAACAAAAGTAGTTATTTACCGATAAGTGCACCCATCTTTCAATTTTTTTTAGAGACAATTGGCAGTATAGAAATAGGCCGATAGTTACCTGTACTAGATTCCCCCCCCCCTGTAAATTGGTGTTACTAAAGCATGTTTCCAATCTTAAGGGTATCGCTCACATTTTATAGAGAGGTTAAGAATCTGAGTTAACGATTTAATAATATAAGGTGGAGCAATGTTTATCATTTTACCACTAATGCCATCCGGACAACCTTTTGCTTTCCCAACCGACATGGATGATATTTGCTTTTGAACAACATCTTCCGTATGCAGTTAATGATCAATTTTAATTTTGCTTCTCAGTGATTCGGAATCGGATGCGGAGCCAAAGCTGAAACGAAGCAAAGGTTTCGAAATGTCGCGTTGTCGTGTCAAGCTTTTATGTCTAGGGCCCTTTTTGAATCCCTGGCTTCGTCTTAGCCTTGGGCTTAAGGCGATTTTCGGCCCCCAACAGGCCCAACTGCGAGAACTCCAGCCAAATTCTGTTGCATGTTGTGCTTCAGAAACATTCAATCGATTTATATAACCCTAAAAGTTTGAAAATTTCTATTTTCTTCCATTTATATTTGCTTCTCAGTGATTTGGATGTCAAAGGCGAAACGAAGACGAAGCAAAAGTTTCGAAAACCTCTACGGTGCACGTTAAAAGGGCGCCCGCATCGGCGGCCCAAGCGCGCGCTGCAAACAACCGCGATTAGGCGTCTGCAACAACAACAACCAAGATAAGAAGACTCGACAAGACCATGGAGGATTCCTCCATGACAAGACTAACGAAAAACTTGAAGGCTGTCGCGTCGCGTTATCGACAAGGCAGTGAGGTGGTCGAGCTGAACTACACCTCGGGACCAGTACAGTAATCTAATTCCCAATACTTCCATAGACAGCAGCAGGTTCGGATGACACATGGTTTGAGGCATGTGATTCTGGTTTTACAAAACATAAGAATTTATTCACCGAAACTTTACGGCCTTAAACCAGTTTGCGCCGGAGGACGTATATACACGCAAAGTTTTTCTAAGATTAAAAACGGATGACCATAAACACGCCACGAGCAAGGCCGGAAATGTCTGTCAGCTGTGCGCGAGGCCGGAAATGTAATGGGTGTGCTTCTCGATACCATCGGCCTCAACCAGCCTCTGATCGAGTTTCGTTAAAAATAATCCTGCACCTCGACTCGGTGAATGTTACAATAATCCCGGCGCGAACTGGTTAAAGTTGAACAACATCGGTCATTTTAGTTTTTTTTTTATAAATCCCCATTATTGACCCTATCCCCTGCATGCATCATTACATGTCTCGGATGTCAGTCAATAATTTGATCTTGTGTCACTCAAAGTCGTACACATTTTAAATAAATATTATAACAAAAATATGATTTGATGTGGATGGCCAATGTTTAGAGCAAACACAATGTAAATAAACAGTGCTGTTACACTGTGCCATATATTATGAGCTGTAACTTAAAAAACAGAAAAATGCAACCCCCCACCCCTTTCGGTTGATGTGTGCGATCGTTTAATCGCTTTGCGCTATCAGACTTTACTTACCCTTTAAAAATAAATCCACCATAACTGTGAGATACAAAGGAAAGGTGTTCAACTGCGTGCAGTGTGATGGACCAATAGCGCACATCGACCAATATTTTCATAGATACTGGCCAGCAATAACGTAATCGGAGAAGTATCTGTGCCGTTTCTTTTTCCATTGTACTTTATGTAATAATGTATACATATGAGTGCATTTAAACCATTAAAAATCTGTAAGATTTTGTTTTTGAAAATACAAAAATGGAAATTGGTTTTTCCAATCCTCATTTAAATTTTAAATAATGATTTGTCTTCACAGTGAGACTAGCCCGACTCAAAAATGGAGCAAGCAGATAATTTTGAACACTGTCGTCGTAGAGGCAAGTTGGGGATGGACATTTACCTGTCTGAATACGGTGGCTTCCTGGGGAAAATCAAGATGAGACCGGAGGACTTCAGGGTCACAGAAGTCGACTTGTCCGGAAAACCAGTCCAACTAGAAAAGTGTGAGGAATTCCAAGGCCAGTCTTGTCGTGTCAAAGCAAAGGTAGACCATTCTGATGAAGAAAGGAGTAAACACTGTGGCGACTCTTCGAGAAGTTCACATGAACCGAGCATCTCATCCAAGATGGTAGACTTAACTTCATTCAACGATCTGACAGAACTAGAGAGCCTGACGCCGATCCTTGAAGGTATCATTGGAGTGCAAGCTCTGGAGAATCTGAGAGTTTTCTCGGAGCGAGAACTCCAACTGAACGACCCCTCTTTGAAGATGACAGCGAGAACTAGTGATCCTATGACTGGGCCTTTGAATTCCCAGAATACACTCGCAGAAGAAGCTGATACATGTACGTCGCAGGAGAAAGGCTTCTGCATTGGAGTTGTACAAGACAAAGAGGATAGGACGTTTGTTCATAAGGCCGTTCATTCATAAGGCCGTTCAGTGTCTTTTTCCGCATCTTAAGACGTCCACTTCCAAACACTCAGACGACACTGCCAAGTCAGTGAAAGTCGGAACCAGCCCAACGTACTGGGACTTTCGGAACCTACTTAATGATCTCCACGTAAAGAAACTGATGAGATTCGCCGGGTCCAAATTCTCTACGCGGACGATCGCCATAGACGCAGATGAAACAGGCTCCAAGGAGAAAAGAACAGCGATTCACAGGCTGATTTCAAAGCATTTTGGAAAGTTTTTGGAGACAAAGACGTGCCAGACGGCGTCTGGTAAGCAGGAGATTGTGGTGAGATTCCGGGAGAAGTTTGCTCGAAAGGACAACAAGGGAGTGAAGAGGAAAGTTGACTCAACAGAGATGGATCGATCTGGTGACGTGTTCACTGGTGCGATACTTTTTCTCTTCAAATAGTTTGGTATTCTCGATAAATAAGTCCATTTATTTTTTATGTTCGAGCAATTTGACATGCAATGTCCTTAAGACCTTTACTTTGACCCTTGAATTTGACCTTGCAGATCACGGGAACTTGAGAGGACTCTAGGTTCAAGTTATGTTTTTAAAAAATCTATTAAAAAACTTTTTTTTTGCTACCTTGCTCATTTGGAAGTTGGAAAAGTGTGAAATTCCTATGTATATTGTACGCATACATTTACGTACAATATACGCGTCTATTTGCCTCAATATGCACCAGTCTTTAGTCTTAAAAATGAAACCATTTGACTTCACTCTCAGGTGCAAAATGTTGAAGAAAACTCTGGAAAATACTGAGGACCGTTGGATTTGCCTCTTGAAAATCTTGGAAAATGTTGTCAGCTAAATAGCGAGTAAAGCTACCCTGAATCTATTTTTTACATTTGTTCAGCACTGGCACGCTTAGCCTGTTGTGGTATTTACCCGGGGCCAATTAGCATGTGCTACTATGTACATTATATTGATTTTGTGTTTTGGGACAGTACAGAGACAATTTAGTAGAATATCCCTCTAGTATCAACCAAATTATTGAACCCTTTGAATCCTGAATCCACCAATTGTAATATTTCACACACCAATTTTAGCAGTATAGGGTCATTTTTTTATTTTTTTTATTTCGGCAGGTTTCACGTTGAAAAAGACGAACTTGGAAACCTTAGATGCCCTCCAGAAACTTGCTCGAGTCCTTAGAGTGCAACCCTCTGACTTCAGTTATGCTGGGGTCAAGGATAAGAAGGCTGTCTCTCTTCAGTCAGTGGCTGTCAAAGGCGTCAATTCAAAAAGGTTTGTAGATGAAAAATATGTGAAATTATTTAATTTGTTTCGTTTCCAAAATAATCAGTACTATATTCCCTTTGTGGTATATACACTATTAGCGTCTGCTGTAATTTTATAGTAATGTATAGTAAATACTTTGACGCTGACCTATCGACTGGAGTCACTGCGTGCAAATGCATTTTCCAATTTGTGGTTTCATCATTGATTTCATCATTGATTTCATCATTGATAAAAATGCCAACAAATTTCTTTCTATGTAAATAGTGTTGAAATATTTGTGAATCAAATTGACTCGAGCTAAATATTTGACTTGACTCGACTATACACTGCGACTTGACTCGACCTCTTGACCAAATGACTCAAATCGAGTCACTTAAAATGACTCGACTACACTCAAATCACAAAAATCAGTGACTTGTTACAACTCTGGACCTGAGATTGGTTGCAAAATCAAATCAAATCGAATCAAATTAAATCAAATCAAATTCCTAACCAGACAGACAACTCCCCTTTATAGATTGGAGCCGCTGATCAATGATGCGGCCCTTCCAGGCATCACCATTGGCAACATCCATCCTCGTGTCGCACCCATTCACCTCGGAGACCTTACCGGTAATCTCTTTGACATCCTCATCTGTGATGTCCGTCGCCATGGCGATAGAGAACCAAAAGGAGAAGATCACGAAGCAGAGGGAGCCCTCCTGAGGCAGCAACTAAACACCTGCTTTGTTTCCGTGAAGGTATTTACATTGATTTCTTTTTTAAACTATTGTTCAAATTTTTAATAATAATAGATTTACTTGTAAATCATGGCATGCACTTACAATTGTTTTTAAAAAAACCAAGATTTTGATCTCGTATATTTATTCATAATAATAATAGTGTGTATTTATAAAGTGCACATATCTACTAGTATTAGTGTTCAAGACGCTACATTATTATCGGACCTGTAATACCTCTGAATTGCATACTAGTCTTCATATCTAGTAGATAATGCAACAAAAGGCAGTCCTATAGTCAAAAGGACTCTTAACACAGGAAATGAGACTAGAAAAGTGATGACTGATCAAGCTGGTTGCGTTGATGACCTGTTTTTATTAACCTATTGTGTGTGTTTTGTTGTCAAGGTTTTGTCTTTATTTAATTGTTTTGATGTATTTTTATGTCCTGAGGGCCCCAAATGATCAGCTTCTGCTGGATGGACTACTAAATAAATAAATAACTAAATTTCTTGAAAAAACCTTGGATTTAGTAATGATGTGCTTACCCACCCCAAACCAACCCGCGACCCTAAACCGACTTCAGATCAGGTCAGATCGGGTTTTCTATTATTTCAGTTGGGTCAATTTTTAGGTCAGGTTGGGTTGTGTCGAGTCTGGTCGATTCAGTTTAACCATCTTGTGAAAAACCTGAAGAAAAAAATATACCTGAAAAAGTAAATAAATGTATGTGGTACAATAATTTTGGGATCACTGTGCGTCAACAGGATTCGGATTTGGTTTTTCTTTCATGTTTTGGGTCAGTTTGGCGTGATCCACCTAACTCAAAGCACGTCATTAGGTTGTATATGGTGGGAAACAAGGTTGCGGCAGGGAGTTTCACAATTGGGACATGCAGAAAATGACAATGTGTGAAAATGTAAGACTCTACAAGATTGAGTATTGGTTGAATGGTCTCGTAGAATAATTGATTTGAGTTGCTGTAAATAGTGACTAAATGTAGTAACGGCTCTTACTGACAGAAAAGCAGCACAGCTTGAGATGAGTACCAGTGGCTCCTGGTAACCAGTTCGCGCCGGGGCGCGGGATTATTTTTAACGAAACTCGATCCGAGGCGGGTTCAGTCCGATGGTACCGGGAAGCACGCCCAAGCATTTCTGCCCTTGCTCGCTGCTGACAGACATTCCCGGCCTTACTCGTGACGTGCTTATGCGTCATCCGTTTTTAATTCTGGGAAAAACCTTGCGTGTAGATACGTCCTCTGGCGCGAACTGGTTAAGTTAGACTTTTAATTTCTTTTGTTGATGCTTTTATTTGCACAGGAGAAAGGGTTCATGAATTACTTTGGAGAGCAGCGATTCAGTCTCTCAGTAGATGGGGAGAGCCAATCGGCAGCCGTTGGTCAGTCTATTCTGTCTGGGAGATACGTAAGCAAGTGGATCTTTTGCTACTGTTATTTTCTGACAAATATATCCAGCCAAGATTTGGGAAATTGAAAGCACAAGCCCTGAAAAGTCCGACCTCGGGTTGTGTGGGATAGTGCAATAGAGAGGAGGTTAACCTGTAAAATAGCCTAATTAATGGCTTATTCGAAAGCGATAACCTTTGGTTTCTATTCCAGAGTTTGTTTTAAGACATGCACTCACACAGATTATCACCAGTCAGTAATGAGCCATTCAGTCTTTAGGCAAATAAAACATTCCTTTGTTATTGACTCGTCATTTGACTTATACGATCCGACAGGTTGACTTGTCACATAACTTCTATACATTTGACTGATATCATAATTTGTATTGACTTGACTGCAACTCTGGGGACAATCGCATAGATCTGCTAAGCACAGTATTCTGCTTGGCTCTCCAAAACAGGTTACTGGCCTAAACCTCATGTCATGTATATACTGTTGTTGACTTGTACTTTCTTATTTTTGCTAAGCACAACAGTTTGCAAATCAGGATTTTCTGCTAAGCAGAATTTTCTACTAAGCTGCTTCATGAAATTGATCCCTGCTGTTCCATTTCTTGACCCTTCAGCAAGATGCAGTCAATCGAATACTAGCCCCTGAGGATGACAAAGACGATCCTGTCAACCGAGCCAAGCGATCCTTCCACCAGACACAGAATGCCAAGGAGGCCCTGACCCTCATGCCTAGGCACAAGACCCGTGAGTGCCTCGTCCTGCGGGCCCTGCACCGCCACGGACTAGACAGGGACGGCCACATGAGGGCGCTTCTCTGCATCCCGCACGCCATGCGGCGGCTCTACGTCCATGCTTTCTGCAGTCTGGTCTGGAACCACATGGCCAGTGCTAGGATGCGATTGTATGGGTACAAGGTTGTAGCCGGGGACTTGGTGTTAACAGGAGACGAGAGGCGGGGTGCTAGGGACAGGGTTGGTAACCGGTTACTTTAAAATAGTGCCTCTCTGTTGACAATTAAACCAATGAGTTTTTTTAATCAGTTTGCGTCGGAGGACGTGTATGCATGCAAAGTTTTTAGGAATTCAAAACGAATGATAGATGAACATGTCACGAGCAAGGCAGGAAATATCTGTCAGTGACCGGCTCGCAGCGAGCAAGGCCGGAAAATATCCGGGGTGTGGTACCCACAGATGCCAGCATGAACCCATCTTGGATCGAGGTTCGTGGAAAACAATCCTGTGCCTTGGCCAGGTCAATGTCAAAATATTCCCGGCGCAAACTGGTTAAAGGGGTTGTCTTATCACTGATGTGCTTTCCCTTGATCAAGGCCCTTGTGTGGTTATGTTTTAATTTGTTCAATATAATTACAGTAATAGTAGAGTGTTGCAGTATGCTGACGAAATGTTTTTCAAATTGGCAATATTAATGTTGTTGCAAAGCTCCCTTTCCATTTAATTTTCCAATGTAATAACCAGACTCCCAATTCGCACACAACCAGGGTATTTTGTTTTGTTTTCATGTGAAATCTTGAGTAACACTTTGCCAACTGGCCATACAAAAGTTAGCATAACATTATTTGCAAATTTTTAATTATTCATCGGAGCAGACTGGTATTAATTTGTAATTAACTTTATATTTTCATTTCTTTTTGCAAGTTGAAGATGGCCGACCTGTGAATAAGCTGTATGAAATGGGCTTTAAAGTTTGTATTGACATTTGAGGTTTGTTTCAGATGGTACAGACTCGGAGAATGTTGAAAAACTTTAGTACAAATGCATCCATTTTGAAACTTTAAAAACAAAACAAGTTTCCTATTTCTTGTTTTTGTTCAGATTCAAGAAGTTACTGAAGATGACGTGAATGCTGGAATCTTCTCCATCCGGGATGTTGTCCTCCCGTTGCCTGGCAACAACATCCGGTATCCCAGCAACAGGATGAGCAATGCGTACACCGAGTACCTGGAAGGTGCGAGCCTGGGTTGCTGCACGTACCGCCTGACCGAACTTCAGTTGAACATTCCAGGGGATTACCGCCGAATGATCGAACGGCCTCAGGACCTTTGCTGGGAGTTGGAGCATTTGCGAGCCGATGATGAAAGCCAGAGGAACATGCCGGACAAGTTGAGGATGAATTGTGAAACGGACTCGAGAGAAAACTGTCTGTGTCTCGGTGATGAAAGCCCTAGACAAATCCATGATTCATCAGAGATTGATGGACAACATTGCCCTGATTCAGGAAAAGATCCAAATTCTATGAGATCTGAATCGAGCAGCTCAGAATTTGATGCGGGGCAAAGTCGAAATGAGTGCAAAGAAACTAGGGTGAATTTGAGGGTTAAATTTAGGTTGGCATCTTCAACCTATGCCACCGTTTTTCTGAGGGAGTTGATGAAATGGTAATGTGTGGTGGCACAATATGAAGTGGTTTGCTTTTTGTAAGTTTAAAGCGGGTGTCACACATTTGAGACCTAAACTCACGATCAGCGCACGACCTTCACCATCTAAATTTGTTTTAAATCGCGAGGAGAATGTAGGAAATGTGGCACCAAAATAAAAAAAATGCCACAAGGTGAAGTCCAACTCACATTTGTTGGTCGTCAATACTTTGGGATGCAAACGGCAGTTGCATGTTTTGCTCGTGTATCGCTCTAAAATGTCTTGAGTGGAACACCACACTCCCGACCATGTCCCACCATTAATTTCACTTTAAGATGATGTAAAGAGCAACTCACGACCGTCAAGACCAATTAAAAAGAGGTTGACGACGGATTGGCATCCTCTACCCGATGAAGGTAGATTGGCTGACTCTCACAATTGTTTCGAGCAGGGTCAAAATGTTCATGAGAGTTTGCCGACTGCTCACGTCCTTCAAGACACACTGAAGACCACTTATCAAAGCTTGTCAAGTGCTCCAAGACCTTTCGTGAGGCAATCGTGAACAATCGTGAATGTCTGACACCCGCATTATAGAGTAAAGGATGTCAGGTTAACTAAAGGTTTCTTTTGGAAACCTTGAATCTTTAACCTCGAAAAAAACCATATTTTAAAGTTTCTTATATTTACAAAAGCTACAATACCAAAGCATTCCCTTCACAATTTTTTGATTTATAGAAATGCTTATGTGGCACTCTAACAAGTAGGTAATATCAGCTTGTTTGGTCGAAATGAAAAGTTAAGAAACATTGTCAGTAAAATGTTAACAATATACAAAAGTTGGGTCGAGAGTCCACACAATTCCTAATGTGAAGCTTTAACAATGTGTACAGTTTTGGGATGGTTTCGACATTTAATCAGTACAAATTAAGTTATACTTTAAAACTTACTTATAAAGACTTTATTGAAATATTCCTTCTGGCATGCTATCATTTTGAAGAAAACAATAAAATAATGTAATTTCCAAAGATGAGACACATGTTTTGTGCGTGGATGCTATTATTGGTTGGTTTAGTGTTTGACTCGCGGGGCCACAATTCCAATTGTGACTCGGCAAGTTTTAAAATAAGATCTCAGAATATACAGATTCACAAATATAAAAACTTCATTAGGTTATTTGTCAAGTACCTTTCTTTAAATTCTATGAGCACTTTTGCTGCTTCAGTTTTTGAGAATGCACAAAATTTGTAGTAACTATACAATTAGGATTTCTCAGTTTTGCTATAAATTAATAATTAAAAGCACAGAAGTTTATATATTTACAGTGTGCAATATCAGTTTGTAGCCTTTTTCACATGCAGTTTAAATAAATACAGCTGATAAATAAAAATGGAAAAAATTATTTCAAAGTTTGACCAGAGTTATAACCTCTGAATGCCTCTTAACCAGTTCGCGGCGGGATTATTTTTAACAAAACTCCACCCGAAGCGGGTTCAGGCCGATATTGCCGTGAAGCACACCCATGCATTTCCGGCCTTGCTCGTGGTGTGTTTATGCGTCATCCGTTTTGAATCTGGGGAAAACTTTGCGTTTATATACGTCATCCGGCGCGAACTGGTTAAGAACCATACCAGTTCACAACTTTGGTTGAATTACAAACACGATGTATGACGATCTTTATCAAGTTATTTTCCACAAGTTGTTCAGAGTTGCAACCATTAATTATGCTTAGTAACTAATTTCTAGTGATTTTTTTTATGCGAATACGATCAGCATTTTGGGAGGAAATTGACCCCTGGAATGTTAATCCTACATGTACCTTCAAGAACATCGTTAGACACAACATATTTTGTACCGGTCTATTTTGGCTTGATGAGCTGGGTAAATATATAGGGGTTTGCTTTGTCTTCACCTCCAACTTATGGATCGCTGAGAAGCAAATAGAAATATTTTAACTTTTCAATTCATATTAACTTAAGCAAGACAGGCACCAGAATGTGGCTGGAGTTCCTGAACTTGAGAGCCTAAAATTGCCTGAAGAAGAAACCAGGGATTAGAAAAGGCCCTAAATGAATGAATTAAAGATGGCCAATGCAAAGTTTGTCTAGTAGATGATGACTCTGGATAGTTTCTGGACTACAAATACCACAGTTTATGTACAAGTGAGATTCAATCCGTTGACTTCATCGACTTTCTCATGTCAGCGTTTCTCCTTTTGTTACCTGGGAGAAAAACAAGAAAAGAAAACGTTACAAACCAGTTGTGGATAGGGTACACACTACACAAAACATTAAAGTTTTCATTCAGAACGAATAAATATGGCTAAACTCCAGACAATATTTCCTGAGAACAACTCTGGGAAATAATTTCATTTCTGGACATCATCAGAGTACCTGCATACAAAACCTATGTGCCACAACTAACAAAACTATTGTCAAGTTTTCACATTTCTAAACAATGTTTTCCAACTTCCAAAATCAAAGAATCCTTTGTGGTAAAGCTGGACCTTAGCATAACATAATAAGTACAGCAGGATATCTAGCGTAATCAATTTGCTGGATGCCTAGAATCATTATTTACTTTCAAATAAGTAAGATATTTCTTAATAATTCGGTATATTTCAGGTCATTCCAGTCAGTAAGCAGTTTGCAGCAGTATTAATCTTATTCACGTTAATAATTCGGTAGTAAATATGTTTGATATCTGCAAATGGTGTATCCTACCTTTAAACGATATTTACTATAAAATTACTATATTTACTATAAACTCCCAAAAGCTACCCATTCGTGATCATTCAAGCAATTGCCAATGGTGTATCCTACCTAAACCTTTAGCTCAGCTTTGTCACTGGCTTCTTTTTTATTTCTTAACCCTAACCACCCCCAACTCATCAAAACCTAATGCAATGCGTTACACTTTGGGGGCTGGGATTACATATTTTATGCCAAGGAAGCTATAGGTTAAACTTACCCTTGCTTCAAGATACTCTATCTGTCTCTCCAGCGATGTCAACTTCTCATTCAGCATGGCTAATCTTGATCGACATGATGTATCTGTTGAATATAAATTACAGAAACAGGCTTTTGTTGGATAAATTCTGCACCAAATTCCCTACATCTACATCTGGATTCTCCAGGAAAAAGGATAAACCGCATCCCACTAGAGTTGGTGTCGCGGAGCTAGAATGTAGTCAACAACGGCGGTCTTAAATTGGTCTAGTTTGGTCATGTTGATGATCGATTCAGGTAGAGCATTCCAGTGAGGTATGGTTGATGGGAAGAAGCCGGCACTGTACATCTTGGTTTTTGCATGAAGACGATGGTAGGAATACTGATGTGATCTTCGATATGTGTTCTTGTCTGTAGAATCAAGTCGTGGTCAATGTCAACCAGTCCATGGGTGATTTTATAAAACATTGTTAATTTGGACACTATTCTTCAGAGCTCTAGTGATGGCCAACCTAGCTCCTGTACTGTAACATGGCAGTGACGCTTGATTTCCTGGCATAGTTGTTACAACACATTCTTGCAACAGATCTCTGGATACTCTCTTGTTGTTTCTTTTCCTCATCTGTGAACAGGGCCCAGCCACAAACACCATATTGGAGCTTGAGTTAAAACAAAGACTGGTACAGGCGAGACTTTACTTCTTTGCTGCATGATTTAAAGTTAAATACGCCGGATGATACCAGTTGTCTGCTTGGCACTAGTTGTGATTTTGTTTATGTGGGATGACTACATGTATCTGCAATCGCTGCTGAGGACAGGTCCTAGGTATGGATGGTTGGATGTTGTTTGAAATGGCATCCCATTTATATTGTACTTATGAAGAACTGGGTTTCTCTATTACAGGAAGATCCAGGTTCGAGTCCCAGCAAGTCACATGGATGTTTATTAGCAGTAGAGAACAAACAGTCGTGTCAATGCAAAACTAACTGCCAAATTTGTCAAGGTTTTACTTTTTGTGAAATTTTATAAAGATTCACCCACATACATTATTACACACGAGATTCATTGCAAAATATTGCATCATTATGACATAATTGAATAATATCATAAGGTCACATCTGGATTACGAGCAAATACATTTGAGCCAAAAACATATCTCAGCAAAATGCCATACAGTCGCGTCTGTGCAAAAACATTTTTTTTTAAATTAGTGGAAATTCATGTTTTCAGATGTTATGTTTTCTTGAAACTTATAAACTAGAACAATGAGAAAATAAGACAATATACTGTTATTTTGTAACTAAAAAATGAAATAAATGAAAAAAAACAAAAATGTCAAACTAAAGACTAATATTAATACACTGAACAAAATGCTACTCCTCGACCTGCTAAAACACAAGCATACTGTTTTATATTTTTCTATAGATATAGTGAAACAAATTCTTGATCTCAGCCGATTTAGGCTTTATGATTTACGTGCTGATGGGGCCTTGCAAAAACAGTTCATGCAAAATTGTCATATCTCAACGAGTTACGTTTTAACAAAATTGTACATACCTGAGCCAAACACACTGAACATGTTTGTGACTAAATTATCTTCTTGAGATTTAGGGCTACTTTATCTTTTCATGCAAAACAATTAACGAGGCATTGCATTTACAAATTTATGCATTTTTTTCAAAACAAGTCAACAAAGTGAGAACCTCGACTCACACAGAACAGATGATGAAAGGAAAGAGTTGATATTTGGAAAATGGGACAAAAAAAATGGTTGGCATAGGCCTATTATTAGTCTAGTCATACGGGCGTGGAATTAACGGGTTGGTCTACTTCAGTACATCTGTAAGAAGGCACCATACAATATGCCGGCTTAATTAATAACGAGAAAAACGTTACCGTGAACCGGCGAAATAAACACTTTTTTACCGAAAGAATTGAGAAAGTCAGCGATTTTCTTGATGTTCGTTGTGATGACTTCGATGTATTCTCTGTTAGCCCAGTCCTCTTGGATTTGTTGCTGGACTGTCGACTGGGGTGCCTGTCGCGATCGAGACATTTTGATGAGGTTTTGATCGTGTTTAAGTGAAATTAACACAAACTTATTCTACTTCCTGCTTCAATCCAAAAATCCTGCTTCCAAAATCCTGCCGTGTTTCTCAACTACATGTTGGGATATTTATACGTATTACTCGTACACTGTTGTATCACTCAATTCGATTGGACAACTAACGGAGTTTTGCTTTACACATACCAATCATAACGTCGCTTTGTTACGCGTTGGCAGCGTATTCAGAAGAAATTATTACAACGTGTATTTGGGACGAACTGAGTGATTGACACTGCCACACTGCAGCTGTCAGATCTCGATTGTCAATGCATTTGTACTTGCACAGGTTTTATTTGCCATGATGTGCTGAATCGAATGTCATGAATGTGTATGAAAACGATGCTCAGATCATGGAGCTGAGCAGTCAGACTCAGCAACAGCATTGACATCAATAATAATAAGGTAAGAAGACATTAGTTTCTGCGATTCATTTATTACAGGCTTAAATCATGGAGGAATTGCACAAACGCAGCTGGACAACAAATGCACAGTCTGGACCGGGGCTCGAGTCGTATTGACAATGTTTGTAATTTTTGACTGTATTCTAATTTTGTTGTACTATAACAAATCGTTTTATTACATATAATTATTTACCGTATATAATAGCAATTTTAGATATTACAATTACACGTTTTATTCATCGTTCTATTTATATAGACTTTTTATAAACTTTTTATAAAATATCTTATTATTAAATATTAATATTGTTTTATTTCTCTAAGGTTTTACATAATTAAAATGTATCAACATTGTTTTTAGTGTTTCATATTTAATCGATAGAAACCATGTTTTTTTTTAGTGATTCAGCGAAAGCTGTTTAAATATTGTACGTATTATTCATGTTTTGCTTAAGGCCTAATAAACAAAAATAGTTGGTGATCATTCTTTAAAAAAAAAAAAAGTAAGGCGGGCGGGCGTTTAAAAAAAAAAAAAATTATATTTATTTTGTATTGTCATGATCGTTGTGAAAAAGTGAGGAGGGAGGGTTGTTGTTTTCTTCAACAAAATGAATGAACTAGAAAACCAAAGATATGTTGTACGCACAATGTATTATTTAGTATTGTCATCACGATCAACGACATGATAAATCACTGCACGACCTCAAAATGAACAAAAGCCGAGAACAATGCCTGCGGGAATGCCTGGCCAACACAATAAGGTTTATCGCTAATCCGAACCGCAATGCATCATAGAAAATGGGGCATAGCGCAGCCCCGGCCGGCCGACTGACCGAACACACACGTTGCCCCATGGTTTTACCTAAAATGCTTTGGGCAGCAGCGCCCCCTTGTGATATTTTGCTATAACTTCGATATGGTCTATGGCCACTGATAAATTTGTAGAGATCACAGTGTCTATTGCGCAGTGACAATGGCGTTTTCTTTGTTTTTTACTGCGGTTTTTCAAAAAATAAAAAATAAAAAATAATTCGGTTTGGGGCCCGTTCGGAGAGTCGGGCGGGGATGATCACCAACTAATTTTTTTATTTGGCCTAATGTTCATGAGTTAGTCTTGCATATGTATGCACTGTGGAGCTCCGAACAATATACAATGTAGGTCCACACGATGCGGGAAAAGGTTACAGTTTGTGTACTTCGCCAGGTCCACAGTCCGTTTTGCCGTCTCTGAGAAAGAGGGCTAGAGGAAAAACGGGTTAGGGTTAGATTTGATTTGATTTGATTTATTCGCAATTTCCACAATAATGATACAGATTTTACTACAGAAGAAAAACAAAAACAAAAACAAATACATATAATGGAAAGAGCAGGGATAACGCAAAAAAGTTAAAAAAAAACTTATTTCCATTGCGGTTGAATATAGAAAAGATAGAAGGAACAGCTGAGATGCCCAGAATCAACATTTGAGGGTAAATTTGTTTTGGAAAAGCGAGAAAAAATAGTATTTAGTCAACATTTTGTAACTACCCGAAGACAAAAGAATGTCCACAGTACGTATGTGAGGGAAACCTAATTGTGTAATTCTGTGGTACATGTAATGTTATTGTTTGTTGTAACAAGTGTTTTTTGAATAATGAAATAAATGTAAAATGTATCAGGATCAGGATCACGATTGTAATTTTGGTAATGTTTACTTCAACAAGTCAGGCCCAGTACTGGGTGGATGGGGGCACGCCACAAACGTTGGGGCGCATGCATCTCATTTCCTTTGCTCGTACCCACCGCCCATAAAACTTGGGCGCTGGAAAGCGCTGATGCGCTTTCAGCTCTGATGCGCTTTCAGCTCTGATTGGATTGATTTGTGTAACCTATGAACTGGTGGTTACCAGTTTCGAGGCTTACCGGTGGCTGCGCTGCATGAAATTAGAAGGGTTATGGTACACTACCCAGAATGCCATGCATTTCCTTCATAGAAATCTGTAAAGCCGCATTACACTGTGTGAGGCATAAAGACGTGAAAACCTTTTGTTGGAACGAAAAACGTGAGAAGTACAATAGGTTCCTTTTTCACGTATTACAAAAAGTGACAATAGAACCTACATGTATTGTTTACTTTTCACGTTTTTTGTTCCAACAAAAGGTTTTCTTGTCTTTGGGTCTCACAGTGTTAGGCCATGGTAGTGAAAGTTATAGATTACATCTGAACATGAGGCTTTTTTAATTTTTCATTAGGTTTACTCATTATTATTTTTTTAACCGATGTCCCTGATGATTTTCATTGGTCGATTTGGTACGCGCGCAAAGGGATAGACCAATCACATCGTTTGACACATCAAGCAAGGGGAAATCTTCATTAAACCCTAACCCTCCAGGGTATTTTGGCTAGAAACCCATCATTTGTCAAAGTGGCAACCCTGCCCAGTGCAGAGATCCATCAGGTCAGAAGTCTCACGGTCAAACTGCCCCAGAGTCTGCCGTCACCCAACACAGCAGAATCCATCTCTGGCATTGTTCAATGGGAACTAGTTCTCAATAGTCTTTTAGACTGTGTTGTTTGTTGACAGCTAAATACATCAAAGTGCAACAGACTTTTTTTCCTAATGCTCTATGCTGCGTTTGGCAGGGTAAGGATTAATGGCTTTTTTCCAAACCCAAGCTTCGTCACAGTTTTGGCTTCGGTCATGCAGTTTGGCAATGGTGATGAAGCCAAAAACGGAGCCCTACCGGTAGCTGGGGTTTTGAAAACAGTCAATGTTTTTTTATTAGGAATAGAGTAGACTAAATAAAATTGTACGGCCGGGCCCGGCGAAGCCTAAACTAGGCTACTAATTATAACTACAGGTGATGGATACCAAACTAAATAGGCCTACAATCGTTTTACCACGGTTGATGATTTGGAACTTAAGTTGAACATGTATATTGTGTGATGAAGTGCAATTTTGTTTTAATAATTAAAATTTGTTCAAATAATGAACATTTTTGTGTAGCCTTGGGAGATTCCGGCCGTTTCCCGGTTCTACCCGGTTTGGGTCCTTGAAGACGCAAAGGAAAGTGTAAAATCACGTCATTCCTAATTCCTGCTGCGCCCAGGCTTAATCTTGTTAAGATTTAAATTTTAGGCTCTCTTAACTTATTTGATTTGTATATTTCAGGTCATTCCAGCCAGTAAGCAGTTTGCAGCAGTTTTAATCTTATTCATGTTATTCCATGGAGGTAGAATTACCATACGTGTACCTCCATTGTTATACATTCTGCTGACCAAGTTAACGGTGGTACCGGTTTGCTCTGTGATTTGACCAATGGCAATATGGCATGTTTTATCCCAGGTGTTATATACTTGAAACAGGTTTCCAAAATTCCCCCACCATTAAACCAAACCACCTTGCTAAGTTAGCACCCTCTGTTGACAGTAGAGATACTTAAAGTGTTTAACAAAACATGTATTGGTCTCCAGACACAGCTTTTTGTGGCTCAGAATTATTTAGAAGCAATTACTCAAACTTTCCGGAATGAAATCTTTGAAAAAATATACCGTACTTGTAATGTAAACTACATTAGTGAGGTGGATTAAGGAAAAAATCGTTACACGGTGGACAAAAGCACAATTTTTTCACCAAAGTATCAGTTTGACCCATAGATTTCAAAAAAGTCATGCTCCAAAAAATCTGAGAATTGTTAACCTTGAATTACGTCATTATGACGTCATAACCTCTTGTTATGTAATAAAGCAAACGCAAATGCCACGGTGGGATTTCTACATGCCAAAATTATGTTTCTGAGGTCAAGGAATTCAATGAGGGTGGTATTAGTTTGTAAAAAATTAATATCCTTTATGGTGACTACATGTATATTGATGTAAATATGACGTCATCATCGTCAATACTACACAAATAACACAAAATTTGAAAAAAAACAGATTTTATTGACGTTTTTTCACCAAAATGCTATTTTTTTTTGTTCAAAATGGTAACAGTATAATTACCGTGGCACTGATCTACAAGATACCATGATGTCATTATGATATAATAAACAATAACTATCAACCAAAACAATAACACATTAACACAATGAAACACAATGATTCTGACCGGATATAGGTTATGACAGGATATTTATTATATTGAATAGCGCATATAACAGTTGGTTTGTGTAGACGAGGGATTATAGTGTGTTACCATTTATTTAACTGCATCTTACAGTTACAGTTATTAGGTTTTTTTTACAGTTTATTACTATTAACCACCTACTTAAATGGGCAGGATCGTCGCTTAAAAAATTGGCGTTCAACAAAGCTAGCTACAACGTCAGACAAGCTAAACGAATCCTTAATAAATACACTGGTCTACTGGGCTCAAACTACGGCGTTAACATCTCTATCACCAACAACCCTAAGCTAAAACAGTTGTTTTGTACCAGCCGCACACTGCACAGGAAGATTGCTAACTTCAAAGTATAATATTAATATAAAAACAAGAATATAATAAAACAAAACAAATCCTCCGACTATCACAAGTTTGTGACGCGTAATTCCTTCTCAAAAATATTCCCCGAGAGCCACTGGTATTGGACGCGTAATTTCTTCTTAATAATATCATCCAAGAGCCACTGGTTTGTAGAAGCGTAATTCCTTCTTAAAAATATCCACCAAGAGTCACAGGTTTATGAACGCGTAATTCCTTCTTTATAATTTACTACAAAAGCCACTGGTTGGTAGATACGTAATTCCTTCTTAAAAATACCCTCAGACAGCCACAGGTTTGTGGACGCGTAATTCCTTCTTAAAAATTTATTCAAAGAGCCACTGGTTAGTGGACGCTTAATTCCTTCTTAAAAATATCCTCCGAGAACCACAAGTCTGTAGACGCGTGTTTCCTTATAACATCATTTCGCCGACAGCCATTGCTGTACGGGCATGTATGCCTATATTAAAAAGATCACTTTTTACTCAATTAAATAACATCTTTCAACTATATAACGGGCAGCTGTTCACTATGTGAGACGTGATGTTTAAGCTCTACCCATTTTAAGTTAAGTTTTTAAGTTACGCATACATATCGGTTAATGTTTTCATAATTTTCCGATAATTTACCACACGCCCTTATACATAAAATAAAATAAAATTCTTTAGTATTAAGTCTAAATTACACGATAAGTTTCTTATACAATTCATTATTAAAGATTGATTTATGTCAATTAAAATACACATTGGTTATACACTATACTGTATAATTTTAATTCATTTCTTTATTTTTGAAACTCATCTTTTGAGTTTTTAATGTAAAAAGTGTATTATTACAGGCTCGAGAAATATCTGAACCATATCTGCTAACTTCCAAATTGAACACAATTGTTTATATCCTTAAACTATTTAATTCATATTTTCTAATATATTAATTTATTAAATATAATATCTTTAAAGAAAATGCGAATTAATACCGTAGTTCTTTCTAGAGAAACCTAATTCCTTCACCTAATTGATTTAAAATATAGTTGTATCGAAATGTAATAAATTATAACCATAGAACTGTCCGTACTTCGCGTGCATTTTGAGTTCTTACTGTTTCCTCTATGTGTGATCTCTGTGTCTTTGAACTACCTATCCCCTCGTGCCGGGTTTGACATTACTGGATCTTTTATAACCGGTCGTCAAGTCCACCAACAGGCACATTCCCGAACGGTTTTTAAATCCCACTTTCTTCCACGGCGACTGTCTGAACGTCTGGCGTATCGTGAGGTACGTTAGGGACTGTAGTTGGACTTTAGGTTCACTATACAACAACACAACCATGAGCTGAAATTGAAACATGTTAAAATATTTTAATACAAACCACTGATTTTCCCACGGTGATGATGAGGTATTTTATACCATCATATGCTAATATAGACAAATTTAATACAAACATGATGAAACTGTTTGTTTCAGCGCAACACAAACGTTGCCATGCGATTCCTTGGCCTTTGATACATATAATTCGCTACTAAAATCACTTGCCTCGGCATTATATAACTAACATATAACCGTTTTAAGGAAATGGCGGCCATTTTGAATATATTACGTCATAATTAGGTCAAGGTCATTGCAATTTTTTTGGAGCATGGGAATTTATTAATCTACATACCCATAGGAGTCTTTAAAAAAAAATTGGTGCTTTTGTCCACCGTGTCACGATCTTCGTGTTTTTTGTCCTTAATCCACCTCACTACATTGCATGATCTCATATTATAAAATTTAATGTTTGAAAGCAGAAAATGATTTTTTTTTTTATAAATGACTCTGACTTCCCTGATACAAGGGCCAAAAATTGTGGAGCCTGATGTTGAACTGGATACCGTGGTTTTGTAAACACCTCAATTCGTTATAAAAATCACCTTGGTCATTTTTCAAACCCTAACTTTAGCTCTGTATGTGGCGTCATTTATGCAGTTTGGCAATGGCGATGGAGCTGGAGACGGAGCCTAAGCTGGTGTTTGGAAAACGGCCCTTGCTGTTGTTTGATTGCAGTCCTCTCATTGTGTGAGGTAGCACGTTGCAATTACATGAAGTTACCGAGACAATCCAAATATAAATTTGACCTTGTTTTCCGGTACATGTAACTCTACCTTGCTTGGCCTAATTGCAGACATAGGTGGGGTTGTGACAATGAAGCTTCTGCATAAACACAGACTTGACGACACTTAATTAAAATTGCTGGTACATGTATATGCATGATGCATGCACGCATACATGGCCCCGAAAAACCTGAATGGTGATCATGTTTGTGTATTGGTTAAATTGTGAGAAGCTGATTGAGTTTTACAGGTGCTTGTGTATATCGACCGCTCTATAGTCATGATGAAATTAGAGTCAAGGGTGTTTTTATCATTCCGACATACATGTATGAAGCAAGATATGTGACAGAAGGAACCCCCCCCCCCCCCCCCCCCCCCCCCCCCTCGTTTGTGTTGGCTATTGTGTTCCCGGAATTTCAGGAATTCTTTTTAGGTTTTAAGGGGGGGGGGGGGGGGGGGGCTTTCATAGGTAACAATAGTGTGGAGTGGGTATAGGGACCAGAGGGGTTACCCCTCTGCCTCATACATTTATATCATGTTGTATACATTTGTATCGTACATTCCGAAATGACTTATCAACCTAAATCAGGCTTCCTTTCTTCCCAATGATATCAGTTTTTTGTGATAGACAACTTTCTTATGCGATTTTAAGGTTGGTGCCATGCAAATCAACACAGTTTTGCATATTCCCTGTGCATCGTGGAGATCGCCGTCTTGATTTTCGTGTTGAGTTTGGTCGTCTTCATATTCGCTTTACCCCAAAGATTTCTTATAAAAAAAAAAAAGATTTCCATTTTTATGACATGTACAGTATCCTTGTTGGGTTTTTCTAGTTGGTTTGGTAATGTTCATGGCATTCTCCTGTATTTGACAAATTTATAAGTCATTATAAACAGGGCTTTCAGCAGAACCTGAAGTACCAGTAGCACAGTAGTGTACATTTAAATCAAATGGTAGTGTCTCGCTAATCATTTTGGACAAATCATTAGGTCTAATTTATCATGAAGTGGCTTGTTTTTGGACATGTATTACTATTGAAGACACACAACATTGAGATGAAAACAAATTTTGAATAAAATCAGTGTGTATTTTCGATGCAAGGGACAATGGGTTACAATTGCGTACCGTCACCATTAGTATTGTATCAATATCGGGTACCTGACTATTTTTAAACACTGCCCTAAATGTTTTAATTTAGTTAGTCCACATTTTATTTGCAACACTTTTACACATCAGTGAATGGTTTCCTAAACCTGATAATTTCCTGACGTCTAAAAATTACTCTACGGTTTCGTTTGAAGGAAGTCAAGGAACCAGACTACAAAAACAGCATCAATAATTTTTAGTTTTTCCAGCATCCATGAAAACAAAACTTTAAAAACAGGTCAGCATCACAATATTTACTATACAGTAAATCTGAACCCCTAACCCATCAATTTGTGAAATTTACATTAAAATTAAATTATGGTGTATACATACTATCTTTGTATACGGGTAGATTTCATCTCTAAAATAGATTCCTTAAAACTAGAAATTCAACATGTTTCGTATTTTTGAGATTCCTACATTAGCTCTATTTTGTTAAAGCTCATTATCATTCAGCTAATTCCTGGTACCGGTAGTTAATAAACCATCAGGATTGCACTTTAGCATCTCAGAGCAAATCTTGCCCTGGAACACGAGCCACGGCAGAATGAGTTGACTGATTTCTTGGCATATTGAAATGGACGTGTCTAATATCTAATCTCTTACTAGGGCCACAAAAACCTGTCTTTGTGTACGAAACTCCTGTGCTTAAAGAAATCAGTTTATTTACAAACATTCCCTTTTCAGGACATTTGCTTTATCAGTCCAAAATGATTCAGAGTTGATTAATCATATTTATGTACCTTTACTTTTGTGTGTGTGTTGTTTTTTTAAACATGGCTAAAATTTGAGGACAAGAAGGCTTTTAGTTGTCACGGCAATTGACATGATTTATGATTTGTCATTCACGGTGCATGTACCTATGAAGGAAGGAAAATGTACCATATCGTGGAAGACAAGGCTCCAATATTCCGAAAATATTTGAATGGTTCATGACATTTTGTGCAACTTTTTGTGCAACAAAATTATTTGACATCCCTTTGTAAAGTTAATTTAATTGAAAAGTGTACTTCTCTAACTGTAACCATCCCAAATCCTTCAGAATCCTCTTTGTGAACTGGTTAACTACTTGTACAGTTCCTACTTTAATCTGTGAACTAGCAGAAACATGAAGTCCAATCTCACAGAGTTACTAAGCATACAAAATATTACTTTAATTAAGTACTTAATAGTAAACACGACTCGCAGACCAGAGTTGATGTATGGTTTATTTGTTGAAGCCACTTGGGTATTGCATATCAATTACAATTTATTTGTTCAGTGGAGCCGTCATTGATGCATTGGATGCAAAGGGCCCCCGCGGTCCGAGACTGCGAGATGTATTGCAATGTGAGCGGATAAAAATCGTGTTTTTCCTGCGGATTGTAAAGGAATTCGCCTGGAAATAATTTGTTCTGGGATCGTCGCTGAATACATGTACAGTAGCCTTCAATCCCATTGTACAATTGCACGGTCCTTTTATTAGTTTTAAAGTGTGTTGTGAAAAATTATGCACGTACTGACTAAATCTAATTTAAAATTTGGCCATGTTTAGTGTCTAAACGACCAGTTAGGAGAAGAATTGTGCATTATTGGTAAAATTGAACAATGTGTGTACAAATATTTACAGCTATTTCTTTCTAATGAATGAAAAAAAGGAATGGCATTATTTTGTTTAATTTCTTCAACCTACTAATCCTTTTTTTTGGTTAATTTTATTGTTTTTTCACTAAATTCATCTTTCTATCATTAAAATGAACCAAGTTCTGCCTATAACACTTTTCTTTCTCTCAGTTTAGTGCATTGTTTCAGTCCAAGTTCTGTGCATTATTTTAGCATTTTTAGCATTCATAAACGACTAAAAAATCTTCCCTTTTTTATTTTGAATATTTTGAATATTAAATATTAAAAATCAAAAAAGACTTTTATTTTGTTCTTTTGTTGTGAATGTAAATTGAAAGGTTGTTACAGTAGTAGTAGACCGTTGTTACTTGCATTTAAACCATGAAATTCTCTTCTAAAGTAAAATTTGTTAAGTTTTCAAAATGTACAGCACCGATGAACACATTACACTAATTCTTTTTTGGTAACTAATTTTTCACAATGCCTGGGGGCAAAGAAAATATCAGGCAATTGTATGCATAACATTCTAATGTAATACCGATTTTTCTGCCAACTAAAGATTATGAAAGACTCTACTGGGCTGTTAGTGAATGACAGTCTAAAGCATCCTGTAAAATTATGGCACCTGGTGTGCGGTCATTTTCAAGAAAAGTGGTATTTTTATATCAATCCCGACCAGCGTTTTAAAAAAGACGTTTGAAAATACTACCCCCAATTTACAATATTTAGTTAGTCCATATTTTTAAAGCAATTGATATGAACGGGTAGAAGCCAATTAGACGGTTTCCTGACCATACAATTCCCTGACATTTACAAATTGCTCTGTTTTATCATAAGTGGGGTCGGGAAACGAGACTACAAAAAAAAATATTGTTTTTCTTGTTTTTTTCAGCCATTAATACAAACCTTCAAACAAGTCAGTGTAATAATATTTGCTATACAATACTAATGCCCAAAATCCACCCATTTCTGGAAATAACGACCAAAGCAAACGATGTACGGTACTTGCCCTTTAAACATTCCATTTCACCATGTTTTGGCATTCATTGATGTACAAGTGATATATGCCGTGGCAGGTACGTGTACAATGAGCAGCGTTGAATTTCTGTTCGTGCTTCGTACAGTGCATAGCGCGCGGCACATGCACTTACCATTAGACACTATCGTCAAAAGTCTTGACTGAGGCCTACGTCAAGGTGTAACTGTTTTCCTTCCTATTTTGCCCATGATTTTAGATCTGAGATGCCATCTGCCGATATTCAAATTTGTACATTGGAGGTGAGAGCCAAGTACGTCTCCAACTCTCCAGACTTTTCTCAAGTTCTCGCACCTTTCACTTGCAAGGAAGAGCAAAATTCAATAAGTTCTCAGCTGTCGTATTATTGAATGTACCGGTATAAACACGTTTCGTTGCTATTGATTTTTTTCCCTACTTTTTTTTGTTTGGGTGATGTAGTTTTGAGAATCTCAGAGAGCATATCTGCTATTCATGATATTTCTATTCCTCTCTCGTGGTTTCAGTGAAGTGAAAGTTGTATGAGCAATTCAACAGAATCATAAATTAGAATGCCAAAAGTGCAACAATCTCAATGCTACAAATAAAAAAAAATGTATATCGTCTTGAAGATTACTATAGTCTGTATTTTATTGATGTACACTTTTTTTTGCGGTGTTCAACATTTTACTTTTAACCAGTTCGAGTGGAATGACGTGTGATACATGCAACGTTTTTCTGGAATTCAAAACAGATGACGGATAAACACGTCAAGAGCAAGGCCGGAAATATCTGTCAGTGACCGGCTCGCAGTGTCAATGTCAAAATATCCAAATAAGGTTGAATACACCATTTGCAGATATCGAGAGAAACAAATTACTACCGAATTATGATTTAAACAAAAAATATTTGAAAGTAAATAATGATTCTTTAATTGTATTCCGAAAAATGTAATTTTGTAAAAAACATTACTGATCAGCGGATGGTGATCGCGAAAAAAACTAAGAACAACTGCCCGATGCCGGTTTTAAAACGAACAACGTTTTTCTTGCTTTTTTCTTAGCATCCATGATTGTTAAAGGTAGTATACACCATTTGCAGATATCGAAAATATTTACTTCCGAATTATTAAGAAATATCTTACTCATCTGAAAGTAAATGTTGATTCTGGGCATCCAGCAAAATGATTGCGCTAGATATCCTGTAATTCTTCCGAAAAATATAATTTTATAATGAAAAACTCGCGCTCGCCGTCTGGCGATCGCGAAAAAACAAAGATAACATAAGAATAACTGCTCGATGCCGGTTGAAAAAACCCGCTGCTTTTCGTGCTTTTCTCGGCATCCATGATTCTAAAACTTCGGACAGCTCAGTTAAACGATATTTACTATAAATAAAACCCCCCAAATCTACTCATTCATGATAATTCAAGCAATGACCAATGGTGTATTCTACCTTTGAAAACAAATCACAAACAAACACCTAATCTTGACAGATCTTAATCTGTCATCCCTCGTAATGAAGTTGAGGTTGGATTGATTTATGGTAACGATCAGCCGCGAGTACTGTGAGGATCACAGTTTCGGCTACGGCAAGACCTACAAAGGCAATTGCGCGGAGCTTGGCGACGCCAAAACGAAAGATGATCAGACGGCACATCTCAACAGGCACAGAGCGGGCAATTCTCATGTCAGCAAGTCTTGTCATGTTTATTGAACGAGAGAAGACATAGAAGTGATTGGATTACAAAATGCAAACTTGCTTTTCTGATAAGCTGGCGATGATTAGAAATGAAATTCTACCTCAGCTCATTAGAGTGATATTGCTTTTTATCCCCCTGGCAAATACCAGAGAGGGAATATTGCGATAGCGTATTCCTTCTGTGCGTACAAGTATGAGTTGGTCTTCCATTCAGACTGAGGACTTGGGACAATGGGGGATTAGTAATAACAATGACTAAGCCTGTCAGTTTGCGGTTATTAAAGTATCCGTGTAACCGTATGTTTTACGGTTACGGTTAACTGTAACCGTTACCCATGTAAAAAAATTAAAAAAACTAAAAAAAACAAAACAATGCATGGGCCTGTAATGCATATCTAATTAGCGCTGCTAATTTGCGCAGTTCTGCAATTGCTAATTGTCTGCATCAATTTGTGTAATGTAGGCCGACTATAATATGTTCGATAAGCTATCAGTCCATACACAATTTAATCAGTTGTACTATTTGTGACCTGCTCCAACGAAACCATCTCTTTTCCCAACCAAAGCTCCAACGAAACCCGGGCAAAGTTGACAATTGGTAGGCTTTTTGTATTAAAAAAAAATAAAAATATAAAAAAAAAAAAAAAAAAAGTTAACCGAACCAAAAATGTAACCGTTTGAACGGTCGGTTAACCGTGTAACCGTTGCAGGGTGATTCCTCGGGAGAATCTTGTGTACAAACCTTATGGGAGATGTTGGGGAAAAGAAAGTACAAACAACGGGAATAAAAGAAAGAAACAATAGCAAGTCCTCAGAAGTATACATGTACAATGTAGCTACATCGAGCTGTCTGTGTGATCTGATGCACGTACCCTGTGCAGACATGAATACAATAGGGACAATAGGACTAAATACGCCTCCGTAGGGTAATTTCTAACGGTGAATAGGTCTCCACAAGGATTTCACAAATGAATTTTACTTAAAAACTGTGGTTATGTTTGGGTTTGGGTTAGGGTATAATATAGAGTATGTTTGTTGTCCAAATTTCAAACTAGGAAAGTAATTGTGATTCAAATAGGAGCATTTTGAACACATTTCATGTCTCCACAGTGATACAAATACACGATTTGTATTGATGTGTACCGATGTGTAATGATTTGGTTAGATTGGGTGTTTATTTAGTGCTGTGTTTAAATCCATCAGGTTTAACTTAATTCAATTTTAGGGATTTTTATGTTGTACAAAAGTCTTGCAATCGGGCAATAGTACAGTAAAAATATGGTTTGACCTCGGACAAATTGCAACATAATTTTTTTCACCAGAATGCATTTCTATAAGGTCCCTAGAATGACATACTAAAACTCTTAAAAAATCCAAGTGGTGGAAATATGATTAATTTGCATAAATCGTTAATCCCTGCCATGTAATATATTTATTCCCATATTTGCGTATATATATATATATATTTTTTTTTGAAAAGTTTATTTTGGTGATTCTACTTACACATCCTTACTTCAATAACAATTTCTAAAGCATACAAGTGACTGAATAATTATGAGAACATAGTAATGATCTAAAATGACTACAATTATACCCTATAATTTGCGCGCATTTACCTTGTCTCCAGATATCATCAAGTAGTCAGTATTGATGAGCTTCAGATTAACCAAGTTGCTTACTGGCACAGTTACCATATTAAAACCTTATGGAAAATCATGTGCACAATGATACCATTGTGATATTTAGCCCAACAAACAAAAACAGGGGAAAATGAGGTTTTCGTATATTTGGCTGTCAAGTAGGTCTAGGGTTGCCTGAACGTGGGAGACTTTAATAAGTTCAAGAAAATTCCAAAAATTATCGGTAAGAATACATTTTGACGTTGACATTATTGTAAGCAACAATAATCTTTTATTTTGGGGATTCCTTGAATTTGTTCAGGTTTCCTACGTTAGGCAACCCTTCACGTACTTTTTACGAACACCTCGTTTTCCCCTGTTTTTGTTTGCTGGGCTAAATATCACAATGGTATCATTGTGCACATGATTTTCCATAAGGTTTTAATATGGTAACTGTGCCAGTAAGCAACTTGGTTAATCTGAAGCTCATCAATACTGACTACTTGATGATATCTGGAGACAAGGTAAATGCGCGCAAATTATAGGGTATAATTGTAGTCATTTTAGATTATTACTATGTTCTCATAATTATTCAGTCACTTGTATGCTTTAGAAATTGTTATTGAAGTAAGGATGTGTAAGTAGAATCACCAAAATAAACTTTTCAAAAAAAAAAAATATATATATATACGCAAATATGGGAATAAATATATTACATGGCAGGGATTAACGATTTATGCAAATTAATCATATTTCCACCACTTGGATTTTTTAAGAGTTTTAGTATGTCATTCTAGGGACCTTATAGAAATGCATTCTGGTGAAAAAATTATGTTGCAATTTGTCCGAGGTCAACAATACAAAATTAGGTATTTTTCCTGTACTACAAAGACTAGACATAGATTAAGGAATAACGAAGACATCACGTCTTTCTTACTTTCTCCTCTTTCTTTGTTTTTCCCTTGTCTTTTCTTTGTTTTTCCCTTGTCTTTTCTTTGTTTTTCCCTTGTCTTTTCTTTGTTTTTCCCTTGTCTTTTCTTTGTTTTTCCCTTGTCTTTTCTTGGTTTTTCCCTTGTTTTTTTTTTGTTTTTCCCGTGTCTTTTCTTACCCAACAGTGGCTTCTAGCCCTTTAAGAAACAGTCCATAAAAAAAGTGATTTTGATAAAAACAAATATCTTGTCTAAATGCAGTGTTAAATAAAGGGCACTAACGATTATAATAAACTCATAAATCAAACATTAGTGGCCTATATACTCTCTTTATTATTCTGTTACCATGGGGACTGAAAACCGTCGGCTACAGTATACAATTCAGCCATTGAACCTTGCGATACACGTGTAATAAGAGGCTGTATTAGGAGGATGTGTACCAGCCTGGAAGAAAAGATTCCTTCCTTCATGGTTTAAGTAATTCCCTATCTTTTCCCAAGGACATCGGATAGAGATGGGAACAATGAATCCGCTTTATCCTCAAGAGGGGTTTATTTTTGTATTTTTGCTTTGATAAGCAGATTCGGTCTGAGCTGTATAAAATTGGAAATTTGGCATGCCTGGCTGAATCAAAGTTAATTAATTTAGCTGGGGAAAAAGATAAGATTACAAAACAAATGCCTTTGTTGTAATAAGTTGAGCTATTAAAGCTCTTTTTTTTGTAATAAGTGTGTGCTGCATTTGATTAATCGTACACTCTTGGGACACGTCAGGGAACCAGTCTAGCTAGCTTGTACCCGTTCATATCGATTGCTAAAAGAATAAGGACTAACTAAATATGGTAAATTTTGAAATTGTATTTTGACCAGTTTGTCCAACACTATCATCTGACCAGCGCTGAAAATGTATACAAAAATACCACTTTTCTTGAAAATGACAGCACACCAGGTGCCGTAATTTTACAGGATGCTTTAGACTGTCATTCAATAACAGTGCAGTAAGGTATTTCATAATAATATACTTTTTTGTGTGTTTGCAAATGTTGTATATATTCCCTTTACATTCAACTCTGCCCAGCAAAACAGTAATAATAGTCTACAAGAAAAAAACCCAAGATAAACCATTCAAAGTACATGTATATAAAGATTAATGGTTGTTTTTTTCTACCCAAGCCCCTAAATAAATAGATTTGCTGCTTATTTGTTTTTCTAGCCGAGGTGAGAAACCCTGTAACTAATGCCTGATTGAAGCATTGACTCCTCGGATATTTGTCAGGCACTAGAAGCTTCTTCCGTCTCAATAACTTAATTTGCTGAGGCACCCGTACTCAAAATTACAGTTGTGTCTACAAGTTTTCAATTGATTTTTGATTGAGGGAAGTGTCAAGATACGAGTGGGCAGAATCCCTCCCGCAATGATAGGCCTACTTGTAATTAATTGCGTCATGATTTTTCCTTGGACAAGCGCAACCACTGTTACATGTATGTGTGTGGACATGTTCCACGTAACAAATTGTATCCCTCAAAGATCAAATTATTTATAAGCAGGAACATGGAATTACCGCGAAGCCCGCTTCAGGCCCCCAGCATATAGCTAGCAATACACGCTTATAAACCGCACCGAGTGACCTTGTGTGTATCATTTATTTATCTGCTTATAACAAATTTTATCCCTCAAAGATCAAATTATTTATATAAGCAGGAACATGGAATTACCGCGAAGCCCGTTTTAGGCCCCCAGCGTAGCTAGCAATACACGCGCATAAACCGCATCGAGTGAGCCGCAAGAAAACTGTGCATACATGATAAAGGACAATTTGGTGACAAGAAAGTTTGCCAACCGTCGGCCAGAATAAACCAATCAGATCACGGGAATGCTAACCAATGTTAATGCGGTTTTATTATAGGTTGATTCGCCCCATCCACAATGATTTTAAGTGTTGGGAGGTAGGCTTGCCGCAATCGCATATTCTGGAAAGCCAATTAAAAAAAAATACGAATAAGATTAATACTGCTGCAAACTGCTTACAAGACATAAATTCACTGAATTTGGATGTGTAAATTTAATGTGATGTAATACTGATACATGTATGTGTTTTGTTTGATATGGGATATAGGGATATAACAAATGTTGTCCTTTGAGAAAATACGGCTAAAATAACAAGCAATTTTCACAACTTTCAAAATGGCTTCCATTGAAAGTTACTCTACCTATATTTTGTAAAAAGACAAATCTGCGATGGCCCTATATATCTAAATATCTTTCTCATGACATACTCTGACTGTGCGCCCAATACCATGCTTGTATCATCAAAGGAACAATCCCATCACCTATCTGCCAGACTTGTACAGGTCTGTACTACAGGCATGGGCGTCCACATGGCTGTCCACATTAAAACCAACATTCTCAGATGGCAGAATTTCCGACTTGTAGCAAGTCTACTTCCATCCCTCTTGCCCTGTTATACTACCAGGTCGTGTATATATTAAGTGCCTGCTATTCTCTCTCTGCAGTCTCTCCGTCGTCGCTTCATTTGTAGAGCTGATGGTGAAGAGACCGAACACGACACGCAGTCACCAAGCAGGTACTTGTACATATGGCATTATTAACAATGTAGGAATTAATTGCGTTTTGTGAGGTGTTCTGGCACAATGAGACACAACTGGGCAGATGTTGAAATGCGGGTTTTTACGGGTGTTGGAAAAGACAATAACATTGTTCTTACACTTACAGTACTGTTTGTGCGGTACTTCAATCAAACATTCGGTTGACTCGTTATAGCTTTTTATAAAGTTTGCATTTATGAACATGTTAAACAGTAAAATACTGACGAACAGGCCCACAAAGATTCAAGTGGTTTTTTTTGTAAAAATGAAAGATGCCAAAGTTTTCCCTTAAAAACTCTTTTATTTCATATATTTTATACTACCGGTATAACTTCAATACATGTGTAGTAGACATATCAAAGATGAACAATTTGAATCAATCTGAAAATTGAAAACAAATTCATCCATTTAAGTTTTTGCATTTGTCTCTACTTTGGACTCTGCCCAGTTCCGTCTCATTTTGCCAGAACACCTCACATTTACGCTTTCAGTGGGTTGAGGCTGAATTTAGGGTTTTAGGCAGAGCAGTAGTGGTTTTATCTAGTCTTCTTCATTTCATCTTGAGATAATAAATTTGTCAATTTTGTTTTGTGTAAAGGTGAGTGTTTCATGGAGGTTGTTGAGGATTTTGATTTTGTTTCCTTTATTCGTAAGCCTAATTTCATGGCTCTTCCTAAAGGTACATGTAGGATACACCATTGGTAAATGCTTGAATTATCATGAATGGGTAGATTTGGGGGGTTGTATTTTATAGTAAATATCGTTTAACTGACCTGTCCGAAGTTTTAAAATCTTGAATGCCGAGAAAAGCACGAAAAACGGCGTTTGTTTTCAACCGGCGTTTGTTTTCAACCGGCGGTTTGTTTTCAACCGGACGGCGATCGCGAATTTGTCTTTATAAAATTATATTTTTCAGAATAATTACAGGATATCTAGCGCAATCATTTTGCTGGATGCCTAGAATCATTATTTACTTTCAAATGAGTAAAATATTTCTTAATAATTCGGTAGTAAATATTTTCGATATAAATGGTGTATACTACCTTTAACCGTAAGTGACAAATCCTTGCTTAATGTAGCAGACAATTCCATGCCTATGGCAAGCGTATTTCACCAGTTAGCGAGGTATTTTGGCATACATCCCATATTCTCTGCTAACACTGTTATGCAAAATGGTGATCGTATAATAATAGTGTGGAATGCTATGGTTTTGTAGAACCATGAAATTGGGCCATGACTTGTGTGGTCTTTTTTTGATCTGGTTAAACTTTTCTAAATAAAACAAATGACAAATCAAAATGATTCTAAAACAGTAATTATTGCAATTCTTCTCTAAACACAAATTATGACTTTTTAAAACAAATGTTGACTGATTCATGTATTTGTGAAAAAAAATTGAGCGGTGAAGCTAAACACATTCAATTTTTATTTTATGTTTATTAACATTTGGCATGTATTTCTGTTTTCTTTCATCGGTAATTCCTTTTCAAACACTCATTTAGCAAAAAACTAACTCTGAATAACAATTATTGTCATATTAACGGAACAATAGACTGTCGTGTGTATTTTGATCGTTTGAAGCAACAAAAGTGTTCAAAATATAAAGAAAGTTACTTGACAAACAACCTGATGAAGTTTTTAGCTCTGTGAATCCTGAATATTCAGATAAAACAATATTCTAAGATTTTCGATTTGAATTCAAAATTTGCTGCATAAGATATATACCGTCTTTAATATATTTGTTCTGGTTTGTTCTTCAGTTTGAGAGAGTCGGCCTCTCGATGACTTCGCTGTTCCGCAGCAATGAGATGAAACTGTCGGAGAAGAACGAAGCCAGCGTGGTACGGGACTGCCTCATGGCTGAGCTAGAATACCAAATGAGAGAACGCCAACATGCCCAGTGGCAACAAGAAGAAGACCGCAAGAAGAAACAAGGTGTGGCTGACTACAGCTGGTTGGTCAGCACCCCACCCAAATACTACGCCCTACCACAGCTGCAGGTGCTACAGTTGGAAGAGCTGTGCTCAGACGTGCGTTCAACGGAAACCGGGCGAATTATCAATCGCTTCCGCGAGGTGCTTGCCCGAGAGCCCCAAGTTGAGGAGATCCCGCTGCTGTTAAAGGCCGTCATGAATCAGGTGATACAAGAGCGCCCACAGGAGGAGACACTGAGCGAGTGGGTGGCCAAACGGACTAGTACCTTGACACGACTGCGGAACAACGTCCGCGTGTCGCCGCTAAATACGGGCTCTGCCGACGACAGTGCTTACTCGCAGGTGACTAGACGCTCACTGAGCATGCCTGAGTTTAGTGCCAGGGCTAGGACTGCGCAGCCTCGGAGCCTTGCCGAGTTCTGCACGAACATTGACGACCTTCCAGTTTGACAGGTTTTGTTGCTTCGTTGACGCCAAAGCTAAAATCTGCATGCCGCCTAGTCACCCAATGGTGCCATATTTTTAGTTTTTCATTAAATGCCCATTTATTTGACAGCAATTTGATTCTGCTCATTTAAACAAAAAACATCCTTACCTCATTGCTTGCGATGAAGAATTTAAGGCCAAATTACAAAACAAAATTGTTTTTCGTCTGAACTTCTGAACGTCTGAAAAACAGTATAGTGTTGCATCATATGATGATAATGAGACTCTATTTCTGCATACTATGCTCTAAAAGACTGCAAAACGGAACAATTACTATCAAGAGAAAAGTGACGATGTAAAAATAAGTAGAATTATCAACATTTTCTTTATTTTCTTTTTTATAAAAAGAATTTGTTGTTTTTGATGCGTCATAAAAAAGGGTGCACGCAAGAACGAGATACTTTTTTTGTGTCCCTAATATTCCATATTTTTGAATCCAGATCTTCAGGTAAAAAACATTAAGAAAACTTAAAGTTCAACTATAGAGTGGTATAAAGTTAACCTCGTACGGGAAACCGAACTTCCGGGCAACTCAAATTAGGAGCTTCAACGTGTAAAGCGAGTAGTTTTCTTGAAATACTTTGTTTTGAAGCTGAACGGTAGATAAAAACATTTAAATCAATATTATTTTTCATTTCAATTTACAAAATGTAAATGAATGATATGGCATTCCATTGTTCTCGTTCATGCGCTGAGTCTTTCTAAAAGCGTAGACTACATGCAGTATAAGGCAGTCGTCGCTATATAGTTTCTGTAAAAATTGTACGTTCTGCTATGTCTTCACACCTTAGCGCCGTGGCATACAGTACAGGGATTTTGGGGGCGGGGCTTTCTCTTTCCAACCACGAGCCAATCACATTGCAACTTGTATGCTCAGGTCAAACATTTTGTTTTCTACTTTCAATAATTTAGATTAATTTTCAATAATTCATGCATGTTTTATAAAATTTAGTTTGAATTATTATCATTATTTATGGCCGTTTCATGGTTTAGATCTTCTTCATAAAAACAAAGTATTGTAGAAAACAAAATCAACCAAGCGTAACAGTCCTATAGCGGGCAGCTTGGTTGTGCCTGGAAGTTAAATCGTGACCTTTGTGCTCGAGACTTACACGGTCTATGGAGCGACAAATCAGATATGCCATATTTATTCATGTGTACATTACACACACAAAAAAGGATCTTGTATTTCAGCTAGGTGTGTACATGTACCTCATTGATTTTACTTATTGCATCTTGCAGCGCAAGTGTACATAAGACTCAAAATGTCAAATTAAAGCCTAAACTTTACTGAAACACTATTTGCAGATATCGAAAATATTTACTACAGAATTATTAAGAAATATCTTACTCATCTGAAAGTAAATAATGATTCTAGGCATCCAGCAAAATGATTGCGCTAGATATCCTGTTATTCTTACGAAAAATAGAATTGTTTTGAGAAAAATTCGCGATCGCCGTCCGGCGTTTTAAACAAGTATGTTTAAAACCGAATCATGGGCCTGGACGTGTTAAAGGGAAAACAATAAACCATTTGTCAGCTGTGCATTGTTATCGTTTGAAGCAGCAAAAGTGCTCATCCCTTTAATACCGGTCACGTGACGGGCTCTAGACCAATAGAAATGGGAAAACTGTTTTCGGTATTTATGAATGTTTAATAATACTCTTGCCTGATTTTTCCTGTATATATTTAACTTGCATTTCTGTGCTAGTTTTTAAAAAGAAGCCATTTTTGAACAGGGAGTGGATTTACACAAATTGACTTGTGAAACTAAACTATGTTAAGTTGAAGTAATTCATAAAAAATGAACAACAAAAACTGTCACTTTTTGTATAAGTTTATCTGTTTATTCGTTTTTGAAGGAAAATTCTCCCATATTTATTTTAAATTAAAAAAATATGTGATAGAAATGACTCATCTCAGATCACTAATTACATGTGTATTGACTTAAATAAAATTAAAAAAGATTTTTAAATTTCATTTTTGTCTACAGATAATGTAATATATCTTTTCTCAATATTTTACAGATTTCTGGAGCTTCAAGATTGATTAGATATAAAAGCCTTATCGATCCTTTTATCATTAGCCGATGTAAATTCTGCATTTTCTTAATAAAAAAAACCTTGTGGCAAAAGAGAAAATCAATGACTAACTCTACTCACATGAGGTCCGAGCCGGGAATCAAATCTTACGAGATTTGAAGGTTTCCGTGGTGAAAAGGCAATAAGATAAGTTCACACACACAAATTACCACATGGTGCTACCGCAAGCAGCTTATCTTATAAATTGCTGTTTAATCTGAAGGAACCAGACTACAAGAACAGCATTTTTATCTTGGTTTTTATGAACACAAAACTTTAATACAGGCCACATAAGCGTCACAATATTTACTATCAAATATTAATCCCCCAATTAAAGGAAATATACATTTGCAAACATAAACAAATAAATTACGAAATTATCATAAAATAATTTACTAGCATCCTGTTAAATAATGGCTACTGGTGTGCAGACCTTTTTCAAGTCAAGTGGTATTTTTTTTCATTTAGTTATTCCGCATTTTCTTTGCAATTGATTACACATCTGTGAAGGGATAAAACTGAATCTCTGACTATTCCCCAATGTCTCCAAAGAACATAATTGGTTTTCTTGATTTATTTTCAGCATCTATGAACCCAAAACGTCAAATATTAAAGTCGGTGTGACAATATTTTGCAAAATCATACCCCCAAATTCATCCATTTCTGAGAAGCAAATGATGTACATTCCCTTTAAAAATTACAAAAGCAAATAGTTTATACTACAAAATATACCTTTAAAATGTTTATATAAAAAGCCAGGCATGTTATTTTTTATTTTTCTAATTCTCGTCATTAGACAAACAGTCTGTTTGCGACACCTGGAGTTTAACTCAATGACTTCCCAATTCAATTTTCACAAAATGAGTGGTTTGCATCACCGCCATGCAGCGTAATTAGCTTAAAAGTGCCATTACACACATGCATTATTCATATTTATAGTAATGTGCTGTAAATATTCGGTACCCTGTGGAGACCTAAACACAATGTGAATCAAAAGGTCTCCACTGATATATTTCAATAGATGAATAGGTCTCCACAAGATTTTCACGAAATTAGATTAATGGATTTTACTCAAAAACTAGGGTTAGTGTTTGGGTTTGGGGTATATTTGGTCCAAATTTCAACCCAGTAAATTAACCATGGTTGAAATAGGAGCATTTTGAAGAGAATTTTTGACAGTACAAAAATGTTGTACACGGGAACAAAAAGATGGTTACACAGGGATAAACATTTGCGGATTTGTGTTTTTATCTCATTTAAAGATGTGTGAGAAATGGCCTTGGACCCTAATATCAAGACACAGGGCTTATATGTGACCCAGCCACGAGTAAATGAGACACTTTGCGGCAAAAATAAAATTTGAGATTTTGATTTCATCATTTAAAGCTAAACAAGCTTTAAATGATGAAATCAAAATCTCAATTTTTATTTTTGCCGCAAAGTGTCTCATTTACTCGTGCTGGGTCACATTTGGTTACATTGTGGCCATACTGAACAACAAATGTGCAAACTGCTTTCTGACTGGAATAAGCTGAAATATACAAATCAGATAAATTAAGAGGGCCGACTCGGTGATATTTCGATCTCAACAAGATCTCCTTCCATTGCAAAATGACAGCGGTACAAGAAACAAACATGAGGAGGGGGGGGGGGGGGGGGGGAAACACACAATTAGCATGCAGGGTTGGGAGGAGAAACACAAAGGAAGCATTAAGAGAGTGACATGGAGGAATTAAACAAGAAGGATGGAATATTTTAATACACAAGTCATGTTTCTTGATATTAAGAAGGTTACATTAATTCGAGTAAATTTCATTATATTACCATTTGTAAATTACCATTTGTAAAGGCCAAGGTTTGAGAACTTACTCCATAACATTTGTCAGTCCAATCCAATAAAGAAAAAGTGACCGCAATTGCTGTATCCATTAACGAATGTGAAAATGTGTGTTTATTTCTCTCTATACAATTATATCAAATTTTCTGAATCTATTGATGTTTCCATGAGTCATGACGTCACACTATGTTCTGCCCGTTGCATCTCGAGGGGGGGGGGGGGGGGTATATTGATCAGATTTTCTCTTCAGTTTTATGATTCAAGGTTTATATTATTGCAGCTGATATTAGATTCGCACGAAGTGTCAAAAGAATGTGCAGCAAGCAGAATGGTGAACCAATTAAATTGTTCAATCAAATGATAAAAGCATGGAATTTGGCACACAAAGTATGTCATGAGAAAGATATTTGGCTTAATATAGGTGAAATATCAAGTAATTGAAAAATAAAATAAAAAATGGCTGCCATTGCATGGTTTTTCCACCTATATTTTTTAAATGCCCAATCTACAATGGCCCTATAGCTTTTATCAAGTCAACAATTCATATTGTGCACCAATCTCCCTGACTAGTGCTCAGCATGGAATGGTTACCAGCTGTATAATGTATGTGACAAAGTTTCGGTCATCACTCTCGGATTCAACTTCATGAACAACAACTCAATAAATGAAGACCGTAAACAGAGAGGATTTCTGTATGCACAATTCTACGGGGAGCACAAGACAATGTTTTTTTATACAGCAAGTAACTTGGCTGGGTTTAATCTAACTCCAATTGGATTACAGCTAATTCATGAACAAATACTTGTTACACAATTAAACCATTTGTTCTGTTCAGAACTCCACTAAACCCCCGACTGCAGTTTTTAAATTTTTAAGTTTGCTGACAGTAGCTTTAATTTTAGCAAACAATTAGACTGCATTTAAGAATCCAGAAAATTAGGTCTACAATTTCATCCAAAGTTGGATGTGATCAAACATTTTGGTTTTATTTCTCGGTCATGATTTCCTACAAGACGTTTCGCTTGACAAATTGACAAATGGCCTATTACATTGAGCTGCTAAGCACAAAACAGGTTACCAACCCAAACTCCATGTGCTTTTTATGCTAAAGCAAAAACCAGCTGAATACCAGTCACAAATCATAGATATCACCTGAAAAATTGGTTTCATTTTTACCGTTTTTGACAAGGAGGAATGTTCATGCTTAGCATTTTGTTTGTGTGCTTAGCAGTTCCATGAAATTGGCTCCAGGGCTAGCGGTGTGCTCTACGAGTACGAGGCTATGAAAAAAAGTTGCGAAAAGCAAAGAAAATGATTGTCCGTAGCGGACTTTAAAAATAAAGACATTGCAGAAATGAATGAATTGTAAATCAGTTGTGATTTTCATGTACATTTATTGTCCTTGGTATAAAAAAACATTTGATTCATAGTTCAATCTCAACATTGCTTTTGAAGTTAAAATTATTGTTCTCAGTATCAAATTGTTATTTGTTTTATAGTTACACAAAAAAACAATGTAGAGATAAAGTGATGATGCCACAAAAATTGAAATCTTAAAGAGGATTCAAGGTCCTGAAATCCCCCAAAGATTTTATGTTTTGGATTGTTTACTTATCATCCTATTTTAAACATCTGGTTGAAAGAAAACCAACTGAATGTCTTACCTTCCCAGAAATGACCAAAAAAAAATGGTTGTTTACATCAGAGATGACAGAGTACGCATAAATTTTTCCTGTCGTTTACATTAAATTACACACAGCACCAACACACTAAGCTTTACCTTACATACGCACTGTGGACATTCCTTTGTATTCGTGTAGTTAACAAACTTTGACTAAATACTCATTTTTCTCGCTTCCCCAAAACAAATTTACCCTCAAATTAGGATTATGGGCCTCTCAGCTGTCCCTTCTATCTTTTCTATATATAACCCTAACCCGTTTTTCCTCTAGCGCTCTTTTTCGGAAACTGAAAAACGGATTGTGGACGTGTGCAAGTCCACACACCGTAACCTCTTCCCGCATCGTGTGGACCTATATTGTTCGGAGGTCCACAGTGCGTATGCAAGACTAACTCACAAATGTTGTTTCTTACACGTCTGCAAAAGTCAAACACTTTCTGGCTGGAATTAGACTACACCCAGACAGCTAGAGTTTTTGGGGTCAAACAAAGTGACCCCCAAAAATCTACACAAGAATAACACAAACATGCCCAGTTTTTAAAGGATCGTTGTGTGGAGGTTTATATCCTACTTTTAAATGCTCTTTCTGATTAACATCATTTAATTCAAAACGCATTTTGTAGCCAAATTGGGCGCTTCCAGGACATAGTGTCTCTTTAAATTTCCCTGAGGCAAAGCATATACGTAAAAGGTTTTTATTTGCTAGAAATGACCAAAAAAACTCAACACAAATATTTTTTTAGAAATTTAATTAATTAACAGAATTTTCGGGGTCGAGTGCATTTCCCTAGCGTATTTCCCTAGCGACAATAAATTGTATTACCGTTATCTGCAAATAAACCCCCGACGGGAAAGTGTTGGTAAAAGACCAAAGGTCTTTACGTTCAAAACAGTGAGAAGCAAAGTCTGTTGTTGTTATGGAACCGCATAATGGGGTCTCAACACGGCGGCCATGTTTGTCTGGTTCCTTGTCAGCATAGCAATAACATCAATAACATCAGTTGATATAGGCACTAGACTAAAGCACGTTTGCGTTGGTCATAAAATTCAATTACATCCTCTGTTGGCATTATAGGTCACTGCCATTCATGTAAAAAAAACGTCCATTTGAGCGAGCCGTAGTTGACAAAATTAAATTACTTATTTGATCAGTCGAGACACACCGACCATAAAATTGTCAGAATATAGTGTCAGTATATTTTTCACTTGTATATCATTTGCGTGTAACTTTATTGTTCAAGGGTTTCATGCAATGCAAATTTAAAAAAATCACTTTTGTGTTTCATTTTCAATTTCCGTTTTGCCTTTTACAAGGGTATTTTGGGTGTCCTTTTACTGCCAATAAAAGCAATATGAATGCCCATATTCGTGAGTCATTTTAAGTACAATATCTCAATGTTACAGGGCTATTTCTGCACAAAAAAATGTGATGGAATTTTGGATATTTTTCTTGTAAATTCTTTTTCTTTGGTGATTCTTTGTTAGTATTTGACAGTAAGCCAATGAGCAAACCTTTCTAGCAAATGTTGCAAGTTTAGCAAAACTGAAGTGTCATTCCTAAAATGACATCACAATTTAAAATGTCTGAATTAGGGCACTGTTCAAAAATGACATAAAAGGTGTGTCAAATAGTCCTTACACATTTAAGAGCAGTAGAAGTTGCACAAAATGTGTTCCTCAGAAAACAATTTTCGCACGAAATGCCCCTTTAATTTCTTATTGGCTTGGCCAATATTTTTGGTCTAGAATAAAATATTCCTCACGTTGACATTTATTTACTGAAATGTTTATCGAAGTTAAGGAAAAACGATAGGATAGGATCTGTGGCAAGGAAATAATTTGTGTTCCTTACAAAATTAATTTAATTCGGAATTTTTCTTTATTTAATATTCATAGCTTTTAGACTTGGGTCTTCATTGAGAATCTTCAGGGAACTTTAAGGACATATACAGCTTGCGTTATTAACTTTAGAGTGCTTTGTCTGGACAAGCCAAGCAAAACTAGACATAGGTCGGTTGCAATTTTTGCCAAACAGAATTTATACTGTAATGCGCAAGAGCTCTAAAGTGATTGTCCAGTTTGTCTGAGCAGTTTGACCATCTAATTTCCTACTGTTGTAAATTGTTTTAAAAAAATTGCCAGAAAATTAGGGATACAATTTCAATACAATAGAAGTTAAAGGGAAATAATACGCATTGGTGAAATTCTCATGTTCAACTTCTTCCCAAAAAATTTATTTCGTTTATCACTGCCCACTTAAAAAAATCTTTATTCATTTTTAATTACAGAGTAACATTGATTACATAATTAACCAAATTAACAGTTATATCCATAAACAATTTGCTCATGTGTGCAATTAAAAAACTAAACTGCCTATTTGGCAAATTTCTTTTTACAAATTTGTACTATCGTTCATTCATTGTACCGTTTCAAACCATCCGGCATATTTCTCCCTGTCCCGCTCAAAACAACTCAAGCTTTCTAATTCTCCAGGGAAATGAATAAAAAATAACCAATACAATATTTTGAGTTGAGTGGCTAGGCAATTCGAAGGATAATATATTTGTTTTGTCCTGCGACCACATGCCAAGCTTTAGTAAGCTAGTATCGATGTGCAGCGCGCTAAATGTCATTTGGTTTTGTTCGCTACAATTTATCATTCCTACAGACAACTAAAGATTCACTGTCTGCTGCACACTGAAATCACAGTTCCCAATGGACTTGCAGCTTGGTTGCATCAATAATGCTCAAATGGACACAGTCACGGGGTTATAAATAGTCTTTATATTAAACTTGTTTTTCTCTCAAGAGAGATTAGTGTTCCGAGTAGGTAGTAGAGCTACGAGATTGATCATTTCAATAAATCATGTTATAAGAAGTGTGAAGTCGCGCCAAAAGGGCATTAGTGCTAAAAACCACTTAAAATGGAATTACGGGGATCACAGTTTGTATTCAGTGAATTACTTCAAAAATATTATATTATCTTTAACATGCAAATGTTAACATCTTGACCCGCTTAAAGGTAGTATACACTATTTGCAGATATCGAAAAAAAATTACTACCGAATTATAAGAAATATCTTACTTATTTAAAAGTAAATAATGATTGTAGGCATCCAGCAAAATGAGGGCCCTAGATATCCTGTAATTGTTCCCAAAAATTGAATTGTATAAACCAAAATTCATTCTCGCCGGACGGCGATCGCGAAAAAAACATAAGACAACAACATAAGAAAAACTGCCCGACTCCGGTTAAAAACGAACGTCGTTTTTCTTGCGTTTCTCAGCAACCATGATTGTAAAACTTCGGACAGGTCAGTTAAACGATATTTACTATGAAATACAATCCACCCATTCCTGATAATTCAAAAAATTACCAATGGTGTATACTACCTTTAACAGTCAAAAATGGACTTAACCATTTACTGCTGTTTAAATGCATTGCATTTATTGTGTTTTCCCTTTTCATTGTTCACGAACCAACATTACAAAACATAAATATCCAGAGATAAATCATTTTGAAAATTTTGCCAGCAGGCTAAAAATTGTACCTGAGCATCACTTCTCATAAGATCTGATTTAATAAGTTGAAGATAGTTACTTAGAAACTGTCAACGCCAACGTTCATGAAATAACTACTACATGCTTAAAACTAAAGTGTTGAATCAACATTATGAGTGTTGTCAGTTGGAATTCCATACATAAAACTGATGAATTCAACACTCAATGTGTTGAATTCATCAGTTTAATGGTTGAAATTCCACCTTTTAAAGAGTAGTCACTGACGGCACACTAATAATGTTGATTCAACACTTTAGTTTTAAGCGTGTACCGGTACATGCCTCACAGGAACTTGAAAAGGTCGTTTGTTTTAATAGTAAACAAACACTTAATGATAAAAACTAAATTGGACAGTAATGTCATTTTTTGCCTGGAACATCACGGTGAGTGGACAACTTCAATTACTTGGCAATCAAAATTGACCAAGAGATTGCACTTAAAAAACTGGGAAAAAAATATGTAATCTTGAAAACACTCACCTACCCATACCGTCATGTATGGACCGGCAATTGTGGACGGGGCATTGTCCGACCATCTTACCTCTTTTGTTTATACTCTAACGTTTTCGGATGATCGCCATAGGATTTGTACACGAGTTGAGATCGTGGACGTTGTGTCAATCGTGGACCCATTGTTTGCCTCCGACGACCACGATTGCCGGTCAATACAAACGCATACCCACAGCACAGATACATTTGGCATGATCTGTACTCACTTGTGCTCCATCCTTAACTAAGCTCTTGCAAGTACAGTTACAGTACTCCTACACCTAAGCCCTTCCTTGTGTGATTTAAATATAAATACTGTTTTCATTTTTCAGAAATGTGGGACAAAAATGTAGAAGTAAGAAATAACAAAAATAGGAATATTTGAAAGCCTGAAATGTTGTGTCTTTGTAATTTCTTAAAATGTATACAGATATTAGGAATTTGAACTCTGAGTGGAAAGAGGGTGGGGAAGTTAGAGGGTAGAGGAGTTGGAGGGTGGGGGAGGGGAAGGGGTGGCAAGTGGGGTGTCGGGTAGGGGAAGAGGGGCGTCCTGGATACCTCCTGTGATCACATGACCCATTTTCGTTCCTCTCCTCTGAGTAGTAATCTCTCGCTATCAAGGACGGGACCTTTTCGTTCCTGGAAATGATTGATGAAAAAAGACCCAAATTTAATAACCCGTGTACGCTTTTGAAATTTTATAAAAATGTCAAGCGCTATTTTCAGTTCAGGATTTTTTGTAATGGGATTTGTTAGTAGATCTGTCATATTTGCTATTCAGTTTGCACCAGTGACAAAAACCTGCAATGAAGCTCTTTTTATCCACCACTTTTGTTGCAATGAATGATGTGTGCACGTCAGAAAGCGCCTCGCAAGGCACTGATATTCCAAAACTAATCACAGCTCTATAAATTAATTGTTCGATCCAGGATATCTTTGAAAATCCAAATATTTTGAAAACTTGAAAATGAATAAAACTGCTGCAAACTACTTTTTGACTGGAATGACCTGAAATATACAAATAAAATAAAATAAAAGGGCCTAATAGTAGTATTTTGATCTCAACAAGATTTTCTTAAGAGACAAAATGACGGTGTACAAGTAAGAAACAAATCTTTTTGAAAGTACACTTTCCAGGATCAGGAGGAAACATGAAGTATGAATGGCTCCTAATAGATTGACAAACAAGTCAAAAATGGTTGAAGAATTTTGAAAGATTGAGTATACCAAGTAGACCCTGTTTGCCGATAAATCAGAAGTGTGCCTCCCACAAATACAGCCCAACACATTCTCTCAGCACCTATCTCTGGTCTGAAATCTATCAGTATGTAGGAACAAACATTTGATGTGAACCTTACCTTAAGCATAGAGGCTCTCTCGTAGCTTGTACCACCACAAACCCTGTAAAAGAAAATGGAAACAAAAACATCAATTAGGAGAAGGAATACTTAATTATTCTTTTGCATTACTTAAAAAAATGTTAATACCTCCGCCAAGGAGGTTTGTTTGTTTGTCTGTTTGTTAGCAAGATTAGAGAAAAACTACTGAAGGGATTTTAACAAAATCTTGTAGGTAGATAGATGGGTCAGGAATATGGATCACTTTGAATGATTTTCTTTGTTACCAATTGGAAGATAGGACGTTATGCAGTTGGGGCCGAGGTCTGAGCTCTAAAGAGCGTCTTTTTTTCTAGTTCAGAATTGGAAGATTTATTATAACCTACCTCTGAATTGAAGTCATTTGTGACAAACTCACCAATTCAAAAACAAAATGATGAATCTTTACATATTCTGTATGTTTTTTCTTTAATTTTGACCAGATTTGTTTTGTGTTTGATTAATGTTGGTAAAAATCAATTTTATCAATATGGAATCATCCTTTGATAGAATATACAGGAAACGTCTATTGCTAAGCTGGCACTAGTACAGATGTTTTTGTAATTGATTTTTGTTTCTTGAAGGTTGCACTAGGTGTTTGTGTATAAAAAAGCAATGACATTAATTGTATATATTACAATGCTGCTGTGTTAACCACCAACACAATCCGATTACCGGTATGTTCAGAAACGCATGAATTGTCTGATAACATCTGGTTCAGGAAAAAATAATATTAAATTATTAAACTGCAATTAAAACAATTTTTTAAGTATTTTACATTGACAAGAACCAGACTACAAAATAATTTTTTCTTGTTTTTTTCAGCTTCTACGAACACAAAACATTAAAAACAGGTCAGCCTCACAATATTTACTATAACTATGAACCGCCAAACCCTTCAATTTTTGAACATTAGCAAATAGTGTATACTTTAAAGGCTGATTTTGAATATCTCATTTCTAAAACAGTGAAATGCAAACCGAGTTAAAAAAATGTTTTTAAAACTCAAATGTCCATTGCAGCTCCACAGAATGTTCTAGAATCCCCTCTGACATTTGATGTTTTTATACTGACTAGAATAAATCTCGACAAAATTTAAATTATCCAATTCCAAAAATCTTTAATCCCTCTTGAGATAGCAGTCCTAGCGTGCGAGCTCTCGCAGAGGATTTCTAATCTATAAAATGCTGCTGTCTCCATCATAAACAAACTAGACTGACGTTGATGAATGACGCCCACAAAATTAACAGAAAAGGAATTCGATGATGTAAACAGTGGGTAAATAGCAGTTGTCAGGATGTGGCAATGGACACGTACATTAGGTAAGAATTACTGTGACAGATCGTCTAAACACTGGGGAAGGTAGGGGGGGGGGAGGAGTAGGGGAAATGTCACTATTTGTGACTGTCTTAATTTATCATTTCGAGGCACTTTCAACACACAGGTACAGGGATGAGATTGTCAATTAAGGAAAACAGTCTCAAATTTGATGAAGTGTCTAAATGATGCATATCTTTCTATATAGATGTATAAGATTTAAAAGTCTGATTTCAGACACAAATCGTAAGAATCTGTGATCCCTGAACACATGCTGGAAATAGAGTTCTTAGGAAGAAAAAAAAGGATAGGTTAGTTGGTCGCACATTATGCTTGTACGGTATTCAACAATTCCAGGGTTCGTACAATATTTTTGATCAATTTTATAATTCATTTTTAGGAGAAAACAAATATGGGAGAATACATGAGAAATACATTATTTACTCATTTATTTCTCCAAGTAAGATATTTCTTCATAATTCGGTAGTAAATATTTTCGATATCTGCAAATGGTGTATCCTACCTTTAAGAGGGCCTAATATTTTGATCTTAACAAAATCTTTAGATGCAAAATGGCTGTGTACATGAAACAAACATATAAAGGGGGGACAAACAAGCATGGTGCATAACATGGTTGGGAGAAGAAACACAAATGAGGGATAACAGAATGGGGTATTAGAACCAACAAAATTATCAGGTAAATTATCAGATTGCGAAGCGTTGCCAGCGCAGCGAGCAGAGCTCTCGCGCCTCACGGCCGGGGGTCCAGTTAATTTTTGCATGTTTCTGTGAAAGTCTAGCTAAGTTAATAAAATAAATTACTACATGAACATGATTAACGTGACTTTGTATCTCCTCTCTTTTTGTTGTGCCCATAATTTGATTTAAAAAAAATAAAACATATAAACAAAAATTATTTTAAAAAAATTAATAAATAAAATTAAAAACAAAAAAACAAAAACAAAAACCCATTGTGCCGGGCCGCACAGACAATTTGAACCCAAGTGCCGGGCAGAAATTTGCAGTGCCGGGCGGTACCGCCTGGCGCCGCCCACCGTGGCTATAACCCTGGGTCAGAGTGGGTAGGATCAAAGACAGACCAAGGGGGTAAAGGGTGAAAACCTGGTTGGGGAACAAACAAATTGTTTCATTTTTTTTTTACCAAAAATCTCTTTTCCCCCATAAAGAAACAAATGTATTTATTTATATCATTTTATAACCAGGGTAGCACCATCAGTTATCAAAGAAGAGTAAACTTAAAACTTATCTTTTTAATAAATAGTAGATTTAAGTTTTGTTCCAGTTTGTTTTAATTTATCCTTTCTTTTGTTATGCGCTTTGATCATGTTTTGGAAAAGCACAGTATAAATGCCTGTTATTATTGTTATTATTATTATTCTACATGGGAGCCCTGGATTAAAGGTAGGATACACCAATTGCCGATATCAACATTTGTTACTACCGAATTATTAAGAAATTTGAAAGTAAATTATTTGAAAGTAAATAATGATTGTAGGTATCTAGCAAAAGGATTGCGCTAGATATCCTGTAATTGTTCCGAAAAACTAAATTTTCTATATTCAATATAAATTCAACATTCAATAACATAAGAACCACTGCCCGATGCGAGTTGAAAACGAATGCTGTTTTTTGTGCTTTTCTCGGCATCCATGATTGCAAAACTTTAAACAAGTCGGTTAAATTATATTTAACCGACCCATTCATTATAATTCAAGCAATGACCAATGGTGTATCCTACCTTTAAATCATTAGATTCTTTCAAAAAAGGTCTGCATTCGCGTAAATTATTTCACTCAGTATTAATATAAATTCACATTCTATGTGGTCTGAAATTATTCATTCATCCAGTTCCTATAAATGTTCATTGTAAACAGGCAAATGTAACTCTTCTTTTGTGACAATTTAATAACAGTTTATGATGAGTTAATATAAATTCAAATTTGGGTTTGTCATTTATAAACATAATTTTGTGAGAACTGTATATGCAGGGCTTTCTAAGTGCTTGCAAGAGAAATTGTTTTGAAAGCTTTCTCGCATTGGAAATAAATCAGTTTATTATGATCGGGCCCAGGCGCGGGATCGTTTTTCACGAACCTCAATCAAGACAGACTCGGGATGATATCATGGGTAGAACGCCCCAATATTTCTAGCTTCGCTCGCTTCACACTGCACCACCATACCATAGTTATTTTCATCTACCGAAAGCAAAACAAAATGTGATGATATGATACACCCCTGATGAATAAGTGGTTTTACCTGCACGATTTGTTGGGTATTCGGTTGAATGTGATGGATCTATTGCTGCAACCTTTGCACCTGAAGTATCGTAGTTTTGCCTCGTGTCTGGCAAGATGGTGGTTTTCTGAGGCACAAAACGACGATGGGGTGAACCATGTGTAGTCACACTACAGGATCACGGGAAAACAAAGGAACATTTGTGTTTATCATTAGAAAAGGTGGTGTAAAATAAAGTGAGAAACGTAAACTTTAACTAACAGGGTAACATAACATTTTGGTTTTATTACGCTTATTGAAATTGGTGAAGAATTCATTTTATATCCAAACTGTAACCTCTGCCCATACTCAATGTTGTAATCGAGTACTTCTCAAGTACCAGGTTAACTACCAAATATTAAGATGGTTTGATATAGATAACGCTGGATAACACTAGACAGTAAATACTTTGCTAGAAAAATTTAAGACTTTGGACAATCCGAATTTTGAATGAATTAAGATTTTAAGACAAAAGCATTTGGTAATTACTTATTCCGAGTATACGTATGTCCCAAATCTTTGATTAAAAAGTATCTCGATGTACCCCAAGTTATTTTATTTTTTTCAACACTGACTTCGTTTGTTGTCTACCATCAATGTTTCTCTTACTTTTTTCACAACAAACAGATCAATACACGTATTTGGTGCTAAACAAAGTACTCGGAAAATACTTGACTACAACGCTGCTGAATGAGTAATTGAATTTTAGTGACTACGTGTGATTTTAGAATAAATGGACGAGTATTATTTGTAGGTCCAGACAACTTTGAAATACACTCAAGTTTGGTGATTTGGGTTTTGATTTCCTTCAAAGTTTGATTCAGGTTAACTTTACTCTTGGTAATATCTACTATTTGTGGCCGTTCCTACCTTCTTACAAGACACCACTTTGCATATCTTCTCCTTGATTGAATCCATCTGGTTTTCCAGACGTTCTTTCTTCTCAAGTTGCTGGAAGTACTGCTCTTCCATTTCGGCTTGTACCTACAAAAACATATAAAACACACAAAAAACAACCAAATTAGCTCACAGTTAAATAACAGATTGGGTCTACTTGTCAATTTCATCTAGTAGTAGTCAATTCCTACTCAAACACAAATTTCAGAATACAAAGGAGTCCCCAAACATGGCAAACTTTTATAATAACTTTGATTATTCACTTGGTTTTCCACATGTAGTGTTGCCAAAAAAATGGTAATTTTGCGTCCCTAAAAATATTTGATGTTCAACCTTTGTGAATAATTTTGGTGTCATAAAATTTGGTCCAAAATACAAAAATGGTAGTGTCTGGAAATTGGGCACGAAATGGGCCGAGTGTTCTCCAATGTGGGGCGCTTAAACAAATCTTGGAAGATCCCACGTTTTAAAAGTCTTTAACAGTCTTTAACAACTCCACCAACATTCCCAACTACACGTTTCTCCAAAAATATTTTAACAGGAATGTTTAGAGCTTGATGACATTTCACGGAATATAAAATTTAAGGTAGATCTTTTGCTCTAGCAAGGCACTGTAGGTAAAATTAAAAAAATTGAAAACATTTGTATCAGCAAACAATCAAATCAAAGCCATTTTCAGTTTTGATAGGCATCTGGGTTAATTTGTCCCTGCCCTGTGAAAGCTGGTTTACTTCTACACTCACTTCAGCTAATAGTCCTGAGTGTTTAGATTTGGCATTCACGATCGCCTTCAATTCATCCTGGTTCATGTCCATATCTTGACCCAGGAATGACCTCTTCTGTTTCTTGGCCGGTTGGCCCTCAGTCTCCGATTCATTGCCCTCTGTTTTCAAATAAAATAAATGATGCATCTTAATTGTCACTGGTTTATTGTAATTCCCTAATAACTCATGACATTTTATTTCATGCCTATTTGTGTTATTTTTGCATGTTGGTTCTGAAGATGGAAATTTATATTGACCAGTTCGCGCCGGGATTATTTTGACATTGACCGGACCCAGGCGCAGAATTATTTTTCACGAACTTTGATCTGAGATGGGTTCAGGCCGATGTAGCCTGATTTTAGACTCTATGAAATACTGAATCATTAGTAGCATGCTTAATTTAGTGATGAACATAATAAATAGGAGAGTGAACGTTCACGTGAGAGGATTTAACCAATAATAGGGAAAAGGAGTCCGATTTTTACAGGGGTCTGATATTCATATAACACCGGCATCTGTGGGTAGCACACTTATATTTGTTTGCCTCGCTGGCTGTGAGCCGTCATTGACGTATATTTCTGACCTTGCTCGTGACGTTTTTGTCCGTAATCGGTTTTGAATTCCGGAAAACTTTGCGTGTATACAGGTCCTACGATGCGAACTGGTTAAATATACCCTTTTTAATTTCTAAAGCAGTTGTATTTTTGTGAAAAATAAATTGACATATTTTGGGGAAAAAAATGATACAATATTTTTAAATGGCGAGATTGATAACTTTTTTTGATAAAGGAAAATGTTTCAAGCGAATTCAATTTTAATTATAGTTTTTTTTCTCCTTTCCAAAAAAATAAAATAAAATTATTTAGAAAACTACAAACCCTCCAATGATCGATTCAGATCCTCTTCCACCCTCCTCTTGACTGCCTCCCGTTTCCGTGGTGACCCCAAACCCTTGCTCTTCCCACCGACCTCATTGGGGTCTTCCTTAGTGATCTGCCCCTTGGTTCTGACGAGAGCGATGGCACGTCTCTTGGCCGCGTCCACACTTGGCTTCTTTTTTAAACCGCGCTTCGTCAGAGGCATGTTTCTTAAAGGAACAGTTGGCTTCTGGGGACTGTTTGCATCATCAAAGATGATGTCATCGTCCTCGCCAAAGCCGCGCCCGAGGACAGGAGTCCTGTTTTCCGTGTCGCTTTGCGGGGACAGTCTTTTTGAGTTGTGAGCTCTTCCTCCATTGCTTTCCTTTGGACATGTCTTGGCAGTCGTTGACGCTAATGATGAGGAGGAGGAGTATCTTTTGTGGCCAGCCAGTCTGGACGCTTGTCTTGCCCGCATATCCTTCTGGTGCTGCTTCAGCAGATCTTTGGCAGAGATGGTGCTGACTGGCTTTGTCACTTTAACAAAAAAATAAACAACTTCATTTTCTTTATCACAAACTTTAAGACCAAACCCATGGAATTCTACAGTTGTTTTCCGCAGGCCCAGGAAACTATGTTGATACATTTTTTTGTCTGCTATACTCTGTGGAGATTCTTCGCTAAACAAACCCATGAAATAGGTCCAGTTACACAGGGGCGGTAACGCTGAGAACAAGACAATCTGCTAACAGAGCCTCTGTCTATTTCCTGGAGGCATTAAGCAGAAAGCAAGGCAATAGTGTCTCCCCTTATACCCTAGCAGGAAACAAATGCTTAAATCAGTTTGCACAACCACGCTGTGAAATAGCGCTTAAGGTTAGCAGATTTTTCTGCTATAGTTAGCACAACTTTTCTGCTATTACTGTTAAGCAGCAGAATGAAATTGGGCCCAGGGGCCAATTTCATGAGCCGCTGTAAGCACACAAAAAATGCTTAGCGTGAAAATTCTTCCTTGGCAAAAAAGGTGTTTCAGAACAAATTTTCAGGTGACAGATATCGTTTGTGACTGGTATTCGGCTAGGTTTTGCTTAGCACGAAAAGCACAGAGTTTGGGCTGGTAACCTTTTTTTGTGCTAAGCAAATTCGTTAGCACCTCCATGAGATTGGCCTCTGGTCTCAACAGTAGATTGAATAGAAACATTTTCAAAAGAAATGGCCCCTAGAAACCAAATTACAAATGTAGTTTTAAGGATTGTCCGATCCAAACATGTTTACATCATCTAATCAGAAACCATCAAACTCAAATATTTCTAAGCAAAATTACATCGAAAAATGATTTCCATTTACCTTCTTCAACTTTGACCATGTGACGAATAAGGTTTTGAGAGCCCAAACAGGGTGTACTCAGCATTTCCTTGCTGTAAAAATAAGAACACAGAATAAACTTACACATACAGCACACACTGTTCATCAGTTCGCGCCAGAGGACGTATACACAAACGAATTTGCCCAGATTCAAAACGGATGACGCATAAACACATCACGAGCAAGGCCGGAAATGTCTGTCAGCAGCGAGCAAGGCCGGAAATGCGTGGGTGTGCTTCCCGGTACCATCATCCTGAACTCGTCTCGGATCGAGTTTCGTTAAAAATAATCCCGCGCCTCGGCGATGTAAAAATGAATCCCGCGCCTCGGTGATGTTAAAATAATCCCGGCGCGAACTGGTTAAACAACCAACCCAAAAACAACGTCCCCCCTAATACTTGTTGTTCTAATTAATAAACTACTGAGCATTAGTCCATCAAATAACTATTAATCAATAGAGGAAGTCTCTAGGAATCCAGCCATACTCTTTATTTTGTCAACAACAGTGATTTTATGGACAAAATTAAGCAATTTATGTCAAAAATTGTCGGGGAAAAAGTTTCACTTTTGTGTAATTGAATGAGACATTAAATTTGAACATTTCAATCGTTCAATGAACTTTGAAGAACATGAAGATTATTCACACAAAATGGAGAACCGAGATGACCAACATTTCAAATTATAAAAAAAAAACAACAACGTGCAAACAACAACGCGTTGACGTGATCAACCACAACAAATGATTAGACACAAATGGAAAGATGCACCTTTTTCGGCATCATTTCTCAGGGATTTCCACTTTTCCACACCGGCAAGTTTTGTTTAATTTAATCAACCTGAAAAAATGCAGCCTAACAAGTGACTGTTTAATTAAATCGTTTGCAATCACTGTTTTAACTGATTAGAATTGTTATTGGCCAAACACTAGTCACAGGACTTACAATTGTGGATTGGCTCCTGACACTTTAACCAATGTATCCTCGTGGTCTTGTCGTCCATGTAGCGTTAAGACGCTGTCTCGTGCCTCTTGTTCTATCTCCTTGGCTCCCTTGACTCCTAGGGACTGCAGGGCCACCTTAGTCTCCTTCTTCTTAGGTTTGGCTCCAGACGTCGAACTTGCCCTTACGACGGAGGCACTTTATTTGCAGAGAAAGTAGAGAGTTCTGATTAGGATGGACTATATTGCGTTCGTTTATTTTACCGGGGACGACACGGTTAGCCCGGGTCGTTCGATTAGCTCACTCGAGTCACCTATTACGTTTATTAAAGTAGTTTTGTAAGCGCATCCTTTAATCTAAAAATGTAATATTTAAGAATTTTTTTTTTTTCGAGCTTTAGGGATGCGTAAACTAACTTTAATTTTACCATTAAATGTCGTAATCACAGCGCACTCATGTGTTTAAGAAAACGGCCTAGTGACTATTTTCTCGAACACTTGAGGGCACTGTATGATTAATAGACAATTCGAAAATAATTCACTTATAAGTTTTATACACAACTCTACAGCTCAAAAAAAAAATTATTTCCAATGTTTAGTTTTTAGATAAAAGTACAGTTCCTGAGTTGGTGCCCAGAAAATGGCGTTGTCAGCACCCTCATTCGACCAGGTAAATGGTGAATTCGCTGGTTTCATTTTGTACTTCACACACTGGCACAGAAATCTTTTTATAAAGAGTTATTTCAAAAAGATACAATTTGTATCAATTTCAAAACTTCAATTTAAGGCATACCTCACTGGGTTGTAAGTATGGCCTCCATAGATGATGTTAGTTCCTAGTTTGTTCTTGAAAGCTTTTGGGTGAACCCCACCATATCTGAAAGACAATGATATTAGAAAGAAAAAAAAAAAAAAAAACATTCCAAACTCTTAAGGAATGAACATTAAAAAAATAAAAATTGTTAATGGTCTAGTCAAATGTAGGATAATGTCAAAGTTATAGCCGAGCAAAACATCACTTGATAAAAATGGATGTAAATGAAGAATTACACAAATTACTCAAAATGAAGATAATATATTCTTTCACAAGTTTTGTCTAATAAATATAGATGAATATATTTAAGACTAACATGTGTGGTGTCAAGGAAAGCCGACAGGATGGGAAAGTTACTGAGATTAAAACAGTTGTCCAAATTTCTCCAATTTACTTACGACGATTGCAGGTCGGTTCTTTTAGAGCTGTGTTTCTTATATTCACTCTGAACGTGGTACTGGCAAAACTCACTAACAGCCCTGAAATAAAACCACAAACAAATTAACCCAAACAATTAACCAGATAACAAGTAGAAAAACACACTTTTTAAACTTGTTGGTACTTTCTACAAATCTTGTTTTTCCATTCAGGCTTTCAAGCAAACCCAGACAAAAATGTAGAACAGTAAGATTTTGAAAAAGCTGATAGTAGGACTTTGGAAGACAAAATCAGCATTAAGGTCATACTTTTGTGGGCTTTCAGGAGAGAAAGTGAAAGAAAGTAGAAATGTCAAAAAAGTAGAAAAAAGCCGGAATTAAAAACAAAATAGGAAAAGCAAGGTAAAAAAAGTAGAAAAAGCCGGAATTAAAAACAAAAAAAGAAAAGCAAGGTAAAAAAAGGTTTTAAAAGCCGGGATTAAAAACAAAATAGTAAAAGCAAGGTAAACAAAAGTAGGAATAAGTAGGAATACTTAAAAGTCAAATGACGAAGTGAAGATGATTTTGACTTACATGTTGACAACCATTGAGCATGCCTTGCCATCTTTACGTCGGCCGCGACAGTGACTAAAATCCTTGGATGTCCCCAGGAGTAGCAGTTTATCAGGGTGGTCAATGCTCAATGACACGCCCTCGTCCTTTAGAAAAAAGGGAGAGGATACATTTTGTTTAAAAAAGGGAACGAACAGTTTTAGACCTAAATAAAGTTTATTAAACCCTGACCTTCCGAACTCCTTCAAAATCTAAACCACTTTCGTAGATTTTTTGGGAAATGGTTCAAATCTGGAAACATTTGGTTGCGATCCTCGCTGCTTTTCAGATTTGAACGAGTCAGCCGACTTCGGCTAGCTCGGTGGTCGAGTGAAAAAAGGGTGGTATGTTCGAGTTGCACCTGAGTGATTTTTGTACTAATAATCTCTTGTGCACAACATTGAATCTATAACTTGTTTATAAAATTATGTCGGTGAAGGGAAAAATCCAATACTGGATGTACATCACGTCGACGCCAATTATATTTTCTGCATTTAGGGGCTACCAAATCTACACCATTTGTTTTTGGTGTAATTTTCAAAAATAGATGGGTTAGGGGGTTCACATCGATGGTAAATGACCTAGATGCTAAAAAACAAAACAATAAATTTAATGCTCACGTTGTAGTCTGGTTCCTAGACTTTCTTCAGACAAAACAAAGTCATTTTAATATATGAGAATTATCAGGTTAGGAAACCAGACTAGTTAGCTGGCACCCATTCCACATTACAGTACTGCAAATAAAATGTGGACTAACTAATTAATTCAAACATCAAACGACTGATGCTTTATGTTAACAAGTGACAGGTGGCTATTATTAATTACCAAATGAATAGTAAGGGAAAAGCCAACCGTTGCTTTAAAATTCGAACAAAGATACTGACAATTTGGGAGACTGCCAACATAGGGCAAGATAGCTCAGTTGGCAGAGCGCCGGTCTGGTGTTCTGGAGGTCGCAGGCTCGAGTCCCGCCTTGCCAGTTTCTTTGTTGACTTTGAATCTTTGAGCTTTAAAATTCTGTGCGATGAATCAAAGAAGGTGCACTTGAAGTAAGCCACAAGAGGGCGCTATTTAAATGGACGGGTGCCATCTTAAAATGGACCGGCGACTGAAAATCGCTATACCGAACGATCGATATACCGAACAAAATCTGTGGATCCAGCGATGTTCGTTATAGCGGCGTTCCACTGTAAACACTTGTTAGTCAAAAACCAACATTTTTTGGGGTCGCTCTGGAAACACTAGTGTCAAACAGCTGTAAAAACAAACAGAAAACCCACATTTATTACCTGCACGTTGTCCTTGGGAGGCATGACTGAGGCATTGAGTAGACCGATGACCGAACCCTGGGTAGTCTTCCAGTGATCGTCGTGGGATTTACCAAACAGGAAAAGAGTGACTGTCTGATCACAAACGCTCAGGTCCGACAACTTCCAAATACTGAAGGTCTTACCCTGGTAAAAAAAATAAAGTTGGATTAAAACAACATGCCAGCTACTGGTATGACTAACGGCACTTTCAGACTGTGGAGTGCAAGGAAATAGTGAACAAGTTTGCAACCAGCAGCAACCTGAATCGTCGATAGGCCTGTACATTTTAGAAAAATTGTGGCTAGTATGGCCCACTGCAGCGTTTTGCAGTAAGTACAGTTCTACTGCATATAAACGGTCAAGGCACTATAGCCAAAGGAATGGGACCAATATTACCAAGAAAAAAGGTTAGTGTCGTTAAAAAAGTTGAAATTTACAATAAAAAATGCTAGTTTACGATTATAATTTCATCACAGTCACGTGTACATAACTTTTTTATCATTTCAAATATTTAAACCTGTAAAAAATATTCAAATATGCGTGCACCATTCGTGGATTGCAAACAAACTAGTAACATAAATTTCCAAAAATGCGTCGCTGAGAAGTATTCTTGGAAAAGACATTCTTTCATTATTATTTTCGTCAAAATGACAGCAATGACAGGAAGTTTAACTGCACTGCACTGGCCACCCATGTTACTGCCTTGGCCACCTACTTTACTGCTTGTTTTAGGGGGTAGTTTGGACACGAGGACCCCCATAGTAACCCAGTCTCCATCATTGGATCCGCCGGCAAGATACTTCTGGAGGATAGATAAACGGAGCATCTTACGCCCCTCCATCATGGATTCCAGCTTGGAGGAGGAGATAAGGGGATTCCTTGATGGAGAAGAAAGACTAATATATCAAAATCAAAATTGGCTTAAAGTCTTTATATAAACCACAATTGAAAACAAGGATGCTTCCTGAACCACGTTTCACAAATGACCTTTGACCTCAGTAAGTGACCTTTGTTATTACCATCACATGCAAGTTTCCATACAGACAGTAATATTGAACGTAGAGGGCATTGTACCTGTCATTTGGGAGTATAATTTAAAGTGATTAGAAGATAATTCATGTCATTTTAGATATTCTTACAGCTCCAAAATTTAAATTGTTCAATGTTCAATTTTTAAATAAAAGTAAAGTTACTAAAAAAACGCGATTTGGCCTGTGTTGGTACTCAGAAAATGATGTCTTACAGTGGCCTCATGTGACCAGAATACAGCCTTTTGCATCAACAACCCAAGTTTGATTCCAATTGCAGCTTACGTTTTCAAATGAGACCAATTTTACAATTCCAGCCCATTTTACAATTCCAGCACATTTTACAACCTCAAAGGACCTTTGACCTCAGTACTTTAGGTCAATACCATAAAAGGTTACACTATTACATTTATGACCATAGTCTAATTATAATTGGACTTTAACTTTGCATAAGACCAATTTTGTTTTTAACTTTCACCAAAATAATAAAAACTACGTACGTAAATAGTGATTGCATAGTCTCTTTCTAAACATTGTTCAGGCGAGAAGAAAAAAAGTGCACACTTACAGAATTCGGATGTGTGAGTATTTATTTGTCTCGATGTGCTCTTTCTGTCCAGCTGCCTTAGTGGGCCCCTTGCCAGCAGTACCATCCTTCCTTCTGTCTTGGATTGAACCAGTTGGCTTACCAGAGAACGCCTTCTTGGCACTAAGACCCGTTGACGAGACACCAGGCTTGACGTTAGTCTTATGGATTCGACTGTGAGCCTCTAGTTTCAGTTTGCTGTTGAAGGACATCCCGCAGTCTTTACAATCTTGAGGTGACTCCTTACGATGCTTGAACATGTGCACGTCTAACGCTTCTCTAGTGTCAAGCAGTTCTTTGCACAGCTCGCATTTGTAGGGACTCACTAAACAAAAACATTTTTGTTTTATTAAACAAAATTTGTTTAACAAAGTTGTTTTAAATCTAGGCAAAAACACCACCCACTCAAAACAAAAAAGTACATCCACCCACTCAAAACAAAAAAGTACATCAACCCCCCAAAAAAGTTTCACAAAACTTCCAAAATGACAGCTTATAAACAACAGGCTTTAGCTGACCCAGGTGAAATGGTAGGAGAAAATAGAATCAAAATTTGTTTAAAAGCCCGACAAAAGTAGGACTTTGGAGGAGTTTTTCAAGCTTTCAGGAGTAGTTTCTGTTTATACTCACACATCTGAAAAAATCAGAATACAAAGGATATTTTTTTACAATGCTACAACTAGAAAGTTCTCAAATTTTGTACTAGTTTGCGCCGGGATTATTGTGCCTCGCTTGTGACGTGTTTATCCGTCATCCGTTTTAAATTCCGGATATATGAATTTCGGAATTTTGAATTCCGTGTATACACGTCTTCAAACACGTTCTCAAACACGTTAAGCTTTTACAAAATGTATTCTTTGAGACAAAATCTTCTCTCCTATAGTGTCCCTGATGAAAAACCTTTTTGAGGAATTGCTCTACCTTTGTTGGGTTTCTTGGCGGCGTTCTTCGGAGTGTGGGCCAACCTCTTGCTATTCTTGCCAAAGAGGTCACTCTTTGCTTTCTCCGGTGATCCCTCGTCTTCCCCGTCGGAATCGTCCCAGTCATCCAGTTCACTTAGTGTCGGTGTCTCCATTAAACCTGCCAACAACCCACAAATATTACAAATAGCCCTATTAGACATTACCCGATGATTACGGCTTGACGCTTGCTATACTTTGCGTGCAAAATACCGAGAAAAAATATGTTTTTGACTAAAAGTGAATTGTGCAGCTTCCGCCTTGTCGGTGGAGAAAAATAACCCTCCAGAAGACTGTGCAGGGGTTTTTACTCGGGAGCCAGAGTTAAAAAACGAGCGTGGAAAGTGCTAGTCTGAGTAAAATTATAAAGACGCGACGGTGACCCCCACATTTCTCTATCAATGCTATAGGGCTATTTGGCTATTGAGCAAGATGGTCATGTGTCTAAGGTCGTGTGTCTAAGGTCGTGTGTCTAAGGTCGTGTGTCTAAGGTCGTGTGTCTAAGGTCGTGTGTCTTAGGTCGTGTGTCTTAGGTCGTGTGTTTTAGGTCATGTGTCTTAGGTCATGTATCTAAGGTCATGTGTCTAAGGTCATGTGTCTGAATTATTTGGCTACAGCTTGAAATTACACCCGCTCTTATGGTTCCCAAACAGCTTCAACCACTTCCTTTATTAAGCCTCCTATGTTTGGGTCACTATTGGGGTCAGTTGTTCAGGCACACACACATGCACAGACTATCAATGTGTGTGTAAAGTTTGTATATTGAAGCGGTGTCCCCCTTAGGAACACATGCAAAAAGCTGGATTCAGGACATTTGCCTGGTTTTTGTTTATTTATGAATTTTTCAGCCATCTTAACTCCCCACCCCCAGGTGGTTATTTACCCCCATTTTGATACAAGGTATTTGATTAAAATAGTTAAATAAAAAAATGGCCTTTTTGTTACCAAAATCACTGATTTTGTGTGGTTTTTTTATAGCCCAAATGGACCTAAATACCTAGACACCCAAACATGGTTATTTACCTCCATTTTTGGGTATTAAAAATTTGATGAAAATACATGTATTCCCAAAAAATACACATTCTTTACGTACATGACGTTATGGGAAAATTCCATAGGATTTGTGTGCTTAAGGAAAATGTTTCGATAATCGAACCCTAAAAAGTCTTTCGACCCAAAATATTCAATATCGCCATAATATGTCTTTTCCATTTCCTTTCTTAACCCCAAACTACCTTTGGTTTAGACCCCTTTACTGGAGACCCAAAATGCTATGAGGACAGGAGATTGTCAGCTTTAAAAATAAAATAACAAATGTCCCCATAACGAGGTGTATGCCTACCTATTTGAACATTTTTTTATCATAATCTTGTTTTTCTTTAATATTGTATTGAATTTCGGAATTTTGAATTCCGTGTATACACGTCTTCAAACACGTTCTCAAACACGTTAAGCTTTTACAAAATGTATTCTTTGAGACAAAATCTTCTCTCCTATAGTGTCCCTGATGAAAAACCTTTTTGAGGAATTGCTCTACCTTTGTTGGGTTTCTTGGCGGCGTTCTTCGGAGTGTGGGCCAACCTCTTGCTATTCTTGCCAAAGAGGTCACTCTTTGCTTTCTCCGGTGATCCCTCGTCTTCCCCGTCGGAATCGTCCCAGTCATCCAGTTCACTTAGTGTCGGTGTCTCCATTAAACCTGCCAACAACCCACAAATATTACAAATAGCCCTATTAGACATTACCCGATGATTACGGCTTGACGCTTGCTATACTTTGCGTGCAAAATACCGAGAAAAAATATGTTTTTGACTAAAAGTGAATTGTGCAGCTTCCGCCTTGTCGGTGGAGAAAAATAACCCTCCAGAAGACTGTGCAGGGGTTTTTACTCGGGAGCCAGAGTTAAAAAACGAGCGTGGAAAGTGCTAGTCTGAGTAAAATTATAAAGACGCGACGGTGACCCCCACATTTCTCTATCAATGCTATAGGGCTATTTGGCTATTGAGCAAGATGGTCGTGTGTCTAAGGTCGTGTGTCTAAGGTCGTGTGTCTAAGGTCGTGTGTCTAAGGTCGTGTGTCTAAGGTCGTGTGTCTTAGGTCGTGTGTCTTAGGTCGTGTGTCTTAGGTCGTGTGTCTTAGGTCGTGTGTCTTAGGTCGTGTGTCTTAGGTCGTGTGTCTTAGGTCGTGTGTCTTAGGTCGTGTGTCTTAGGTCGTGTGTCTTAGGTCGTGTGTCTTAGGTCGTGTGTCTTAGGTCGTGTGTCTTAGGTCGTGTGTCTTAGGTCGTGTGTCTTAGGTCGTGTGTCTTAGGTCGTGTGTCTTAGGTCGTGTGTCTTAGGTCGTGTGTCTTAGGTCGTGTGTCTTAGGTCGTGTGTCTTAGGTCGTGTGTCTTAGGTCGTGTGTCTTAGGTCGTGTGTCTTAGGTCGTGTGTCTTAGGTCGTGTGTCTTAGGTCGTGTGTCTTAGGTCGTGTGTCTTAGGTCGTGTGTCTTAGGTCGTGTGTCTTAGGTCGTGTGTCTTAGGTCGTGTGTCTTAGGTCGTGTGTCTTAGGTCGTGTGTCTTAGGTCGTGTGTCTTAGGTCGTGTGTCTTAGGTCGTGTGTCTTAGGTCGTGTGTCTTAGGTCGTGTGTCTTAGGTCGTGTGTCTTAGGTCGTGTGTCTTAGGTCGTGTGTCTTAGGTCGTGTGTCTTAGGTCGTGTGTCTTAGGTCGTGTGTCTTAGGTCGTGTGTCTTAGGTCGTGTGTCTTAGGTCGTGTGTCTTAGGTCATGTATCTAAGGTCATGTGTCTGAATTATTTGGCTACAGCTTGAAATTACACCCGCTCTTATGGTTCCCAAACAGCTTCAACCACTTCCTTTATTAAGCCTCCTATGTTTGGGTCACTATTGGGGTCAGTTGTTCAGGCACACACACATGCACAGACTATCAATGTGTGTGTAAAGTTTGTATATTGAAGCGGTGTCCCCCTTAGGAACACATGCAAAAAGCTGGATTCAGGACATTTGCCTGGTTTTTGTTTATTTATGAATTTTTCAGCCATCTTAACTCCCCACCCCCAGGTGGTTATTTACCCCCATTTTGTACAAGGTATTTGATTGAAATAGTTAAAAAGAAAAATGGCCTTTTTGTTACCAAAATCACTGATTTTGTGTGTGTGTTTTTTTAATTATTTATAGCCCAAATGGACCTAAATACCTAGACACCCAAACATGGTTATTTACCTCCATTTTGGGGTATTAAAAATTTGATGAAAATACATGTATTCCCAAAAAATACACATTCTTTACGTACATGACGTCATGGGAAAATTCCATAGGATTTTTGTGCTTAAGGAAAATGTTTCGATAATCGAACCCTAAAAACTCTTTCGACCCAAAATTTTCAATATCGCCATAATATGTCTTTTCCATTTCCTTTCTTAACCCCAAACTACCTTTGATTTAGACCCCTTTACTGGAGACCCAAAATGCTACGAGGACAGGAAATTGTCAGCTTTAAAAATAAAATAACAAATGTCCCCATAACGAGGTGTATGCCTACCTACATAAACATTTTCTTACCATAATCGTGTTTTTCTCTAATATTGTATGAGGACTATAGTTTTGTACCTGTCATGGACCCTATCTCTTCTGCGCTGTAGTGTTTCTTCTCTCCCGGAGATTTGCGTTCTCCCGATGATATCTTCTTTTTTGCGACTCTCTTGACTTTGACGGGAACTGAGATGGCGTCTGAGAATGTTTCCTTCGGTTGCTTCGTCTGACTGGCGCCCTCGGGGCTCTGTTGCGAATGCAGGAGTTTCATTTGTTCTCGCATCTCTTTCAATTCCTCTGATAAAACCAACGTAAAAATCCAAAACTCGTAAAATTGGGGAATTTGAGGAAAACTTTATTTCTTTCTTTTTTATGCATTCGGTAACAATTAATCAACAAATGATCTACCCGTACCCTCCTAAACAAATACACTGAGCAAACAGAGTTCCCATCATTTCATGAAAACAAAATTCCCTGAATTTTCCCTGATGAAGTAGAAAAATCCAGGATAATCATGGTAGACTTTTGAGACGATAGCGGGCGCCCCACCAACCGGTCCTTTTATATTGTTCCCGGTGACGAGAACAATAGAAAGGGACGGTCACGGATGGTGGGGCGCCCGCTATCGTCTCAAAAGTCTCCCATTAGTTTGACCTATATCCAATTTGACACGTCTTCAATGTTGTTGCAGTGAACATGGTGACCTGGCTAAAGAAAGATAAAGAGAGATTTCCACCCTAAAAAGACTGACCACTTTCTCTTTCAGGCCAAACAAATTCCAAGACTTCTCCCTGATTTGTGGCATTTTTCTCAAATTTCCTGACTTTTCCCTGGCTGAAAAAAAGCGATAATAATTTCCCAGGTTTTCCCTTATTTCCAGGATGCGGTGAAAACCCTGGCAAAAGAACTGTGAATGTAGTTAAGGTAATATTATCCTGAGATTTGTTTGAGGAAAATGAAAGGTTTTAAAACTGTTTTTCCTCCGATGCTTAAACTTTCAAATTCTAATTCCTGCATTTTGCAAAAAGGATTTGGGAGGATTTAGGATGGTTAGGGTATAATACAGACATTAATTTACCCATCAATTCCTCCCTAGTCTTGGTTTTATCTGTTTCTTCTTTTTCCTCCCGTTGGCGTTCTTGGGACCCAGCATCCTGCATTTGCTTCGCATCACGTGCTGGTGACCCTTGAGCTTGAAATGACCTTTGACCTGATCTATTATTGACGGCGGGTGATGCTGCATACGTTGGTGCATCCTTGTTGTAAGGATTTGAGTCTTGATCATCGTCAAGGAGGGCTGTGAGGCTGTCCAAGTCATCGTATGCATATTCATCATCGGACATGGTGGAGAATGTCGTCTGCTCCGAACTCGCTGAAAGATTTTAAAAAGGGTTTTATTTTTTTTTAAAGTCAAATGAAGCACCGCGCCTGTTCAAAATGTGCATGTGGGCTGTTTTTCAAACCCCAGCTTCGTTTCCGTCTTTGACTTTGTTCATAATTCTACAAACTGCCTGTGTATGAAACGAACAGGCCCTGATCAGTTAAATTAAAATCAGTTTTTTGCATGGACAATGGGTCCGGGTCGGGCGTCTCTCTCACACTCTCACTCAGTCTCTGGCTGCAAACTTGGCCCCCTAGATCATGTGACACAATTATGTGTCAATCGGATGGTCTATGAATCCCGTCCAGGTGTCTAAGAGTAAGAGTAAGACTGAGTAAGACTGTAGATCAACATGACCAGTATCTCAAAAGAATAATGTTTAATAAAGTGAAATTCTAGGTTAATAAAAAGCACAATTTTAATCCTATTGAGTTACGTTACGGGGTCCCAAATTTAAACTCTTGTAAACAAACATGGTTGCTTATTTTTATGCCGGTAAAGCTCACGTTGCCTTATTGTACATTTTTTGAAGTAGTTTAAACTCAAGTTTAACGTTAATTTGGTTGGAAACTTCCTCAAAAACGTTACACCGTACGGATATATCGATAGTAATATTATCAAACACACGATCAACTTAAGAGTAAGACTGACTACTTACAAAATGATTTCTGACGATCTCTAGCTCTGAAGACTCCCGCGAGCGCCAAACGATCCCAAATTTCCCGCTGGCGCGCCAATTCTAATATTTATATAGCGCCACCATTTGGTGGTTTTGGGAAATAAATATAGTGAAAATAAGCGCAGCGCCCTCAATCGACGTGTCAGAAATGTTGGTTACAACTTTATCGCCAAACCCGTCCCTGGTATGTTTTTCAGACGAATACACCTTAAAATGTGTTAAAACTACAGCTTTAAAAAGTGTCATATTTATGTTGATTTGTGTTACGTTTAAGTGTTAATTTAGAACGGGAAATGTAGTGCGTGGATACCTCAATTTAAAAGTGTAGTGTCTACGACTTACGAGTATGGTCAGGAGGAAGGAAAACGAGTACGAATCGTGTGAGTGATGTGGTGAACTTTTGACACAGTTTTTTCTCCGGTTTTTTTTCTCTCTCTGTCTGTCTCTCGATTCTACCTAGCTCTCTGAACAGTCGAATTTGATGAACAGGACATAAACAACATTTCGTTGCGTGGTGATTGTGTTGTGTTGAGCCCCGCTCAAGTGAAAAGTGTTTTTATCATTCCAAAATGACTTTATCAACATAGTCATAGACATATAAATTCTCTCAGTCTAAACTAAGTCAATGACACCCTCTTTTCTAATGATGGCAGTGCATTTTTGGTTGCTGTCTTACTACCGTAATTAACGCAGTTTTGCATGTTCACGGTACGTCGTAGTCTTTACATGTTTAGTCAAAGCGCGCATGGCTACCGTTAGCCCAATAGTCCAGTCTACGGCCACAGAAATGGGGCTAGGCTACCGTACCCTGACGCGTGACCCCAAATTGCTGGTGCATTCGCGCCAGCATTTTGGGGTCACAGGTCCGGGTAGCCACGCACGCCATGACTAAAAGGCTACGTGCTTCGTTGCAGTCGCCATCTTAATTTTCGCACTGCATTTTGTCGTCATTGTCAATAATGTCATCGACGTTTATGATCGACCGATAGCCCAACGCCATTAATTGCCCCCAACCAATTTTGATCAAAGGCCCAGTGCCACATTTGTGGGTTTTTTCTCATCATTTTTTCACCAAAAGGCTAAAATATAGGTTTAACATGTTTGTCATTATTATTGAAACTTGAATCTTACTGTTACAAATTTTAATATATCGTCTGAAACTTGTTTTCTTCCCTCTGTCTTCATAGATTATGAGGAACAAGATTGAAATGGGAAGTTTTTGCAAGAAGACAATCATATCAATATGAACACAACATGACCTGCAATGGCCGATAGAATGGATGACCAAGACACTACCCCCACCAAAGATGCAGTTATGGAGGATGGGAACATTGACACTCCTCCCGGCAAAAATGTCATCAGTGAAGGTGGAGACAGTGCATCAACAAGGGACGAAGGAAACAAATACACTGCATCTTCTGAGTCTGGGGGAAAATCTTCAGGTGATGCTACCGAAGATGCAAAAGAAGACATTCCACCAGGTGAGTGTCCTCAACAAGGAAGGAGTGATGTGTCTTTGGAGGCTAAAGCTGACGATTCCTCTACAGTGGAAAGTTCTTCTTTACAAGTGGAGGTCAGTTCGCCTTTACAAGTGGAGGTCAGTTCGCCTTTACAAGTGGAGGTCAGTTCGCCGATGTCACAAGAGGAAGATTTGTCTGTGAGAGTTGCTAAAGATGGAGGATGCACAACGGAGAAGGATGCAGGGCGTGAGGCAGGAGAGGATGCAGGGCATGAGACAGGAGAGGCTGCCATGACAACAGGAGCAACGCCTGTGGTTGATGCGGAAAACGAGATGGTAAGATGCTCTTCAGATGTACTTAGTACCAATTCTAAGGATGGCACCACAGTTGGTACTACCGACAGTTCTTCTGGAGACATCGAGAGCAAACCAGGTTCTGATCACCGGGAAGAGGACACAGGCTCAAGTAGGAAAGAGAATGTTGCTGGCGACTCAGGAACAATTCCAGCTGCCGAGGAGGTCCACCGATCTGAGTTGCTAGCTCAAGCTGCAAAGACTGAAACAGTCGCAGTCAAGGAGATGACGACAGATGAAGGAGCCGGTGTGTCAAAACAAAATTGCCCAAACGCTGTTCAGCCACAGATAGACAAGTCAAATAAAACAAACAAAGGTAGCATTGGTAATACTGAAGCGCCAAAAGACAATCCAAACAAACGTAGTGTTGTAGAGACTAAACAGGCCAAGCTTGTTAAAGTTTTCCCTAACCCTGAAGCTGAAGCAAATGCGACTAAGACACCTGCAGCGGGGACTGTGCCAAAGAGAGGATCAAAGCAGTTTGACACGGCAAACGTCAACAACAACGCCAGGGGTCAGAGCTCGGGGTCAAAGGGAGACGACAAAAAACTGGTAGACACCACTGCGAGGTATGTCGATAAGAGTAGCTCTAAATCGCACCCGCCCCAGCTGGACTCTAGAGAGCGGGCGGGGAAGTCCTACTCTGCGCAGAGATCTAATCGCAGCAGTCAGAAGGGCGGAATGCCAGATCCCAAACCTCAAGAAAAGCAGAGTATCTCGAAGCAGACTGAGGGAGATCCCAAGGCCGAACCCAGGGAAAGAAACAAGCAGGATGAGGCTCAGAGAGCCCGTGGAAGGCAGGGCGCTGATCGAGGCAAGGAGAAGATATCCGGCACGGGAAACAGGTCCAAAGAGACAAATCGAGAGAGCGAGAAAAAATCTAATGATCGACGAAGAGACAGGGATTCAGCGAGAGACAGGGATGCTCCAAGAGACAGAGATGCGGCAAAAAACAGAGATGCTGCAAGAGACAGAGACTCTACGAGGAACAGAGATTCGGCGAGAGACAGAGAATCGGTGAGAGACAGGGATGTGGTAAGAAACAGGGATGCAGGGAAAGATGGCAGCAGGAGGTCTGGGGAGGCATCTGTGGCAATCAAGAAGCCAGCCAAGACCAAAGAGGAGATTGACAAGGAGGAGGCGGAGCGTAAGGAGAAGGAGGAGGAGTTAAGGAAGGCAGAGGAGGAGAGGAAAGCCATTGAGTTGAAGAAACGGGAAGAAGAAGAACAGGTAGGTAGATGTTAGGCAAGCAGATGGTAAATTGTCATCATTGTGTATTGATCTACACTGGGATTATTTTGCTATTGACCGGGCCCAGACGCGGGATTGTTTTTCGCGTAGATCTGTGAATGTGCCATCGTTATACTTCGATTTGTTACCATTTTCCTGTTAATTACTTACACGTGCTCTTTTACACCAAATTTCGCAAGCACAGCACCTTCTGTTACCAAGAAATTCAGTGAAAGTGACCAAGGCTATCATGCTTGTTCCCTGAATGAGCGAGCGGTCGCTACTAGTACTGTACAGCTGTCCGATCCGTCTTTGTACGGCATACCAGCACACAGTGCAGCGAACGCTAGCTTTCATGCACTTACAATGTATATTAACTCAATCTGAATGATAGCCGTGAACATTCTGTTTTATACTTCTGGGTTTATGTTTTCTATACATTGCTTCGCAAATTCGAAACAAACGAAGGGGGGGGGGGAGGATGAGTGAGTACGCCAATCATCACAGTCAAGTTAGGTGCGTTTCTCAGCAGCCAATCACAGATCACAGAGTGTTAGTTTGCCTCATGTCCAATCAGCTACTTGGAATTTACAAATGTTATTCAACATGACCATTCAATCAATGACCAATCATATCTCATGGATCGAAAGCAGCGCGTTCTTATAACATTAACCACAAAAAAACGGAGGGAAACAGAATGTTCAAGGCTATCATTCAGATTGTGTACTTACGATAGGTACACAAGTGCATCTCTACCGTACTAGTAGCAGCCGGCCGCTTTCTCCTTTAGGGAACAAGCCTGATAGCCTTGGTCAAGGCTAAAGTCCAACATACGTATGCTGATTTCATTTTTGTGCAACCCTTGTTCTGTCATCAAAGTATTTTTCTGAATTTTGATTATTTTTTAGCGTCTTTTAGAGGAAGAGAATGCAAGACTCGCAGAGGAAGAAGAAGTAAGTGGTTTTTTATTGCCAAAAATATATTCTAGTAGACTTGATTTCAGGTTTTGATGTATAGACTCCTATATACTGCTATGACTGAGGCGGTACCTTGATCTAGTTCGGCCTGAATTTTGTCAGAAGCATTGACTTGGTCTTCGGCAGAAAATTGGAAATGGGATCCGCCGTTTCAAAAAACAATACAGATTTGACGTTAACACCCTGTACTTAGGTTTACTTGAACTACATTACAGATATCAGAATTGTTTACTACCAAATTACTAAGAAATATCTTACTTATTTAAAAGTAAATAATGATTCTAGGCATCAGCAAAATGATTGCGCTAGATATTCTGTAATTGTTTTCAAAAATTTAATTTTTAAAAGTTCATAATTGCCGGACAGCTTTCGCAGAAAATACAAGAACAACTGCCCATCGCCGGTTGAAAAAAATGTAATTTTTTTTCCGGCATTCATGATTGTAAAACTTAAAACAGGTTAGTTAAACAATATTTACTATAAAAAACAACGCCCCCTAAATCCACCCATTCGTGATAATTCCAGCAATTACCAATGGTGTATCCTACCTTTGCATCCACCCATTCCTGATAATTCAAGCAATTACCAGAGGTGTATTCTACCTTTAAATTTGTATAAAGTTGTTATCACATTGCGTTCATTTTTGTGTTAATTGAGTAACAGTCGAAGCCACCCATTGTGAATGTTGTGTCTGAAGCTGCCTCTGAATTACATGGCTACATCTTACAATGACACAAGTGTCTATGGCAGTGGCTGCGGCCACTTGTCATATACATGTATATCACTGCTAGCCATAGCCAGTAATTTAGAAAGACACTGTCTACTATCACTCGTACTCTATTTGTGTGTTAATGCAGAGGCATGCGATGGAGATATCGACAGAGGCTAATGAACGCAAACAGACTAAGACAGTGCTTCGTGCCAAGAACCTTAGTGCCGCAGGTATGTGTCTTCAGTATTATGTTGACCCTCATAATAAGGGGAACTTGTTTAAGGGGAACTTGTTTTAATGTCCTCCAAGAGTCTTAGTACGTCTGAAGTACCTTTTTCTCATGCTTTGTGTGTTTTGCCTTGTTTTCAGTGTTTTGCGTGGTATTTCTTTTTACATTATTTCGTTTTAATGTATTGTCTTTGTCTTTTGTTTTGTATTTTGATGTCTTTTATTTTTGTTCCATCCTTGTTTTTAGTATTTGTATGTTTTTTGATTTACATATTTTTAAAATGTATTTTAAATTCATTATTTTGAGCTTCGTATGTTGGTGGTTTTTTTTTTCTTTAATCTTTTTTTAAATTTCTTGTACGTCTTTACTTCTTACTCAACCTTACTTAACTTATACTTTTTAAAATTGTCTTTTAAATAGTGTTTTTAGGTATTCGTACGTTTTACTTTTTACTTAACCTTTTAAATATAATTTTATTGTATACTTTGTATTGTTTTTAAGTAAGGGTGTGCGTTTACGGGTAGTACGGGACCCGGGTACCCTATTCCCGTCACGGTCGGGTACCCGGGTACCCGTGACTATTATTATAATCATAACAAAAACCCGGAAGTATACACCGCGTCGGCACGTGCATGTACATCCCCGCTCGATCCACTAGCAAGCTGCAGCGCGCGCTGGCATGGCATGCTTACTTCCCCTGCATTCCGCAACTAAACAAATGCAGGGGCCTACTTTGCAACTCGGGGTTCGACGCAAACAAATTATAGTCACTCAAAACAGCGGCGGTCTAGTCAAAACATTTTTCTAAGTAGTCCGGCGGTCCAGTGAAAAAAAAAACAACAGGCGCAGTTTTCAGTGCCAGATTGTCAACAGCGATCCCGTATTGCGTGGAGTTTACTCTCAGCTTAATAAATGTTTGTAAATGAATTGACTTGCCGCTCTCCATAATTGCACTTCTACAGTGGCACGTCTTTTTCCAAAATAAATAAGGTTCAATGAACTAAATCCTTTGAGTGAGCCGACACGAAATGTAGCAAGTTCCTGGCTGGCAGCAGAGTTGATACAATAGAACCAAATACCTCTCCTGCAGTATCAGGTTTCAAAACCACATTCCAGGTACGGGTCCTGGGATCGTGAATTAATTCAGCACATTTTCCAAAAAGTAAACCTCGGAAAAACTGACTCAAAGGACAACTGCAACAAAACACTGATACAATGTCGGCCGCAAGTTATAGCAGCTGTCAGAATTGTAGGTAAATAGACTTCAAAGGCATTTTTTTATCACAATGACTACAAAGAAAGCACAATCATCCGTTAGGCTGCTATCTAGACATCGGGAAATTGTCGGTAAAGACGTTTTACTCAGATGTTTTCTAACAATTTATCGGCACGCAATGAACATAAAAGACGCTTGCCTTTCTGAAATAATGTGTCAACATTTACAAAGGCAGTTTCGGGTAATAAAATCGATAAATCTGAGCCGGGTACCCGCAATCAGCGGTCGGGTTACGGGTACCCGGGTACCCGGCACGGCCTTATTTTTAAGTCAGGGCCCTATGGGAGACCACCTTATGGTGAATAGGTTATACCCTGGATAAATATGAGAAATAATTAAATAAAAATGAATGGGCTGCTTTTACACTAAGAATACATATTGGTTGCCTTGTTGTACAGATCTGTAGACTAGTCAAACGCATGTCAGAATAGAAAGAATACCCATGATTATGTCATAGTTTGGTTAAACTGAATTTGAAGCCATGTCCGAAACGGGCTTCAAGAGCTATACTTTAACCCTAACCCTGCTAGACGCAGCACAGTGCACCAAGACAAAAAGTCTGGTGTACTTTGATGCATTCAGCTGCCAGCACCAGTGCATTAACACAACAGTCTAAGACTATGAGAGCTAATCCCATTGAACAGTGCCAGAGATAGATTCTGCTATGTTGGATGACCAGAGACTCTGAGGTAGTTTGACCTTGAGATTTTTGACCTGATGTTGCTGCACTGGGCAGGGTTGTCACTTTGACAAATGATGCACATTGCTGCATCTGGCAGGGTTTCTATCCAAAATACCCTGGAGGGTTAGGTTAAAGTCCTTGCATAATTTGTTGCACTTTATAAACCTTCGCTAACATTTTCAGCTGATTGTCAATGAGAAGAAAGTCTAACCAAAAAACCACAATAGCAATATGTTTTATTCCTAAAATTTACCATTCCACAGCTGAGCGCCCTGATGAAGATTTCTTTGTCAAACTTGACTCCAGCATGAAAAAGAACACAGCGTTTGTCCGAAAGTTGGTAAGCTATCCTTCATGAACCCACCACTGTCTTTACAAAGTACCCAATGCAGCAAAGTGAATCTGTATTTGTCCATATTTACCACCTGAGCCACATATATCAAGTTAAGAATCTGAGAGTTTTGTGATGTATACTCAAAACTTTTGTAAGATAAACGTGGGTCATTTCTTGTCAATTCAACACGCTTTTGGACCTGACCCTCGCAGATTAAAATGATATTTGGTGTTATTATTGGCCTATGTGAGAAACTCCCAGAACTCTCCATTTCACAACATAAAATAAAAATTGTTGCATGAAGCATAGAGAAAATATGTAACAAAATGACATTTGACCTTGAATTATGAAAATGCGTCAGCTTCAAAGTTTTCTCAAAAGTCAGTTTATGATGTTAGAAACAATCTTGGAAAATGTTGTGATGGGTGCTCTTAAACTCAGTAAGTTGTTATTATTGTTAAAGATTTTTTAGTCAGGAAAAGCCTTATTTTCATGTATCCATGCATACATAAAAGCTCTAACGTGCATTTGCAATTTCTGACTTTATTTTTTTCGTAGTGACAGGTCACATACATGTATTAATCAAATATGATACAATATTCTTTTAATAATGAGTAATAACAACACGTTGATTCAGAAAACGATGACCGAGCAGCAGCGTGACTCCCTGACCGCTGAGTTCAACGGCCTGAACCTGACCAAGTACGTCGGCGAGGTCGCTACGGTGGCCGCGGAGTCTAAATTCAAGATGGTCGACATCGGTTGCGCCGTGCACGTTTGCTCTCTCATGCACCAACGCTACGCTGAGTTCTCTTCCCAGCTGCAGCAGGCCATACAGAAGAACCACCCAGCTCAGGCCAAGAGGGAGGAACAGAAGGAGACTAAGAAAGAACAGGTGAGTTGAATCTACACGGGAACAAAAACAAGTCACAATAGACATCTTTTGACAACTAACCTTGTCAAGATTTAGCTCTGTAAATGATGCATAATCTGAGAAAACAATATTCTTAGATTTCAAATTCAATTCAAAATTTGGTAAGTGGGTGAGGGCCGAGTTGGTAACGTCCCCAATTGGTAACGTCCCCAATTGGTAACGTCCCCAATTGCTAGATACCAGATTGCTAAGAGGCTGAGTTACACAGATAGCCGAAGTAAGGATACCCTAGTGTAAACGTTTGTTACCAACAAATTAACGAACTAACTATTAAACTAACTAACTAACAGAGGGACATGATGATTTTCTTAGCTGCTAGCAGCAGCTAAAAAGAGGAATAAATTCTCACACAAGACCTCCGGTACCTACATGGATGGCAGACTTTAGGTCAACAATCGGGCATTAGAGTTTATATCCAGTTTATATTGTATGGAGAGTGTGGGTTTTGGAAATAGAAGTTGCAAAAGTGTTGTTTAGCCTCAAAATGTGTTGTTTTTTCTTTTGTGTGGCTTCTGTTTCCAGGTTATGTTTGACAGCAAAATCCGAGTAGAGTTGAGATTCCTGGCAGAGGTATGTCATGCAAAAGAAGTAATTCATCAATTTATAAGGCCGTACCCGCTGTGCACATGTTAGCAAGACAACGCTCATGAATCTGTGATTGGTCAAAATGCCGTTGCGCAGGGCTCAGTGCATTGCAGTAGGTGTTGGGTGTTGACTGACTGATTTAAGCCGTGTTCAAAAGTTCGTGAGTTGTAACCTTTCTTGGGCAAGAACCTTCATGAACCTTTATGTTCTTGGGCAAGAACCGTTATGAACCTTTAATGTTCTTGGGCAAGAACCTTTATGACAATTGCCTCTCTCCATCAAGAAGTATAAATTGGTAACTTCAAGGTAGCGATCAGATAACGCTCATCTCGAGCTGCAACAGATTATTGATTCCGTAGCCTAATGAACAGGGATAATAATTGACCACTCGTTGTTTGTGAGTTAACCACGCCCCTTAAACAACTTTACACACATGCGACGAAACGCGCAGCAGTGAATCATTGCAAAAAACACTTCCTCTGACTAGATACAAGAGTTGTCTCAGATTTCGGAGACAATTTTGCCCACGTGTATCTGCAGACCTTCGCGCGACCACTTATCGCAGAAAGTGGAAAAATATCTTTTTCATTTCCAGTTGCTTGTTATAATGCGTATCTGAATAATGCAGACTCCCCGAACACCACTCACATATTTTCATCATCCGAGAATAGAACAAAAGTTAATATGAACAGAACAAACTACGCTAGACAGGCTTTGCCAATGTGTTGCAAACAAGATTAGTAATGATACATGATAACAGCATTTGCGTAAAATTTGACGTGTATTTGCGTATTGCGTTTTAACAGGGCACACAGAGCAGCCAAATCAGGCGCGTATTTGGAATGTTTTTCGTTTGTCCAAGATTTAGAATATCATGTGATGTTGAACAGGCGCTACAATTAAATAATGGTCGCAAACGGCGATAGGTCAATTATAAAGCGCTTGAGACCTTTGGTATAAAGTGTGTATATAAGCACCACATAATTTTGTTTCAATGAAACTGCTTTTAAAAATTGATTTCACCAGTTGATCGTGGCGGGTGTTTTTACTGAGAAAGAAGGCCTCCCTGCCTTGAACACTTTGCTGTCTACCGTCTTGAAGTCAGATAAGGAAAGCCACGCCCACATCTCAATCATCATCAGTTTCTTGAAGCATTGTGGGGAGGACTTTGCCGGACTGGTGCCTCGGAGAAACAGGTGAGCTCATCGTCTCCTCTGCCCCGCCCCTCTACGTTAGGGTTTATAATGCAACAAGAAAAAAGGCACTCGGTTAGAACACAGACCTCCACCCCAATCACAAAATCGTGCCCAAATACACTAAAACGACCAAAACTCTCCCATCTCCCAATCTGGATTTAATGGAATCATCCTTGACCCATAAGCTATCTACCCACCAAGTTTCGTTAAAATTCCTTCAGTAGCTTTCCATAATCCCGCTAACAAACAAACAAACAAATACCCCGACAGACAGACAAATAACAACGGCAAAAATATAACCTCTGTGACGGAGGTAATAAGTTAAACATGAACGTTTGACATTGTTTTTAAATCACCAATAATTATTTTACTCACCAATTTGTCTACCCAGGCTCTTGGCGGAGAAGTTCAACCTGACCCTCCCCTCCAGCGAGATTTTTTCCACCCAGCGTAAGACCGCCTACAAGTCCCTCCTGAAGGAACACTACCTGTCTCTGACCAAGCACCTACTGAAGGAACACAGGGACCTGCAGAATATGGAGAAACACAACCGACGTATACTACAGGTGAGGGGGCTAGGAGGTTGGGAAGGGGTTGGGGATAGGGTGTGGAAGGGTAAGTGGTGCTAACAAGTCTCTCTTCTCCTTTAGGGACTGGCACCTGTTTTTGAAAGAACCCGGGGACTGCAGAAACAAAAACCCTCTCGTTTTAATGGTAAACATTTGTTAAGTTGAAATGTTCCAGGATCACCAAAGAACATTGGAACCTTTAGTTATAGTATGACAGATAGGTGATGAGATTGTGCCTATGATAAAAGCATGGAATATGTCATGAGAAAGATATTTGGCTATAGGGCCATTGCAGATTTGTCCTTGGAAGAAATCTACGTTGAATAACAACAAGTCATTGCTTGTTATTCTACCTCTATTTTTTTCAGAGGACAAATTTGCGATTGCTTTATAAACTATGGATTTTTAAGTGTTTTCAGGAGTCTTGTGTGTCCAAACTTTTGTTTGAACAAAAGGTTTCTGTTGTGTTTTCGATTGCACGAACAAATGCGCAGAGTGCAGATTCAGTTACCATATCCCCCCATGTCCTTGTGTGCATTGATTTTCCGCGTTTATCCGTGAGAAGAAGTGTCGCATCTTGTTGTGCACATGCGCTGTTGGAAGACCAAACTGGCTAATTGATTTGTGACCAATTTATGATTTGCAGGTGACTGGGTCATGATTGACCTGATGATGATTGGTTTTATGTTATGACTTTTAATTGACTTGATTTCAAGTGTTTGGTGGTTTTTTTTCCTTCTTCAGACCAAAGGAGAGTTGAGTGAAGGAAGAAAGAAACGACATGAGGAGTTGCAATCATCTTATCAAAAACTGCTGGTCAACACCTCCACCTATGCAGTGAGTAACACGGCCAAATTAATTGTCTTGCAAATAAGTCATTCCATGAAGTTAAGATACAAAGACACACAAAAAAACAAGAACAACTTAAGAACCACTGCCCGACCCGGTGGAAAACAAATGCCGTTTTTCTTGCTTTTCTTGCCATCCATGATTGTAAAACTTCGGACAGGTTTGTTAAACGATATTTACTATAAAATACAACCCTTTCAAATCCACCCATTCATGATAATTCAAGCAATTAACAATAGTGTGTCCTACTTTTAAATCCACCTATTCATGATAATTCAAGCAAAAACCAATGGTGTATCCTACCTTTAATGTATATCTGCCATATTCTGTTTTTCCTAGGATCTTATAGATGAGTTGGTACCTGATTTACCAGAAGCAGGTAAGTGTGAGAGCATTAAACTTTGATTTTCAAGTGGTGTGTGCTCGTTTAGATAAAAAACAATTGAGCATTATGGCAAAAAGTATTAAGTTGATTTTGGAGGATGCATATTGTAATGTTAGTAGGCTGTACCTGGCATTGTTTATGTTAAGTCATGCATAACTGAGCCCTGCATTATGTTCAGTATCATCCGCACTGCCTTAAATGCTTACTGTGATAGCTGGGGGATTCTAATCCTTGAGGCAATGGTCACCCCTCCTGAACAAACTCAAGAAATGACGGACGATTTTGGAGGCTGAATCTAATTCTTAATCAGTTCGCGTCGGATGCCGTGTACGCACGCAAAGTTTTTCTTTAATTCAAAATGGATAAACACGTCACGAGCAAGGCTGGAAATATCTGTTAGCGACTGGTTTTCTGCAAGCGAGGCCGGAAATATTGGAGTGTGCGACCCACAGATGCTGGCCTGAACCTGTCTCGGATCGAAGTTCGTGAAAAACAGTCTCGCCCCTGAGCCTAGTCAATGTTAAAAATAATCCCGGCGCGAATTGATTAAGTGGTGGCATTTGGAGAATGTTGCCAGATTGAGGATGGTTCCTAGCCAAAAGAAGCTGAGGAAGTTGGGGTTAATTCAAGCATCTGGGAGTTCTAGACACACCACTGAAGTCTAAAGGATGAGCTTCACATGGGCTTCAAAGCCTCCTAGTAATATTGAAAACCGTCCCATTATTGCCCCCCAAACAACACAATTAAAAATCCTTAAAATTCCATATTTTGGATTGATTAGAAATTACACCAGAGGAGCGTGAGATGATGGCACTGAATTACTTGAGCGGTGATAAGATGGGGGCGGAGTTTGACTTTGACACCTCACTGTGGGAGGATGAAGACACGAGGACGTTCCATGAGAACCTCATTGACTTACGGACCATGGTGCCTGGGGTGAGTAAGCAGAAATCAATTTTTTTCATCCTTTTTTTGCTTTTGGAAATCTGTTTTTATTTATGATGAAGATCAATAGCAATAACACTGTCAACAAATATTAATTTAAGTTGGAAATTATAGATTGTATGTGGTCTTATTACTTTAAGCAGTATGTCACTAACTACCAGAGTTGTACTAGAATCCCCACAAGTCCATCACAAGTCCTTCAGTCTCAAGTCAAGTCACTAGCTATTCAAATGAACTGTTAACAAAAGCATTCTTTTGTCATTGTTCAACCAGTAACTTGTGACTGGCTTTATGAAAGGAATTGTGACTGGACTTGTGACTAGACTTGTGACTGGACTTGTGACTGTTTTTTTTTAAATGTTGACCCTATTTTCTCCTACTTTTTGAAAGTCTGACATATTGAAGATGTATAGCTGAAACATTTGTGGAATACCAGGTAAACAGTTTTAATGTTTGCAGGGATTTGAAATTATTCAAACAAAAATGTGATGAAGCACAACAATTTGCTTAGCCTGAACATTCTTTCTCGATAAAAACAGGGTCACAAACCAAGCAGGTGTTGTATATTGTTTGTGGCTGGTATTTAGCTAGTTCTTGCTCAGCATGAAAAGCATACAGTTTTGGCTGGTAACCTGTTTTTACTAAGCAAGTAAATGTTTGTGCTTAGCAGCTCCATAAAATTGTCCCCAGTTGTAAGCTTTTCTAACTATATTCTTTCCTTTTTTCTCTTTTTAAAAATTTTTTTTTTACAGATTTTGTTCAAAGATAGTGAAAAGAAAGGTTCGCCTGAGGAAAAACAAGAGGACCTGACTAAACTCGGGGAAGGTTAGGGCCGTCTCAGTTTATATCCGGGACGAGTTCCATACAAAATAGAATCAATCTCTTTGTCTAGAAGAGGCTCTGCATTTGTCTTTAATTTTTTTTTGTAAGCAACTGCTTGACTCGCCAATACTAACAACTTTATTGCGGGAAGATTTCGAGGAAGTTGTTTAAAATCCTGCAACTTATACCCGATGCAGTGTCCGCGACTTGTCTCAGATAAGAACTTAGATGGTAGCTTATATTTTCCATTTGTTGCATTGTACTATTGTCATGATGAGTGTTTCTTACATAAATCAGTCATGAGAAAATATACAAGCACGTTCTAGAGAAAAGAATCATACATTTTAAGTTGTTTTTACCAATTTACGTCAATACTCAAATCAGGTTCCCATGTGGATGTTTCAACTCTGAATTAAACCAAAAAACTAAAACATTTTTTTCCAAGCATTCTGACGACAAAATGTAAATCTTTTACAATACAAAAACACTTTTCAGACTTGCTTGGGTGGAATCGCACTTGAAAACTTATCAATTTGTTAAAGGCATATTGGAGCTTTCGCAAACACTCAAAAACAAAACTACCAAAATATTAAGAAATAGCTCATCAGATTAGAAGTAAATATTGAATAGTATGAAACATTCTGTGAAATAAAAACCTAGACTATAAAATAAAATAAAAACCTAGACTAGCCATTAGCAAAAACAATTACAAATCAAGAATCAAATACGCAATGTTAACATTCAACAGAGAAACTTAACCCCCTCTCCTTCAACTTTATACACATGGATATAAATGGATAAAACCTTTTGCAGTAGCCATTAAAAAGAATTAGAGTCAAAACAATGTAATAACTCAGGAGGTTATTAACACAGACTCAAGAGCATAAATAGATTCTGACTCCTGTGCAGATATCGTGGCCTTGGAGGACACAGAGGGGGCGGAACTTGTATCTAAGGAGGAAGCGGAAGCTGCTGAGATGGCACCCGAGGGGGAGATAGAGGGCACTACAGAGGACGACGTTACAGTAGAGGATATCGAGACTACCTCGACATCTGAGCCAGAACAAGAAGGTATTTGAATGTTTGAATTGTGGGGGGGGGGGGGGGGGGTAGGCACAACTTTGAAGTTTTCATTTTACTTTTCTAACGTGGACTGCATTTAACTTGTTTTAACACAAGGATCAAATTTTCATGAAGCTGCTAAGCACGGGAAATTTGCTTAGCAGAAACAGTTTACCAGCCAAAATACATTGCTAGTGACTGGCTCCTGGCTGATTTCTGCTTAACATGTAAATTTGGTAAAGCAGATTAGATTTGATTTGTGCCGAGTGACTGGACTTTCTTACTTTCTAGAAAAGAAGATTCCTAACTTGTTTCAATGTTTTACCCCGATGTCTTAAATGTAGGCTCTGAAGAAGAAGAGGAAGAGACGGAGCAAGTGACCAACATGAGTAAGAAGATGCTCTTAGATGCCTACCTACAACGTCTCCCGCAGTGCATCAATAGAGACTTCATTGATAAGGTCTGCTGTGTCAAGTTAACATAAAAAACTGCAATGTGCAACTAAACCTAGTGCTTATGTGTAACTAAACCTAGTGCTTATGTGTAACTAAACCTAGTGCTAATGTGATCTTAATCACGGCCACTAGCTGCAATTGACAAATTAGGCACAGACAAGTGGGGATGGTATGGGTTTAGCTTTCTTAGATATCTGTATAGCCCCTTCCTACTCTTAACCCTAAACCTAAACCTAAACCCTAAACCCTAAACCCTTAAAAGTGTGTATCAAGCGATGTTTTCACAGAATTTATTGTAATAAAGTAAATTGTTTCAATTTTCAGAATGTTCTTTAACCAGTTCGCGCCAAAGGACGCATTTACACGTAAAGTTTTTCCCAGATTCAAAACGAATGACGCATAAACACGTCACGAGCAAGGCCGGAAATGTCTGTCAGCAGCGAGCAAGGCAGGAAATGCGTGGGTGTGCTTCCCGGTACCATTGGCTTGAACCCACCTTGGATCAAGTTTCGTTAAAAATAATCCCGCGCCTCGGCTTGGTGATGTTAAAATAATCCCGGCGCGAACTGGTTAAAGCTTCTGCAAAATTTATATTTATTTGTTTGTCCAAGTGGTAATGAAGATCCGATCTTGATCATGAGGTTTCTGTTTTTCTTATCGCTATAGGCTGCTGTAGAGTTCTGCATGGATCTAAACACGAAGATCAACAGACGCAAACTCATCAAGGCATTGTTCAACGTACCCAGGACTAGGTATAATTAGTGTGACATAGCGCTACAAACCGCACCACAAAGCACACCTCTCTTACCCAAGTTCAAATACAATATACTAGCGTCGTCGATAGTGCTTTACAGGAGAGTCAGGTTGGCGTAGCGGTTCTTTCCTCGCCTTCCACCACTATGACCCGGGTTCGAATCCCACCTTGGCCAATACGTGGATTGGGTTTTCAGTCCCTGCTCGATTCTGTGGGTTTTTCACAGGATCTTCTTCTGGGGTTTTCCTCCCGCCTCTTATTACTGTACCCTCTTATCATTGTCCACTCTCTATAGGTTTCTTCAGGCTTGCGAGCTACAGTGCCTAGAGCGCTTTTGAGGGATTCTTGGTTTCATTACCGGAGAGAATTATAATAATAATTTACGGGTAGTACGGGAACTGGGTACCCGATTGAAAACAATGCGGGTACCAAAGAAAACCAATCTCAAAATATCAATCTCAAGTTGCAATGAACAAAAATATATTGATTACTTCCCATTTTTTCTGGGTGCATGTTACACTGTATCTTCTCTGCATTTTATTATTATTTGTATTTATTCATTCTGATAATGAAACCAAGGATCCCTCAAAAGCGCTCTAGGCACTGTAGCTCGTAAGCCTGAAGAAACCTGTAGAGAGAAGACGATGAGAAGAAGGTACAGTTTTAGAGGTGGGAGGAAAACCCCAGAAGAATATCCTAGGAAACCCAGGGAATTAGGCAGGGACTGAAAACCCAATTCACATATTGGACCAGGTGAGATTCGAACCCGGGTCACAGCGGTGGAAGGCGAGGAAAGAACCGCTTTGCCAACCTGACTCCCCATTTTGACTTCTCAATTTTGCAGTATATATGTTTTCACTTGTGATATTTTTCAGACAGGACTTGCTGCCGTTCTATTCTCGCCTCGTAGCCACACTGTACCCCTGTATGCCTGACATAGGCATGGAGCTTGTAGACAAACTCAAGGCTGACTTTAGATGGCATGTAAGTCTCCAAAATATCACCTCCTCGCAGCCCCCCCCCCCCCCCCTCCCCAATCTCCATATCAAATATTCCCACAGCAACCACAGTATATAAGAGACCTGTCACATAAAATTAGTTTTAAGAGACAGTATATCTTTTTGCAACTATCCAAACGGTAACCAACCATATTATTGTTTAATTATACAAGTTGATGTACAGATATTCATGACTCTAAACTCACTGTGAAATTATTCCTTCTGTCATGCTGTCATTTTGAAAAAAAAATAATGAAAGAAGTCCAAAAATGGGTCGAAGAAATGCAATTTTGAAAATGTCTGTTCAAAAAAGAAATCTTACAATGTTATTTCCTCGGAATATACAGCATTTACAGAGCTAAAACAGAGCGATCACGAATTTTTCTTTATAAAATTAAATTTTTCGGAATAATTAGAGGATATCTAGCGCAATTATTTTGCTGGATGCCTAGAATCATTATTTACTTTCAAATGAGTAAGATATTTCTTAATAATTCGGTAGTAAATATTTTCGATATCTGCAAATGGTGTATCCTACCTTTAAAGATGTTTAACAAGAAAATAATTGAGAAAAGTCAAACAGGCCTTGAAAACAAAAAATCAACCACCTCTTCAAATTTTTATATTTGCCTTCTGTTCTGCAAAATGACAATTTCCGACTTTAAGCTCATGTTTTTAATTTATTTTTGTTTAATGCATTACCTAACAATACCCTTATTTTTTCTCGTAGGTGAGGAAAAAAGACCAAATGATGATTGAGACAAAAATCAAAACTGTCAGGTTCATAGGTAAGAACAAAAACAAATTGATTCCGTTCTTTGATTGGCTAGGCAGAAGGTGGAATTGCTTCTGTATTAGCCAGTTCGGTATTCCAACTGGGCATCGCAACACGATTCCACAATTGTTCTCATGAGATAAACACGAAAGATAAATGCACACAAGGCTTTTGGGGACATGGTAACCAAATCTGCAGTCTGCATTTTTGTTGTGCAACCGAAAAGACCATGGATAATTTTGTTCGAACAAAAGTTTAGACACACAAGACACTTGAAAACACTATGCTGAACAAACGTTTATTGAACATTTTTTACTTCAGAACACGGCAATCTGTAAGTTTGCTGGTACCTGCTTTGCTTTTGCAATTTGCATGCATACGATGAAAAAGGAAAATTGTTGAATCTTGTTCTGCACATGGGCAGTTGGAATACCGAACTGCATTATTCTCAGCAGTAATCTGCTGACAACTATTCCCAAGTGATAGAAATCCAACAGCATTTTGGGTGGTGACGTGTTTTTGCTCATTAAATATTTCCTGTTCCCAGTTGTCTTTGCTTGGAAGCTTCACAAAACTCCTAGTCCAGTGAATACAGTGTTTCTATATAATTATTCTGTTCAAAGAAGGATATGTTACGTTTAAGCATCCCAGGAATCAAGATTAACACATTTGGTTACCCCACCGAGATCTGGTTAATTCAGCAGACAGACGTGCATTTTTTCCTCAGATCGGAAGATTTCTTCATTTTCCAACTTCACACTATGCCTTTAAACATTGAAAAACAAACTGTATAAAGCCTTGTAAAAGTTGGAAATGACTTCCTTTTGTTACTTCTCAGTTGCACGTCTGAGTAGTGGGCGGTTCATTTTACTGGGGGTTGTAGGTTCGAATCCTGTTTTTGTCGATTTTTTTTCTGTTAAAAGGTAAAACCTTTGTCAAACAGTTGCATCCAACTAATTTGAGGCACAAAACCTGTATCATCCCCCCAAATGGTGAAGAATCAACCAGGTCATCTGGCATTGTATTTACATTTTAGTATCATATGATCTGTTTTTGTTTTGTCTTTAGGGGAGCTGACTAAATTCAGGATGTGCCCTAAATCAGACACACTGCACTGTGTGAAGGTGAGTCTTTTTTTTTTTAATCCACCGAAAGAAACAGAATATTCCGAAAAGGTAGGATACACCATTGGTAATTGCTTAAATTATCAGGAATTGCAACTGACCTGTCCGAAGTTTTACAATTATAGATGCTGAGAAAAAGTGTTCGTTTTCAACCCCGATTGTGAATTGTTTTATATAATTATATTTTTTTTAGAACAATTACATGATATCTAGTGCAATCATTTTCATGAATGCCTAGAATTGTACTTATTTTCAAATATTAAAGTAAGATGTTTCTTAATGATAATTCTGTAGAATTCTTTTCAATATCTGCGAATGGTGTATCCTACGTTTAAGTTACAACCGAGCAATTTTTTCTCATAATCTTTTGAGACAACACTGAGTATAAGTCTATATAAAAAAAAGTACAGAACCCAATATATGTATTGTTTTTACTTCACCCTGACGCAATTTTCATTCCATGATTATTTCTGCAGTTTTTGCTCCAAGATTTTCGGCATCACAACATTGACATGGTGTGTAACCTACTAGACAGCTGTGGACGGTTCCTGTATCGATCATCAGACTCACATCTGCTAACCAAGGCACTTCTGGTGAGAAGGCCCTCTAGGACCTCTGTGGTATTGAGGGGGAGGGGAGGGTATTTGTTATTGTGCCATTTCTGAAGTTAAAGAGACAATAGACTATTGTTATTGTTTGAAACAGCAAAAGTGCTCAATATAAAGAAAGGGGTTTCTGGTGAGATTCCCTCTAGGGCTTCTGGGGTATTGGGAAGGAGGAAGAGGGGGTGGAGGGGGGGGGGGGGGGGGGAGAGGGGAAAGGAGGGTATTCGGTTTGTTTGCCATTCCTGAAGTTAAAATGACAATAGACAATTTGTCGGTTGTTAATTTGTTATCGTTTAAAGCAGAAAAAGTGTTCAAAATATAATAAAAAGGTGCTTGACAACCAACCTGATAAAGTTTGTAGCTCTGTGAATGCTGCACATTCTGAGAAAAAAAATATTTTAAGATTTCGATTTCAATTTTAAAAAAAATGGCTGAGTCACAATTTGAATGATTTTGTTTTGTTAGGAGATAATGATGCGCAAGAGAAGCAAACTTCACCTGATTGAGCGACACAGCACCATGGTGGATAACTCCTTCTTCTACTGCAACCCTCCCGAGGTCAAACAGGTCAGGATAGCCAGCTGCTCAGCACCAACAAATTGCTTAGCATAAATCATTTCCGGGGTTGATATTTGGGCCCAATATACCCTATTTTATACCCTAACCAAAAACCTAACCCTAACCTAACCCTGTCCTAACCTAACCTAACCCATTTGTTTAGGTCTTCACAGGGTACCGAATTTAAAAACAAAAGTGTAAGCATAAATACCATCAAAGTGTGGGCATTTTCAGTCATTTTTGCATATTAATGTGCGTCCTGTCTCAATCACTTGAGATTCCATCTTTTTATTTCACAAGCAAAGTGAGTACACACAAGGCCTTCTTTAGATCAAATTTCACAATTAAAAAAATCAATGTTGCGGCTCATGTGGGGTAAATTATTTATTTTTTTAATTTGTAACCCAGATAATTGTTTATATTAAGAACTTTGATTTAAGATCAGTTTTGTCTGGCATCCCTAAGCAGGCATATTTTTCTTTGATTTAACTCCGCCCCTTCCCCTCCCCCCCTCCCCCCTCCTTTGTTTATCCTCAGGCAGAGAAGAAAGAACGGCCAGTGATGCATCAGTACATCCGTAAGCTGATCTACCGAGACCTGTCCAAGACCACCACGGAGAAAGTCTTGAAACAACTACGCAAAATGGACTGGAACAATGTGGAGGTAGTAAGAGTCTATGATTCAACAATGATACATCTAACCCTCCCCCCTTCCTCCTCCCAAGATGGATTCATCTATCTATAATATGTGTCCTCGGAGGTATCCCCCACCCCCCAAGATGGATTCTTACATTTGTTCCCTCAAAAGTATTCACCCCACCCCCCCCCCCCTCCCCTCCCAAGATGGATTCCTCCATCTTTGCCCACACTAGTATCCATTTCTCTCCTCTCCCCCTCCCTTCCCCAAGATGATTCCTAAAGTATCCATCCCCGATATTTTAATACTCTATTTTTTTTCTTTATGTTTCTCACTTTTTAGATCAGGGCCTATATCATCAAATGCTTGAGTCACGTGTGGAACGTTAAGTTCAACAACATCCACTGTGTGGCCAGTCTATTGGCCGGCCTGGTACCCTACCACGACGATGTGGGCATACAGGTTGTAGACTCAGTCTTGGAGGACATACGGATTGGCATGGAGGTGAGTGAGAGGTAGTCAGGGCACCTGACCTCATCATATGTGGCCGTGTCCGATTTACTTGGATGCAGCTTAAAATTACACACAAGTCTATGGTAGCCTCTGCAGCCACATCAAATAGACGTAATATCAAGCCCTAGCCAAGTTAATCGGACACGGCCTGAGTATATGTCAGGTGTTCTGTTAAATGAGACAGAACTGGGCAGAGGTCGAAATGAGGGTTTGCTGGTGTTGGGAAAGAGAATAAAATTCTCCTTACAGTACTGAATGTTGCACTTCAGTCGAAAATGCCCTTGACAAGTTATTTTTAAAAGTTTGCATATATTGACATGTCAAAAATGTAAATAGAAAAAGTTCTTTAAAGTTTTATAGTCGTGACAGTGAAATGCACCAATAGGTTTTTTCTTAACCAGTTCGCGCCGGGATTATTTTAACATCGCCGAGCCGACGGGCGGGATTATTTTTAACGAAACTCGATCCGAAGCGTGTTCAGGCCGATAGTGCTGGGTAGCACACCCACGCATTTCCGGCCTTGCGCGCTGCTGACATACATTTCCGAACTTGAACTTGGCGTATTTATTCATCATCCGTTTTGAATTTGGGGAAATGTTTGCGTTTATATTCGTCATCCGGCGCGAACTGGTTAAAACTGTTTTTAATTGCAAAATTTGTATACCATTTTTTTTTTTATATATGTGTAGTAAACATATCAAAGAATACAAATATCAATAAATCGGAAAATAAAAAAATAAAGAAATAAAATCACCATTCAACATTTTGTATAGATGTTTTCTCCACTACGGTTTGCACCCGCTTCCATCTCATAAATATAGTTGATATCAACACAAGCTCGCCAAAAGTCCCTCAGAAGCCCCTCAAAAGCCCCCTCACAAAATATTCATCACAAGTTATTCTTGTCTCCAACACTTTTAATCAGTAATTCTTGATGGAATTGGTTTCTCTCCTGTCCTCAGATCAACTATGCCAAGTTCAACCAGCGTCGCGTCTCCATGGTTAAGTTTCTTGGGGAGTTGTACAACTATCGCATGGTGGAGTCTGCAGTCATCTTTAAGACGTTGTACTCTTTGATTCGGTTTGGCATCACTTTAGACGGTAAAAGGATTGAGTCAATTTCACTATTGGCAGTCTCGGTATTTATTGCGGTATGGTTCCCATTTTACAATACATTTTACGCAGTTGAGTACTCGTGAGTAGTTAATGGATTTCTCATAAGAGCAGAAACAATGTACAACGTAAATGTACAACCCATTAGCAGTTAGATAGCAGTTAGATAACCTTTCTATATGTCTTAATTGTAAACATTCATCGTGTTCATGACCTCCTCATCCCAGGTGCTGAGGATCCCTTAGATCCCCCTCAACACCTGTTCCGTCTACGTCTGGTCTGCACTCTGCTAGACACCTGCGGCCATATAAGTCTTAATTGTAATCATTCACCGTGTTCATGACCTCCTCATCCCAGGTGCTGAGGATCCCTTAGATCCCCCACAACACCTGTTCCGTCTACGGCTGGTCTGCACTCTGCTAGACACCTGTGGCCAGTTCTTTGATCGGGGCACCAGCAAGAAGAAACTGGACTGCTTTCTGGAATACTTTCAGGTAGGGAACCAGTTTTCTTTCCCAATCCTCCCTTCCCCAACAACAACAACAACAAATATTTTGAATTTTTCTGCTGTAAAACTTTAATTCTTTCTGAAGAAACTGTGACACTAAAGCAAAGGTTTTTAATTCACAAGCTCAATCAGTTTGCACCGAGATTCATTGTACATTCTCTTTCTTCGTCACGAACCTCTATCCAAGGCGGGTTCGGGCCGGTGTCATGAAAATCAGACTCCTTTTCTATTATTGGTTAAACCCTCTCATGTGACCAAAATTTTAACCTGTATATCATGGCCTTGTCAAAGGTCAAGAACTAAGGTAAAAGGTTGAGAACTAAGGTAAAAGGTCATTTGAGGTCAAGTTGTAAAATAGGGTAATTGCGAAAGTAGGCCGAAACTCGTGGTTTTAAGAATCATCACTGTTGTTGTTTTCCAGCAATACATCATGTACAAGCGTAGTCTACCGATATGGAGCCCGCTGGTCCACCCCTTCCCCCTTGACAACGATAACGCCCTGGCAGACACCTTAGAAACCCTGCGACCTAAACTGAAGATCTACACCACTCTAGAAGAGGCTATCGAGGCAGTGGCTGAGCTGGAGAAGGAACAGGTCCAAAAGTATGGTAAGGGCCATTGGGAGAGTCGGGGCACCATACTGCACGACGGCTACAGTGTTTCTTGAATGCTGCCTCAAAAACTCACAATTTATATTTTGTTTGTTTTTCATGGTTGATCATTGCAAAACTCCACAGCAATCACAGTATTTGCTACAGACAAATGCAAAATATAACGCCTTCTTTTACCAGCATTCCGGACAGTATGATGAAAACTTTGCAAGTTTATCTGCAACTTTTTCCTAAAATTGCAGGATCACCACGCTAAATCGCACTAGCAACCGGGTCGAGCGGCCATTATTGAGGTCAAACAATGTGCAGACGGTACATTACCGTGATTACGCAACGACATCATTGGGGGCGCTGTCATGAAGTGCGACGTGCGTGTGACGTCATATGCATGAACTTTTTTTTATTTTTTAATTAACATGGTGAAAGATAAAAGATTAATGTTACCTTATCCATCAAAAAATCAAAATTGAAATTTCACTCTATATTGACACTCATTTCATTTTGACCGGTCATAGCACAACAAATATTCCTGTGTGACTTGTTTTGGGTTTCGTTAGAACGAGTCACATGTTGCTTTCTTTTCTCTTCAACCATCTGAACTTGTCCCCGTCAACAGGAGGCATCATACAGATGGCTTTGGCCTCAGCCAACCCCCTGCCGTCTAGCTCCCAGCAGCTTGGTACCATCACTGAAGGCGATGAGACCAAGACCACAGCAGGTACCAGACTAGTAAATGAGCCGTTTGAAAGTTTTGTCTGAATGACATGGCTATTGGCTATATATAAACCGTACACCTGTGGATTAGCCAAAATACTCTTGAATTAAACGGCTTCTGACTAGTGCCTCTTGAGCAATGGCATTGCTAAAATGGGCAACTGCCCACATAGCTCAAATGGCATTCTGCAGGTCGCAGGTTCCAACCCTGCTCCAGTCAATTTCTATGTTCAACTTTAAAATTTAAGAAAAAACTGCTCTGATGTGTTTGTCTGGCCTAATATTTCAATCTCAACAAGATTTTCATCAAAGGCAAAATGATCTTCAGAGGTTATTTTGCCTTTAAAGAAGATCTTGTAAATATCGAAATATTATTAAGGCTGTATTAATATATTTGCTTGTATAGAGAAAGCAGTTTGCAGCAGTTTTTTTAGTGTTTTTTACAAATCATTTTGAAATTGTTAAGACTTTGAAATACTATTGAAATACTGCAAAACCATTTTGATCAAGCAAAGTCGTATTTCCAAGTAAAATATTCAGGTGGCAAATATACATTTTCAGGAATAAGTTAAACAAATACAGTTGACTCGTTAAGAAGAGCTCGGTTAGGACGAGATTCCGTTTAAGACAAGCTTTTTTGTCGGTCTCGATAAAAGTGTGCACATTTCTATGTGGGAAATTTTGTGTTAATACAAGCTCTGGTGAGTGTGGAAATGGCTTTGCGCATAAAACGAGCTTACAGATAAGACAAGGAAATTAACTAATTCTGGAGCACCTCGTATTAACGAGAGTCAACTGTATAACATTGGAAGGTTCGAGGGTGGATAGGCAATATTAGCTCCCTGAGGTATTGAAAGTTAACAAACTCTCATTCATGAAGAATAGTAATATATTATTTCAGTAACAGATTGTGAGATCCCACAACCCATTGTTGTACTGATATTTGTTTTGGTTGGTCGTGTGCAGCAGTTGAGTTCACCAACATCGCAGAAGATGAGGAGATTTCTGACTCGGATTCGGAATCGGAGGGTGTGAGTCGTCGGGGAAATGTAGGGAGTGAAGAGAGACACGGCCCCAGCAGTCAGAGCCAGGGATACAGCCAGAACACTGGCGATGAAGAGGTGATGTAGGATAAGCAATCAAAATGTCTTGACAAAACAGTCCTGAATCCTTTCAATAATTAAGCTGTCATAAGGCCGCGTCCGGATCTCTTTTCTAGGTCTATTGTCGAGGTGTTTGCCAATCACAATTATGTGTGAGCAGACTGACGTTAGCTGTAGCTGTATTTCTGGAAGCCCGTTTCGGACACGGTCTAAGTCACATCTCAAGCCGATAATAGACTAATTACAAGTCCACCACGAGTCAATGAAACAAACTGATCACAGAAGTGCAGCAAAAATCAATTACGAGTCAGTTACACGCACATCACAAGTCCATCACAGGTCTTCTTCAAGTTCTTGTTTCAAACGATTGAAATGACAGAACTAAGTCCTTTCTCCTTTCTCCTATTATGGTCATCCCAGTCGGGCATCTAATAGTGCTAAGTAAGGAAAACATTTTCAAAATAGCGAAAATAGGTTTTGTTCCCTTATGTGAAAAGCAATTAGTCAGTCAGAATGGTGCACAATATGAACTATTCAGGTGATGATAAAAGCATGAAATTGGCACAGTGTATTTCATGAGAAAGATATTTAGCTGAAGGGCCAACACAGATTTGACCTTTGACAAAAATATAGGTAGAATAACATGCAATGCCATTCATTTGGAAATTGTTCAAGATTGCATGATATATTTCTTCAAGGGACAATTCTGCGATGGCCCTATGTATCCAAATGTCTTGCTCATAACATACTCTGACAAATTGCATTATTTTATCATTTGATTGAACAATCTTTTAACCAGTCTGTCTGACTAAATAACACTTCCTTCTCGAAACAAACTAGGTTTAACACGTTGACTGAGTATAGTCGTAGTAACAGATGTACCGGATTCTGCCACTACGAGTATACTCGTAAAAAATGAAAGGTTTTTGTATTGTAAATAAATTTGAATACAGTGGCATCACTGATTTCGCAACCAATACGCTGCTGGAAGTGGTGAGGACATACATGTTTATGTTCATATTTTTTTTTTTTTCGTGTTAAAAAAAAAGGTATCTTTTAAGTACGCGCATGCGTACAATGCTTGGTAAATGGTGGCGCCCTGTTGAATTATGCCCTTCAGTCAACGTGTTAATAGCTGCCTGTTAAGTAATGTCCATAGGACCGCACGGTGTTTCCTCATTATTTTTGATTTGTTTGTTGGATTACAGGGAACATATGATCAGATGGGCTTAGACTCGGCCGGGGAAACTGAAGAAGACGATACAGTAAGTCTTGAATCTTAGTCCATCTGTAGCAACGCTTTATACATACTGTCCCTTCCTAACAATTGATGTCCACAGGATGCAGGAAGAAGTTACTGATTGTGGACTTGCACACGTACACAGTCTGTTTGCCTTCCTCTAAAAAAAAAGAGATTTAGAAGAAAAACAAAATGGGGTAAGGGTTATCTGTAGAAAAAAAATGAATGGGAACACTTAAGAGGCACTGAATTAAAATTTAGGGTTCAAGACATTTTTTGTAAGCGAGAAAAATGAGTATTTAGCCAACGTTTTCTACTACACGGAAGACAATGGATTGTCCACAGTTTGTATGGAATGCAAGTGTATGGGGGAGTATTTAAACACCGGCAATCGTGGACTAGGGACAAGTGTATAACTAAAAGGCATAATCAGTAAAAGCCTTCTTCAACTGTGTTTTCTTTTCTTCTCTCACCTTGTATTTTACGCATCTTACAATGTGAAACTCCACTCCATTTAATTTCAATTTGTTCTACAAGCAATAGACACTTCTAAGAATATTCCGCACAAGGGAATTAAGGAGTTTGTAGCAATATATAGCTCAATAGTACCAACTTTTACCATCTTAGTAAGAAAATAGCAAGTATGGGCACATTGCAAACACGGCATTGATTATTACAGTCACGTTTTGTATTTTGACTACTGCCTCAGTATAGGTACTGAACATTGATCAGTAATTTACAGGGTAAATACCAGTCAGTAAAGGGCCAAAATCCAATCTTGAATTTACACCTCCCGATACCAAATCCTTCTTATAAAAACATTTGCCTGCGGTACCTGCTGCTAATCAGATTCCAACCAGCCAGCCAGCCGACCCCAGCTAGCTCGGTGGTTGAGTGGTAAGACTTCTGCACTAGAAAGCAGGAGGTCGTGGGTTCAAGTCCCACCCGAGTCAGTGATTTTAGCGAAAGAAACCCTCGAGACAACACTAAGTACAGTATACAGTGTAAATACACGTCGGTAAAAGGCCAAAAACTAATATTGAATTTATATCTCCCAACGCATCTTTTGAAACAATTCCCCCCTCCCCCCCCATGTTTTAGGTGACTATTTTGACAGGAGGCCCCAGGCTGATCAAGTGCGATGAGGATGATGATTTCACCTCGGAGTTTGACAAAATGCTGTCAGATAGTGTGCAGGTATGAATGTCACTACTAAAACCTTGAGGAATATTAATGAGCCATTTCATTGGCCAGTATTTCAAAACTTCACTGTGAAAAGAAAACAAAGACCAACCCTCCAGGGCCTAGCGAGAACATCTCCATTGGGAGGGGGTTGAAGTAAATTTGCCGACTCAGAGCCGATGCGAGCAAGTGCAAAGCCATTTACGGCGAGTGGTCCAAAATATTCTATTCTAGATGTTCTGTGGTGCAATCTGAGGTATTTCATGGCTACTTTCCTCTGACCTTTTAAATCAAACTAGCATTTTTTTTTTCTGAGCGGAACTTCTGAGTGGGGAGGGGGATGACTGGTATCCTAATCAAAAGGTGATCAACATCGAGACATATCTTCACCTATTAAACAGTAAACTGCAAAACACATGAATTTACAATTAGTAGCATATATTTATGTATTTTTGTTCACAAGTTGTATTTTTACACTTATTTCATATGCAGATGAAAGCAGTGTTACTAAATATCAGAATGCATTTGAAAACCTCGAAAGATTTGGCCTAATAGACCTGAGACATAATGATGTCATGGCTTTGTTTACATACTATGGAAGTCGGGATGCCAGACGACGTAGGGACAGACTCGCTCATTGGAAAGCGCACATGTAAACATGCGTGACGTCATTGGGTCTTAAGCCTATGAACGCTACTGGACTCATTTGCTATTTAGAAAGGAGCACAGAATTGAAAAAACAAAATGGATTGAAATATCATTTGTTTTTAATAATAATAAAACAAAACCCTTTTTTTGCAGCAACGCAATGTGGATACCATCAAAGTACCCCAGCAAGACATTGCCATCCCCGCCCAGGCCCGACCCCGACCTAAAAAGATCACCTTTGACATCTTCAACCCAGAAGAAGAGGAGGATAATGAGGAGGAACAACCTTCTGAGTCGGTCAACTTTGTACTGATGATGCGACGAGGCAACAAGCAGCACTATCATGAGTTTGAGGTGCCTAAGTCATCAGAGCTGGCCGCAAACCTCCGTAACAGGGAAAAGGTCTGTGGAGTCATTCATTCTTTGCCGATTTATCTCGGTCTGGGACAGATAGCCATATGTCCAATACCCAACTGAAAATTATGAGTGCCCCGTTTTTTAGTTTTTACTTCAACCGGTTTGCGCTTGGATTATTTAGACATTGACCGTACTTAGGCACTGGATAGTTTTTCACAAACCTCAATCCGAGGCGGGTTCAGGCCGGCATCTGTGGGTAGCACACTCGGATTTGTTCAGCCTCGCTCGTTGTGAGCCGGTCGCTGACAGATATTTCCGGCCTTGCCTGTTACGTGTTAATCCGTCATCAGTTTTGAATTCCGGGAAAACTTTTTAACCACTGTGTAGTTGTGAATCCTTCAAATATAGTGACTTCTCATATGTTTCCTTGCAGCTGGAGCTTGCAGAGAAAAAGCGTCTGAAGGAACTGACGCTGAACATCAACGACAGACAGGAGGAGGAAGACTATCAAGGTTGGTATCCAAGCAGCTCCTCTACAAACACACACAGCTATGTTTTGACCGGCAATCGTGGACGGGGTATTGTCCGACCGTCTTCCCTCTTTTGTTTATACTCTAACGTTTTTTGATGATCGCCATAGGATTTGTACATGGGAAAAGATCGTGGACGTTGTGTCAATCGTGGACCCATTGTTTGACTCCCAATTCTTTTGTCCGACGACCACGATTGCCGGTCAATACAAACGCACCCCCCCCCCCCTTCCTTGAACCACTCCTCTCAGTATATCTCTCTTCTCATCCTAATCTCTAATATGTCCTCATTTCACAACATACAATACCTGTACAATGCAATTACACATGAAAGTACAGGATTTTATGCTACTGGGAACAAAATCTTTGCTCCATGGAACTTGCCTCCGGTAACAAAGGTTCTTTTTAGAACCACACAAACTCACAAAAAAATGCTGCTACTTGCCTTACACTATGCAAACCTTCAAATCTCATCCAAACAAGTTTAGATTAAAACAATCAATGTCGCTGTTGAAATGTAACAGAACGAATTGAAATAATTTTGTAGCCTTTTTGTTTTCTTCTTCTGTTTGTTATAGAAATGCTGGCACAGTTTCAGAAACCTGCCACCATCGTCGTCCCCGTGGTTCCTAAGGAGCGTAAACCTAAATTCCACCACCCGAAGGGCGCCCCCGACGCCGACCAAATCTTTAACTCCTCAGGCAATCGCAAGTGGTGAAAAACCAACATCAACTACACTGCGAATATTCCAAAAGAAGATAGGACGGCGAAAGAGGAAATCCCGCGCAGTTGAGGTAGAAGCCGGGCGGAGTTGATTTGAAGTTGGTCAGCCGCAAACAAAATCGTTGTCGCTGTGCCCGATGGCAGGCAGTTTAAAGTAACAAAGGTTTAAAACAAGGTTTCAAATATGCTGCTTTTGAATGCAGTTTTCTGATGAATTCCATCCAGAGTTCAAACCTTTCTTGTTGAGCTTTTGTTGGTGTTTCAGCAAAACGTTACCGTACTAGAAGGGTTTTATTTGTGTGTGATATCTTAGGTTTGTTGAGTCTCATGTCTCAACTATCAGGATTCAGAACATGAAGGGTATGAAGGGTAACGGATGTCAAGTGTAATGCCTAACTTGGAGGGGTCATAGCGTATTGGAATTCAGTTAAGAGAATTATCTTAGTTATTTCAGTATGGGGAACCACCTTCATCTAGCCCATTATACAACTGCAAAATGGTGAATAATCCCCCCCCCAAAAAAAAAAGTCCTACAAATGGGTTTTTTCAAGGAGTGCGTTCAGCATTGCAAAACTGTCGTAAAATCTTTTATTAAATATGGTTTTAAACTTTTTAAATTTTAATGATCATTTCTATCAAAAAAATGATGCACAGCCTTCTTAAAATACCGTTAAAATCATTTTTCATGGAAGTAGGAATTAGCAGCTTTTGTGCCTGAACGCTATATTTTCTGGTTTTTTTTCTGGCTCTTCCCTTTACACCCAGCTATAAGTTTTATTTCTCAACCATTTTTTTCAAATTATGGCAAGGTTATCTCTGGTATTGCCTTAGTCTTAGATGTAAGATGTCCTAACCGCCATATGCAATGTAGCGCGCATAGGCCGCCGATAGGCGCCCTCTAACGTACGCCAACAAACAAACAAGGCGTACTAGCAGAATGTTTTGTTGGCGTACATTTGAGGGCACCTGCATCGACAGCCTATGCTCGCTGCATCGCATACGTTGCATAGCATACGACAGCTAGGACGTCTGGCAACCAAGACTAGTATTGCCGTTAAAAAGTCTAAAGTGCCAGGTTTGCATTTTAAGCAAGCCATTCTACATTCTAGATTCATCTCGCCTTACCTCGTTTAAAATGTCATCCATAAATACCTGAGATAGTTGAACAGTTCCTTTTGGTCGAGAGCCTGTCGTGGATTTTAAACAGTTTTAGTGTCGGATGCTGCGTAGTCACTTAATTGTTTTCCTGGAAACTGATGACGGATAAACACGTCACGAGCAAAGCCGGAAATATCTGTCAGCCCCAAGCTCGTAGCGAAATAACAGGGTGTGCAACCCACAGATGCCAGTCTAAAACCGTCTCGGATCGAGAAAACAATCTTGCGTCTGGGCCCAGTCAATGTCAAATCCTGGCGCGAACTGGTTACGATTGCTGAGATTCACTGCGTTCTGTGCCATATTGCAGCAGTACCCTCGGCATTGCGGCAGTACCCTCGGCATTGCGGCAGTACCCTCGGCATAAATAAGTAGAGGGGTGTTTCACAAAATGGTAAAATGGTAAAACAAAATTCACACACGGGGACAATACAGTGATGGAACAGTTGTAAACGTTATTTGTTTAACCGTCTTGGACTCTTGGTATCTGGCCGCTGATAATATCCACTGCCCTCAGATCGGGCCATAGTCAGTGACCAAACCCCAAGCCGGTTTTAAACTAAACATTTGTATCTGCAGCATCACACTATTATCCCCTTTTTGTCATTCCCACTGAAGACTTTTGAGTCAATTTCATAGAGCTGCTGAGCACCAAAATTTGCTTAGCATGAATTATTTTCCATGGCAAAACAACATTTTCTGGTATATTGTTTGTGATTAATATTCAGCTTGTTTTTGCTCAGCATAAGAAGCTCATAGAGTCTAACCTGTTTTTACTGACCATTACTTTTTGTACTAAGCACATTTTTTATGCTTAGCAGCTCCAAGAAATTGATCGTTGGCCATTTATTCAGTGCTGTTTATGCTGATAATTGTAATTCTACTTTTACTGTACATTTTCACTGAAATTGATACGTACAACAAATCCTTGGGTCGATCTTCCTGTTAATTTGCATTCCTTCATGTCTTCAATCATGAATTCCTGAGGAATTTCATGGACAACATATAATAAAAGAAGAAAACAACATCTATAATATTGTGTTGATGTGTTTGTCCTGCGTAGAAAAGAAAACTTAAGAATGATGTGTTGACACAGATAAAAGGCCTGCCAGAGTACAACTCTGACTATGTTATGGCACCATAATAACCTCATGGCTAAGCTACATTCCAATCGGCTTATGTGAGGTTCTTTAACCTCATGGCCAAGCTAGATTCCAATCAGGTTATGTTAGGTTCTTTAACCACGTGGCTAAGCTACATTCCAATATGTGAGGTTGTGTCAGGTCTATTAATAGTTTGTGTCTCAACCAACTGCGGCCACTTTCACCATATGAAGCAAGATATGAGACAGAAGGACCCCCCCCCCCCCCCAACATTCTGTGTGAGGTTCATTTTACTTGCATGATGTGGTTTCTCAGGAATTCTTGTTAGGTTTTTAAGGGGGGGGGGGGGGGGGGTGCGTTAGGTATCAATAGTCTAGAGTGTGTATAGACTCTGTTGACATCTATATGTCAATTTGCGCACGCATCGTGTTTTACATAAATTTGGTTAATTCAAAGGTGGTCTGACTTGCGGCGTCACTCCTCAACCAAATTTTATGCAAAACACGATGTGTGCGCATATTGATGGCACATTTGAATACAGATGTAAACACGCGACGTCAGAGGGCACATCGTCTATAGGAATGGGGAACTAAGGGGACAGTTCCTTGGTCTCATATCGTGCTGGGTATAACTTTCACAGAGCTGCTTAAGAACAAAAACTTGCTTAGTGATATCAGCCACAACTCCATGAGATGTATGTTTGGTCTTTAGCTGTTTTTATCAATGAATAAGCTAACACCAGCCAAGTACCAATCAAAAACAATATACATCACATGAAGTTGTGCTTAATCAATTGTTACGCTTAAGCAGCTCTATGAAATTGGCCCCTGATTTTACTGTGCAAGGTTTGTGTGCTTAAGCAGCTCTCGTGCACAAATGTACTTGCGCATTCCAGCAATTGTGGACTCCTATTGTCCTCTTGTTTGTACTTTAAACAAAAATGTGTTTTGTACACGAATCTCAACCATGGACACTATTGGTCCCTATGGCTTAACAGGCTTTCATCTCTTAAATAACATTCCAAAGCCAAACAACTGAGCTATCACTACTTTGTCGAACACAACAGAAAACAATGCTTCAGTGACAATTTTTTTTTTTTTTTTTTTTTAATGTGATAAACATTCAGATATATTTAAACAAAAAACAAAATCTAGAAATGTCTCCCAATATGGGAGTAGAATAAAGCATTAAATATACTGATGATGCATTTTGTGCAACTATTTTGAAGTAAAATTCAAATAAAAATGGGCAATTGGCAACAAAAAATATGTTTGTATTGTAGTTAATAATAAAAATGAAATATACTGATTCAGAAAATGAATGAAGAAACATCAAATATCTGTCACATTTATAAATCTATCAAAGTAACTTTGGCTTTTTTTTACCAGCAAGTTTTAGAGAATGCAAAGAGAGTTTAGGCTACATTAACAAAATTACACACGAGTCTATGATTAGTGGCTGTAGCCACTACCATACACTTGTGTGTAATTGTAAGCCGTAGCCAAGTAATTAGGAAACGGCTTTTTATAATAGTTCACAAGCCAATGTTTGGCCAAGTTTTGTTCACAAAACTGGCCAGCAGAAAAATTGTGCTTTGCAATTTTTGTTGCCTATTCTATAAATATATAATAGGAAAGGAATAAGTCTAAATCAGTGGGAACAGAATTCACTGTTCAGTTAGATTTGGAACTTGGCAGTAATAGATTCATTCAGAATTTATACCAAAAATACACACAAAAAAGCCTAATCAACACCACACTATCATTTCAGGCATTTAAAATAAAAACACCACCTTTGTTCCTGCTTTTAAAGTTGATGTGTCCGTGCTTTATCAAAATTTAGATGTTCTTTTCCAAACTGATTTTGAAGCAATATAATGTACTCGACGAATAAATTTGCATTGGCAGGACTTTCTACAGTCAAGTGTTTTTTATCATTGCTCAAGATCAGTAAATTTTGAACGAAAGGTCATAACAATATTCATATATGCCATTTGTACACACATACCACATGAACGTACACGTATATCCTTTATACTCCCAGCATTGTAAATACCTCTAATCATGGGCCCCTTTTGTATTTGTATTTTAACTTTTTGGGAAGACCTGTATGTTTTGTTTATGAATCTCAACGGTGAAGGTTTCTCAATAGTGGGGTATATTGCTCTCAATTGTTTAACGTCCACTTTTTGAATGTGTTATGCACAGGTAAACCTCATTATACAACGTGCATTATACATGCAGTCACAAAAGCACATGCGCATAATAGGACCCCCCACGAATTAGGAGCGAGACGCTTCTTATTAACCAGTTCGCGCCGGGATTATTTTCACATCACCGAGCTGAGGCGCGGGATTATTTTTAACGAACTCGATCCGAGGCGGGTTCAAGCCAATGGTACCGGGAAAGGACACCCACGCATTTCCGGCCTTGCTCGCTGCTGACAGACATTTCCGGCCTTGCTCGTGACGTGTTTATGCGTCATCCGTTTTGAATCTAAGGAAAACTTTGCGTGTATATACGTCCTCCGGCGCGAACTGGTTAACAAATTAAAATTAATTTATTTATTACTCATCGTGGGCCGATTTTGTGTGTGTCTCAATTTAAAGTTTATAACAAATCAACAATGCTAGAACTCTATCAATTCAATTTGAAAATCTATTTTTCAGGGTGCCACAACCAAAAAGCACAGACACACCAACTTTAAGTTACAAGCTCTGCTCCTTTACGTGTGCAAAAGAAAAATCTGGGAAAAAAACCCGTTCTATATTAAAATAAAATTCAGTTCTAATGTATTTTGCATTAACTAAAGTGTCTTTGTTAAAAAAAGTGTTGGGGATGTGTAATCTCCCACTTAAAGGAGTGTTCTTTTTAATTTCACTATACGTGGCATTTTAAGCTACAATGACTCGTGGGTGGACTTCAAATGATCCTACTTTTAAAACGGCTCTAATGGAAAAAAGCGGCTAGCCTTTGGAACATCCCGACGAAATACACAACGAGTTATGTAAAACCAGGACGCATATGGCAGCCTCCACAATTCTGGGCCATTATTTGGTATTATGTTCTTAGGTTCTTCAGACAAATTCCAATCTTGACTTCTTTTAAATATAAAACAGAATAATTTGGTTTAATATATATCTTTATCACAATACACTAAAACACAGCTTACGGTTTTCTTCATTTTCCATGATGATTTCCCCAGTATTTATCAAGGTCGTATTCAATTAGGTTAGCATCAGAAAAAAACTATTTCCGTCAATTTTTTCTAGACTTTAGAAACCGTTCCGGAACTTAAAAAGAAAACCTAAATCCCGTACCTTACTTTTGATATTTCTCTGTTTTAGGTACAACCATTATTATTTAATGTACTATTTGTATCACGTTACATTCACCCATATGAATAAGTTCCCGAACGACTTGTCCACAACCATTTACTTTATTTGTCCCAACAACAATTGTGCGAATGTACAGCGAAGGCGGGGGTTATATGTTATAGTCCTTAAATATTGAATATATTTGCTATCAGTAGAAGACAAAATCAAAACGGGGTTTTCGTATACATGATGATGTGATTATTTACATACAGGATGTACATTAGCTGTCATTGTTGCTGGAGGAGTGGTGTTGTTTGAGCGTGTCTAGGTATTCCTGCTGTGATTGGGCCAGGACTGATGCTAGTATCTCGTCCTCTGTACCCCATTCAGACAGACCTGTGTATATAACAAAAGGAAATCTTTAGAGAGATGATGACGCTTTGTTTTCTAAAGACCCTAAGCCTGCAAGATGTAATATGGAGCATCAAGTGAAACTTTCCAAGGGATCTTAACCATCCCCTTGAGTGATTTAAGACGGCCACTCGAGAACCAGTCTCTCACACAGTAACAAGACAATCTGATCTCTCCACAGTATGAATAGGGTTGGGATGGGTAACTAGTCCACAGCAAGGCATTAATAATGCATCTACCCATATTAAGCGTAGAAGTGCCATAGCCCAGGCTGGGTTGAACCCCCAACCTTTAGAACTACCCTCAGAAGCCACATGAAACATCGAGCCATCAATTTAGGTGGTGTAAGTTATGGTGTAGCGACTGAAAATGGCTGATTTTACCAGCAAGTCATGATTGTCGTGAAGCCTGTCATCTAATCTTTCAGGAATGGAATCGACCACTTCAGGAAATCGATTCCTGAAAAAATGAAATCGCGATATCTATTCGGGGTTTTGAAATTGCCCACCACTACCCACCATTTCAATGATCGATTGATCGATTCCATTGATTGATTGACTGCTTACCGTATTCCGTAGGCGGAATATCTTGGAGTAGCGGCACATTGCAGGTGGAGGGGGAAATCCCAGAGGGCCCGGCAAGGGGGCTTGGGGTGTTCCTACCCACGGCCACGAGGGGGGAAGCAGAACGCTGCTTAGTAGAGCCCAACTTGCCTGCATCTTGATCTGAGTGTTAATAGAGGGACATTTATTACGCATTCTGTGTTCAAGTTCAGCTACCCATTCAAATTTTTGGATCAATTTCGATCGATGGTCGGCCAACGATTATTGGAACAAACATTTTGTTTGTAAACAGTTATACATCCGGAAACAAGTGCAAATTAGCAAATCTGGTTCCCTGACCTGACAATTCAAACCTTTACACAGGTTGATGTAATATTATTTGTTATAAAATGCTATCCCCAAAATTAATCCATATCTAGAAAAGATGAGGAAAAAAAGCTAATGGTGCACACATGAAGTAATCGGGCAAAAGACAAAACTTGGCAGATGTCAAATTGAGAGTTTGTGGCCGAGTTCGGGCGGTCTGTTCTTGACACGCGTAACTTGTTCTTGCAAAACCCTGGTGGATAGGTGGTGTGTGTTCTTGTTCCGAGTGCAATGTTCACGGGTCGCGTTCCCGCCGTTCGAGCGCGAGAACAGAGTTCGCGTGTCAAGAACAGACCGCCCAAACTCGGCCCAAAGGTCTTAGGAAAGATGAAAACATTCTCTGTACAGTACTAGTTGTTGCAGAGTTGTGCTTCAAATGGGCATTATGTTGACAAGTCAAGCCAGTCTAAAGTTTGCATTTATTTCAAAAGGTAAACAAAACTGAGGAAAAGATTCGAATTTGGTATTCTTTAAAATGAAAGATGCCGACTGTTTTTTCGTTAAAAACACTTTTATTCCACATATTTTATATTATAACTTCAAAACATGTGCAGTACACAGATCAAAAATTACAAATATGAATAAATCTGAACATTACAAAAAATCCCCCATTTAATTTGTTTGCATTTTTCTCCATTACTGTGCCCAATTCCGTCTCATTTTGCCAGAACGCTTCGCATATTACCTTTAAATACAATGCAACATACAGCCTTACAAGCTAAGCCATACCTTTACCAGTCAGCGAGGGGCCAGCTGGTTTAGGGCTCGGGGGCGACAGTGGACTCCTACGATTACCAGCCTCCGGGCTGTTTGGGCCGGGACCCGCAGCGACATTGTGGTGATGATGGGGCGCCGCGTGGTGTGATCGGTGGGCGCAGTTGTTGGAAGAGCCGCTGTTGGATGGGGCCTTAGGGGGCAACTCCCACCAGTTAGGCGAGTCAGGAGGGGCGGAGCTACATGTAGCAGATGCTGGTTGGATCTAAAAAAAGAAAGAAAAAATATTTTTTGAGACAAATTAAATTTGATGATTTCCTCAACTTTCACGTTTGAAACCTGCATTAGTATCTCATTTCGTTCGACTTACGGATGGAGGTTTTTCAGTCCTTTCCTGATTAGACAAGTTCCAGTTTCTCAACTTAACATTTCTTTGACTCGTCTCTCTACATGATTTCTTCGGCTTTGCCACTTTTGATAAATCCTTGTTTTTTAACAAACTAACTCCCTAGGCCTTATTCTTGGCAAAAAATCTTCCTGAATCCTAAAATCTTCCTGAACCTCAATTACTTTTGTGCCATGTCATTATAATAATTGTGTGTTTTTTTTATAGATTTGAACGAAATTGACTGAAGCTGGACTTGAACCTGTGACCTCCAGATTACCGTTCCGGTACTCTACTAACTGAGCTATCCAGCCCTATGTTGGCAGCACCTAATGAGTTTCCCATTGTGGTTTACTTGAATTATAATATTTCTCGTGTTCTACCTTCCACTGCCATTCAACTTACCATCTTTTTCCGAGCTCTTTCCTCATTATCTCGCAGCCACTGCATGTAGGATTCCCTGGCGATCTGTTCCTCTATAGCATCGTTAGTAGCCTCCCAGTCGGTAGCCCGCAGCTTGTCCTCCAACATGGCCGTCTCCAGTTCCGTGTTCTCTGAGTGTCGGAGAGCCTCACGCAGCAGCGATTTGTCGGCCAGCTGAACAAGACGTGGCAAATTGTTTCTTTTAACCCTAATTTTAACGACTCCATCAACATCCCCCCCCTCCCCAAATTTTGGCAGATGTAACAAGTCTATCAAAATCAACAACGCCAGTGGTGGATTTTGATGGATTTGGTCCTGAAGCATCATGTGAAACAGGGTGAGCAATGCACATTGCCATCTACTTAGTAAAACTAAATAGGAAATTAGGGTTAAAGGAGCCTCCATCTTTAGCAATGCTGTGAATTTGTCCCACATTTACAGACGTTTGGGACAGGTATCGGAAAATATTGCACAGCCCCGGATGCAATGTGTCGAGTTTGTAGGTTGCCAAGGTCGTACATGTACAATCTATTTTATGTAGTCTAAAAGTGCCAAGGACACATGTACGATCTATACCATTCAGGCTATCACAAGAGGGTGCCATCACTTTATCATTTCGTACATGTACAACTTTTTCTGTGTCATTTTTTGTTCTTTTTCTTTCGAGAGAGCACATCGGTCGTAACATATTGGCAAAATGGAAGCGCCCCGTAAACAGTTACGCCTTAGTGCTGAAGAAGTTTGTATTTTCTTTGCCAATTCGGACGATATCAGCCCAGGATGGCCAGTCACAACATGAAGAGGAGACAGGGAAAACTGACTTAATTGAATATTTGTTTTACTCTAACCCTAACCCTCCAGGGTGTTTTGGCTAGAAACCCTGCCAGACGCAACAGATTGCATACTTTGTCACATTGACTTGTGCGCAGAGTCCAGCAAGGTCAAGCAGTCACCACAGATGCACTGTGCTGGATTTGGCAGGGTTAAGGTTAGGGTCAAATTGCCGAACATGGTGCTGGCACTGAAAGAGTTAATCATTAATGTTCAGCAATGTTTATGCACAGCCATGCATAATTAAGCCCTGCACATACCTGATATCATCAACACCATAATCTTCTATTACAAAAGGCTAGTCCTCTGCATTACAACCCTGTTCATACTGTTTTAGATTTTTTCTAATGTTCTTTCTTGTATTTTAATTTATAATTGTATGAATGGAAATAAATAAACAAATAAACAAACACTGCCTTGATGATTGAGAGGATGGTTTGACTCACCCCCGGCACAAACGACGGCATACCCAGACCGACACCAATAGTGGCCTTGTGGGGGTTGACCACTGAATTATAGTGGATGCTGCGATGGTAGCTGACTCGTATCGGCTCGTTGTCTGTCTTGTTGATGGTGTGAAAGGTATTGATTGGTTCTGGTAAACAAAAAGTAAACAAGCAAGAATCATTAACCTCAAACATCCCAAATCCTCCAAAATCCTCTTTGCAAATTGCAGGATTGAGGTCACTTGGAAGTTGATGCATCGGAGGAATTTGCAGGACTAAGGGCGTTGGTGTTTTTTTTGCCACTGGAGGATAATGCAGGATCCAGGTCATAAGGCCTAAACTAATGCTGGATGAATTTGCAGGATTGAGGTTACTTGGGTATTTATCCTAATGAGGATTTTGGAAGATTGAGGTTATTTGTTACTTTGTACTTTGAAACTGCTCATGCTCATTTTCCAGAGCTTCAGTCAAGGTGTAAGCTATTTGTCAAGGATTGGAAACGTTTGCATACCAAGGGTCATATAGTGACTGCAGACCCTTGTTGTAATATGGCACTTAGCAGCTGTTTGTTCCATGTTTGGCTGCTATAGCTTAATGGTAAACCCACTGCAGAATTGTGCAGGATTTAAGCAGTGGTCACAGTAATAAATATTTGAGGATTTTACAGGTTTCATGTAACTTGGAGTTTAAACACTTCGGAATTTGAGGAATTTGCCGTATTCAAGTTATGTGTAAGAAAAATAGGGTAGGTAGTTAAGGTTAAAAGCATCAACCATAAAGCCCATTTTTCCACACGCCTGACACAAAAATGTTAAAGTTCGTAAACATGTACTGTTGCAATATTACTTGAAGACTGGACTGGACTGTTGTTACACGATATAAAACAAGCGGAGCCAGACTAATGTGTGCTAAATGCCACCTCGTTCCCATTCATTACTCATTCATATCTCGCTCTGCTGTTGCAATATCGCTTGGAGACTGGACTTATTACCTATGCTGTCACACAGTATCAAACAAGTGGGGCCAGACTAATATGTGTGCTAAATGTCACCTTGTCCCCGTTCATTACTCATTCATATCTCGCTCTGCTGTTGCAATATCGCTTGGAGACTGGACTTATTACCTATGCTGCTACACGATATAAAACAACCGGAGCCAGACTAATATGTGTGTTAAATGCCACCTTGTCCCCATTCATTACTCATTCATATCTCGCTCTGCTGTTGCAATATCGCTTGGAGACTGGACTTATTACCTATGCTGTTACACGATATCAAGCAAGCGGAGCCAGACTAATATGTGTGTTAAATGCCACCTCGTCCATGTTCATTAATCGCTCTGCCAATGCAAGTGCAATGAAATCATTTCACGTACAAGATTATTTTGCACGTTATATGTCGCTGAGTTGAACCCGAATTTGAATAAGATCACGATTTTCTTTCCTTTTATTTACAAAACTGTTTCTAGTGCATTTAAAATTATATAAAATCTACACATTTCGTGCAAGTCTAAAATGTTAAACCTGTCTGTCATAGGGGTTTAGAAACTGGGCGGCGACTTTTAAAGCTTGGCGCTAATTGGCGCATGTTGGCAGGTGCCTCGTTAAGCATGGCAGGGCACCAGGTTTGTTAAACAGGTTGGAGAACACTGACCCTAGCCAAACAGACAACCAGTCAACCAGTAAGGATACCATACAATTTATATGTCTAAATGATACAGACGTACAGACATGACAGGAAAACACATTTAATCAGATGCGGTTTTTCCAGTATGCTTTCCCTATATCATACTACATGTACTTCCTCTTTCTTAAGATTATCATAAAACATCCAATCCTTTGATCTTGGAGATACGATACATGTAGTTTTATCCATGGAGGAATTGGGTGGCATATGAAACGTATGACCCTGACAGACAACAATTTCACTCAGTTATTATAGTTTTAATCTCATCCATTGAAATTCTTACAAACAATTTCCTTGTTTGCAGACCAAATTTCCTGTTTGATAAGATCTCTGTTTTTCATTAAAAAAACATCCGGATTGCAAAGAGCATTCTTCTATAAATATGCATTGATATTCCCCCATGTTTTTTTTATTTAATTTAAATATATATTTGTGTACATTTTTTGTTAATTGTTTTTTTTGGGTTTTTTGGGGGTTTTTTTGGGGTGACTTGTTGGGTTTTTTTGGTTTTTTTAGAGGGAATGAATTTGATTAAAGGCAAATTGTTTTGGGGCATAAGTTCTTCCTTACCAGTACTGTAGACAAAGACTTCAATGTTGCGGTTATACATCTCCGAAAGTGCCTGCATTTCCACATGGTTACCATGACAATCATCCATGCGTTTCCGGGCAATATAGGTTGCAAAGTCCTCAGTGATGTATTGGGAGTAGTAATCTGCATTCTTCATCTGCGATTGAAGAAAAACCAAAAATAAATCAAAAAAAGGCGTATTCCTTAAACTGGACGACAGATGTCTGAAGGGAATATACTGAATTGCTATAATTTTCAGAAATGGATGTTTTTTTTGTTTTTTTTGGGGGGGGGTAGTATTGTATACATGTAGCAAATATTGTTTGAAGGTTTGTGTTCGTAGATGCTGGAAATAAAAACCAAGAAAACAACATATTTTTTTTTGTAGTCTGGTTCCCAGACCCCACTCAAGATGAAACAGAGCCCCTTTCAAACTCAATACATATTAATAGATTCTGGTCCCATTTGGGCAATGATTATGTCAGATAATATCCGACACATTTTTTGGGAAACTGAACAAAATTATTAGTTTCGTGAATCAAAATATTTTTTTCTGTACATTTTCTGTCCTTTTCCACCTTTTGTTTGGAAACAAATGAACCATTTTTACAGAAGGAATAACAAGCTGCATTGTACTCACCATGTAATCCATGCAGTGAGCGCGCACAATACCATGCCAATCTTGATCCCCATACACTTGATCAGCTGTGATCAGAAAAACAAAGTACAACAGTTATTATTTTAATGAGCATCTTCAATCACACACTAATAACCATCCCATGCAGAAGTCACTTTTGGGGTCAGTTGTTCAGCAGCACAACGATACACAGACTGTCCTTTTGTGCACGCAGTTTGTACATTGAAGCCGTGTGTAAAAGACTAGACTCGGGACATTTGTGCATATTTGTGCTATCAAACCATATGATTATAGGAGGGTTAACATCAGAAATAATGCCCTTCTGTAAAGTTAACATGTCAAAATGCTGTTTACCCACATGTCCCTTGTAAATTATGCATTGATTTTAATTTTGTTTTAGGTAAATCTCCAAAATAAGAGGTTTGGGGTTTTCAGAAAGAGGAAGAAAATAATTTTGACCCAAGTTAGAAAGAGTCAGGGTTGAATAAAAAGAAAAAATTGCATTAACCCGAATAACCAGTGTAATTTACTAGGAACCATACCCAACCTGACAAATCCCAACACCATATGGCAAACTGTACACACAAACTGTTGGACTATGATTCTGGAGGTATGCCTAACCCAGTGTAAATGACTGTCAGTTTAGGGGTCCAGTACCCATCCTAACAGATCCCAACAAAACCTGGTGTTGGAGTTTGACTGGATGGGGATTGATAGGGTTAACCCATAACTCCTTAGTGTAATTTAATAGGAACCATACCCAACCTGGCTAATTCCAACACCATATGGCAAACTGTACACACAAACTGATTCTGATTCTGGAGGTACATGTATGACCCAGTTTAAAAGACAACCAGTTTAGGGGTCCAGTACCCATCCTAACATATCCCAACAAAACCTGGTGTTGGAGTTTGACTGGATGGGGATGGTTAGGGTCAAGTTTGTTTCTGTTATGTTTTACTGTAAATTATCCACTATAAAATTTAAATGGAATGACTTTCTGAAAATTAAAAAAAGGAAGAAATGTTCAGGGAAAAAAATCTTCTAGTTCTACTCACCAACAGCCCTGAACAAACAGGCTCCATCAGGCGACATTTGCTTGATGATGAAACTGCGCTTCTCCTTCAAGGCTTTCTCAAACATTCGTTCACCCTTTGTGGTTAAAAACAAAAACAAAAACACAAAAGTTGGTATCCAGGAGTGGACAAGAGCCTCTTATTTGACTGTAGCTTTGGGCTAGCTAGGTGGCAAGCCTTCTATTCTTTGAACATTTTACATTTTCTTTGAAATTTTTACTTTTTAAAAATATTACAAACTAGAATTCACACAACCTGGAATCTTGAGTACTAAAAAAACATGCAAAATAAATAAGTTACTCGTTAACTGACAAGATTTTCAGTATTTCACCAGCCAAGTTGGAAGTCTGAAATCAATTTGTAACCCTAACCACCTAGGCTCTCGCACTAGAAAGCATACCAAACCTAACAAACTTCAACAGCTCACACAGGTTCAGTAATTATTGGTACACTGTGTCTAACAGTACTAAACCTGCCAAACTCCAACAGTTGGGCCAATGATGGGTCAATGCATTGCATTGGCTTGTCACATATGGGTCAAAGCATTGTTCAGTATCAGTGCAGTGATGACCAGTGGTATTTATGTGCTCAAATGGGGACACACAGGGTGTACATGTACATACACTTACAGTTGACCAGGAACTGTGCCGTGACCAGCCATGGGTCAAGCCCGAATAAATTCCTGTGCATTCCCTTAAGCCTAACCCTACAGGGTATTTTGGCTAGAAACCCTGCCAGACGCAACAGATTGCATACTTTGTCACATTGACTTGTGTGCAGAGTCTAGCAAGGTCAAGCAGTCACCACATATGCACTGTGCTGGATCTGGCAGGGTTAGGGTTAAACTCCAACATTTTGACAAGTCTCATGCCTTTCTGTCCTGAACCTCACAGAATTCAACAGGGTCTCCCTGGGCCTTTGGTACCGAGTCAATCAAAGTCCAACAACAAGTTGTTAGGATTTGGTACCAAACCTGCCAAAACCTAGAAAGACCTGCAGTTGGAGTTTGATAGGTTTGGGGTAGTTAGGGTTAAGCAGTTTTCTTCACAGAGAGTGAAGCTACATGAAAGCCTAAGCCTAGACTACCACATGTCCATCTGTTTGGAAAGACTGATGTCTGCAATAGTCTACTGATGGCAGACTGTGTAGAAGATTGATTTGACCGACTCAGTTGACCGACTCAGTATTACAGTGTATTACACTGCGTATCACTACGACTTCTTGAATAATAGAAATGCAGTTACACCCTTAAATCACCGTGAAGTCTCTCTGAAATTTCACGGTGTTGTAAGGGTGAAACTGCATTTCCATTATTCAATAACACATAGTGTATGCGAGTCCCAAAACAGTTGGACATGCACCAATGTTGGAACATTTTGTTTGTGTAAAATGAGTCAAGTTTGCCTCATGAGTGACCCCCACAATGTCGCTTCCCATGTTGTATCGTAAAATTGGGCGTGATCCCTGGCCACATGGCAGTCTGGTGTTTAAGACTTCTGACTAGCACACTTGAACAGAGATACCAACAATTTTGGGGACCGCTAACATAGGGCAAGATAGCTTAGTTGGTAAAGTGCTGGTCCGGTATTCCAGGGGTCGCAGGTTCGAGTCCCGACTTGCCAATTTGTTGGTTCACTTTGAATTGTTCTATTTGTATGCATGTTTATTTTAGCATTCCAGGTCCCTATTAACTAGAGTTATTCAAGCTTACTTAGTTCAAGTGAATGTATGGAAAGAATGTTGCAACCTGACGATGTTATCATCCCAATGAAGGTCAATCAGTACAAAAATGTTGAAAAGACATTAATCTCGGACTGAGAAACATTTCAAACTTTGTTAGGAAATACTGAGAACATTTTCTCAACTCTCCATAGACTTTGTACACAACCGCTGAAGTAGAGTCACGATACTACATTCTTTCCGTTTCTCAGTCCCAGATTCACGTCTTTTAACATTTTTTCAAATGATTGACCTTCATTAAACAGTTAGCGCCGGAGGACGTATATATATACAAGAACAAAAATTCTGAGATTCAAAATGAATCACGCATAAACACGTCAAGAGCAAGGCCAGAAATGTCTGTCAGCAGCGAGCAAGGCCGGAAGTGCGTAGGTGCGCTTCCCGATACCATCGTCCTTAACCCACCTCGGATCAATTTTTGTTAAAAATAATCCAGCGCCTCAGCTCGGGATAATGTTAAAATGGCGTAAAGATACAACATCCTTTCCCTGCAAATGTTTTGCAGAGAACTCATAAGTTAACTTGTAGTTGTACAGTAGTCGTTAGCCTTTTCTCAAGGCCTTCGTGGCTGCGATCCCAAGCGACTGGAACGGGAGACCACGCGCGCGAGTCGAGTGGCGAAGCCACGAGGGCCTTTTCCAACTTGTTTGCGTTTGTGTATGAAACGTGCATTATTCATAACTTGTAAGCGAACAAGTAAAGTGCTAAACGATTAACCAATCATAATTTATTAACCCTAACAATCCTCAATCCTCCACCTGTCGGAGGATTGAGGACAGTGTTAGGGTTAATGTATGCTGACCCGCTGACCCGCGTCGCTTCTGATTGGTTTGGACTTTTGCTACCGTTTGGGTAGCGAAAATCAAGTTTATAAAGAAACACATAAGAAACCGCAAACAAGTTGAAAAAGGCCCTCGTGGCGTGCGTGGTCTCCTGTTCCAGTCACTTGGGATCGCGGCTCTACGAAGCTGTCCAAGCCACGAAGGCCTTGACAAAAGGCTAAGTAGTTGTATGCTCCGTGTTCCTTTTCTCTTCAATTACAAGTTAGCATTTATTGTTTAAACCAATCACCTCTTCACTATGAAATGGTTGGGTATCGTATTCATCCCCGCTATTACAACCCCCCTCTTCATTTTCCTCGTTGCGTTCCCCTTCCTCCCTCCTATCATCGTCAACCTCCCCCCTGTGTTGGAGCCATGACACCGATGCCTGATGGTCAACTCGGTGGGGGGAGGACCTGTGTCTCGCTCGTTTATTTTGCCCGTGGCCCCCCACATCCAATCTTTCATGGCCATCAAAGGAAGTCCTGCAATCATGCGACGACACTGAGACAAGTCTGTCGTCTCGGGGATTTGATGACGGCCACCGAGGCGGAGAATTGCGAGACTTTGGCCGTGCTCCGCCCCTTGCCTCCCCAGTCCCACTGTGGCCGTGAGCGCTGTGACTGTGAGAAGACGAGTGGTGACCGTGTCCGTGATGTTGGTGATTTTCACTCGATTCCGGGCCCCGCTTTTCCTGCGCGGCCTTCTTTTTAGGTAGAATAGTCATTCTGAAGTCTTTATCTCCAACCTCTTCGTTCCAGGAAGGGTTTTTAACGAGTGAAAATCGAGATTAATCTTCCCTTGTCTGGTTTGGACACTCCTCTTCCATAACCAAACAAGACGGGAATATGGCGCGCAATGCTTTATGGGAAAAATGTAAATCGTACAAGATATGTAATTCGCCTGGTTCCTTGTTATTGACTCTTCAGACGCGTTTGCTCGGCGTTTCGTGGATACTAGTAACCGTACGGTTCTTTCCGCACCTTTAATTTAGCGTGGCGCCCTCTACAATCTTTTTTATTATCAGAGGAGTAACAATACGGACACCTAATAAAGAGGCAAACTTCGATCAAGACATCGATCAGGCTCGGCATCGATCGATCGGTGTTTTACATCGATCGATCGGTATTTTACATCAATTGATTGGTCTTTCCACCAAATATAGGCGCAGGCGGAATACAGCGGGCGCAAGTCGGGTACATTGGAAATAAAAAGAGAAGTATATAAGACGGGCGCAGGCGCAAGTCATACTTGAAATAAAAGTAGAAGTATAAGACGGGCGCAGAAGGAGTGCAGTGGGCGCAAGTCAGGTACATTGGAAATAAAAAGAGAGGGTATAATACGGGCTTAGGCGCAAGTCATACTTGAAAAATAAATATATAGACGAGCGCAGGTGGATGTGAATAAAGTACAGCGGGCGCCGTTGTCCAGCTCTTTGATTGGATGGACTAGATGAGCCAGTCGTGCCGGAAAAACATTGAAACTGGATTCGTGGATGGAGGTCAAAGCCTAGTTACCGAAAACAATTTCAATGCGATGATCATTAGTTTTATTGTTTCGACTGTATTTTACAGCCTCGATTTTACAGCCTCGTTAACCTACTTAAAATAAACAAAATCGTTCCTGTTAAGTGTTTTCTGATGTTATTTTGTTTGTCCATTTTGCATCCTCGACCCTTTTTCTCTGCGGTCCATCCTGTCACGGGAGTGATTATTGGGTCAGTTCACGGGTTAATGTCCAGCAATGCCAGTCGTTCGTTCGGCACCGCCCCCAATTTAGCCGGCATTTCTGTACGGTGCATGACGTCATTTCTTCGAACCCTCGTTGGATGAATGTTTTTGAACACTAAACGCGGGTTCAACTTCCGAGTGAGCGTGACACGTGCTCGCTGAATGTACATGTACTGCATAAGGCAGCAAGCTACCCACAAATAGCTCTGGGCCACAGTATTAGCTTCCTCCACGAATTTTTGTTTAGCTGATTTAGCCGCCCTGATTGGGCGGTGGGCCGCGCGCGCCAACCATGACTGTCTAAGACAGGAGTGCTAGAAGATGCCGGCTTCGTCATGCCCTATATGCCGTCCGGACCGCGAATATTTTTCCCAAACCTAACTGGCAGGTTCATGAATTATTCAGTAGTTGCATTGATCACTGTACAACACTCGGGTTCTAGGTCTCTTTTTCCCCTTAAATTAAAAATACTCCAAAGATATCAATTTGACTAGAAAAAACCGAGGTGACCTACAGCAGGATTCGAACCAGGGATCTTTGATCCATAGCCCATCACACTATCCATCACACTACGTATAGCAGCTCGACAACAGCTGTTCTTTAAATTGATTTAATGTAACTAGTTAACTAAATAACAACAATGCTGTCATGTTTTATTCCGATGAATAAGCATAACTTCTCATCCAAACTACTGAATAATTCATGCAATCTGCCAGTTACGTTTGCGAAAAATATTCGTCATTACAAATATAATTCGTCTATTAGGCCTACTGTTGCTTAGACGAATCTGATCTAGTAAGGCCGAATATGTTTGACCTGGAGTGACCAAACGTTAAATCGAATGATAAATGACTGAATTGGTTTGGTGAAAACGTGTGAATTTGTTTTCTGTGACGAAATTGAATGTGAGAGTTGGTGAATTTGAATAAAAAAATGTTTTAAAATAGCCGGGGAAACTTATAAATAAAACAAATAAACAAGTCGTTTATCGAACCGTTTTTATTCTTAAGTTTCAAATGCTAGTTTATGTCACTAATCAGAGTTTTTTTTGTGACATAATTTGTTGTGCTCAAAATTATTATAAGTGCTAATTACTGACTAATTTATTTAGAGTAATTCTTAAGTAACTTGAACTCAATTGTTTTTACATTTGACCTTGGTTCCCTGACCCCCATCCGACCTAGGGCAACTAACAATGCCCCCCCCCCCCCCCCCCCCAACCGATTGGTGCGATTAGACTGGCTTTTATATGCTCGAATTGTTAATTAAACTCAACCTAGCTCCTGCGCCGTGGTCTAAATGCTCTGAGCTCGGCTGACAGGGCATTCAAAAAACAAACTTAGAGCCCCCTTTAGTGGTATCATAACATTAGTTAATGCATGAACCTCCAAGGGCGGGGGGGGGGGGGGGGGGTCATTTGCCACTAACGGCACTGTAACCATAGCTCCATGCTGTAAGTGTAACGGACGCGGGAAACTTGTGTCCCCCCCCCCCCCCCCCCCCCTCGTGTGGCATGCCAATTTCAGACTCAAGTGGAGTTAGAGAGGACAGTGACCGGTCACGTGAGAGGGTCTGAATTCCATATGAATTTTTTTGGTCTGGAAATTGACAAGTAACTAAAACACTTATGATTGGGGCTTGGTCACGCGAGCAGAGTGGACGGACGTGTTTTTTTGTCAGTGGCGGGAAATTCAAAAACCGCGCCCTTCTTGGGGTGTTTGGCTTTCTGAACATCCTCGTTTCTTCTTGTTTTTTGGGTAAGCAATATCAGTTTATTCGAGAGGTACTTTATACTTGCTTTCCTTTCTCTGTCCTGTAATCGGAAAATCGTCCAATATGGACGATGATCCGGATGAATCTAGCAATGAAACATCTTGGGATCAAATGTCTCAACATACTCCCATGGAGGCCAATGATCAGGAAGTACTTGACCAACCACGCTCAACTCTTGACATACTAATAAGTCAAGCTCAAAATGACACACATCAGACACAAAATAGAAAAAGGTCTAAATCCAGCTGGCACTATAATGATGTATATTCAGAATCAGAAAATGACTCCCCTGATGAACAACCCACAAAACGCCGCTATGTTCCAAACATCAAACAACCCACAATTATTATCATAAACTCCCCGGATGTTAAATTAGCCAGAATAAACCCTATCAAAATCGCTAACGCCCTCAGTAAAATAGGGAAGGACCTCATCAAGAGTGTGTCCAAAAACAACCAAGGAGGAATCACCGCAAGATGCTACACTCCAGCACAAGCCACAAAACTTAAGGCTATCACCCAATTAGGTCAATGGACCGTCCAAACCTCATACGCAAAATCAGAAACCCAAAGCAAAGGAGTCATTTATGGCATAACAACAGACATCACAGATGATGAGATCCTATCATCATGCAAAAAACAAGGAGTGATTGAAGCCAAACGTCTAATGCGAAAACGAAATGGTATCCTAGAAGCGACTCAATCCATCTGCCTCACCTTCAACACCACAAATCTACCTGAAGAAATACAAATGGGATACGAAATATTCGTTGTCAAACCTTTCATCCCCCCTGTAATCAGATGCTTTAATTGCCAGCGCCTAGGTCACACAGCTAGCAACTGTCGCAGCTCGACACGATGTGTGCGATGTGGGGGCCCACATTCCTTTGATCAATGCGAACAAAAAGATAATGTTAAATGCTGTAGGTGTGGAGAAAGCCACTCATCTGCATATGGAGGTTGTAAAACCATAAAGCAAGAAAAGAAAATTCAAGGGTTTAGAGTAACCTACAATATTTCCTATGCCGATGCCGCAAAGGTAATCAAGACTGACATCAGCGTTCGCCAGGATGACTCGCCCACCCAGCAAACCCCGATGCAGCAACCCTCCCAGCAATACCCTATCAGTACCGGTACCCAGCAAACACCTATAATTCAACCAACAAATAATCACGCAGAACCTCAACACAGAACTAATAACAAACCCACCAAGACTACCACTGAAGCGAGACGCCCAACCATCGAAGCGAGACGCCAAACCACAAAGCAACCAGTAAAAACCACTAAAGACGCCACCACTCAAACAGAAAAAACAGCACAAACACAAACTGAACACACTCAATGTATTTGCAGTGAACAACGCCTGACCGAACTCCTCACTGGTACAATGCAGATTTGGGAAACAATCAAAAATAAAGAAGAAAGAATTCTGGCAGTGAAGACTCTCGTCAATCACATCACCCACCTAACTTATTCTCAGCCAACACCAAATACTAAACAAGGAAAATCAAGAACGTCTTCTCAACCGCCATCAAATACAAAGCAAGAAAACACCGACCATAAATCATCCCAAAAGAAGGACAAAACACCCTCTACCCAAGAAAACACAGACTCACTAGCAAATAGCCCCAAATCGTCAAGAAAACCCCAAAACACATCAACATGACTCTTATTTTCACAATGATTCTTATCTTACAATGGAACGCCCAGTCCTTGTTAGCTCATGGAAAAGAATTTAAAAACTGCATTAACACTTGGAAAGAAAAACCAGATGTTATTTGTATACAGGAAACATGGCTCAAAGAAAACAAACTTTTTACTTTTCCTGGCTATAACATATATAGACATGACAGAAATAAAAACGATCCTAAAAGTAAGGGTGGAGGATGCGCTTTCTTGGCCAAACGAGACATTGCTTTCAAATATACCCTAGGTGATAATAACTCTGTTGAATATCAAATTGGGGAACTCTATGATACACAGAAAAATAAAATTACTATTATTAATATTTACAACCCATGTAATATTCTAGACACCAAAACTCTTAAAGATATCCTTGATAAAACTGATCATTCTTGTATAGTGTGTGGTGACCTCAATGGTCATAACCCCTTGTGGGGTAGTTCAAAACTCGACCATAATGGCAAGATCATCGAAGATGTGATTATTGATACTGACATGGTCTGTGTAAACTCTGGTGAGGGCACAAGAGTTGACACGGCACATGGTACACTCTCCTGTATTGATATCACCTTCGTTACACCTAACATAGCTGCCAAATGTAACTGGAAAGTTCTTAATGATACATGGGGAAGCGACCACTGTCCTGTAATTATTGATGTCAACCACCCTATTCAGAAAAACCCATACAGAAATAGCCCAAAATGGTCCTATAAAAAAGCCGACTGGAACAAATTCGAGGACGCCTGTAACCAATATATTACTAAACCCTATGAGTCGGATACTGTCGACAAAATGTATGACAACTTCCTTTGTCAAATTGATACTGCTATGACTTATTCTATCCCTAAAACCAACCCCAACCACCCCAAACCTCCTTCCTCTTGGTGGAACGACGAATGTCAGCAAGCTATTCTCAACAAAAAAGAAGCCCTTAAAACTCTCAGAAAAACTTTCCTTCCTTCTGATCTTATTAGTTACAAGAGAGCTTGTGCCATAGCAAGAAAAACTATCAATAACGCTAAACGAAAAGATTGGCAAATCTTCTGTAATGACATCAACCCCAAAACAAACACTAAAATTATTTGGAATAAAATCAAACGTATCCAGAAAACCCGCATTATCAACAGTATCCCTGTCCTCCATCACAACAACTCAGACGCCATCACTGATGGAGAAAAAGCTGAAGCACTTGCCGACAATTTCACTAGAATTAGCAGTACTAATAATTACCGCCCATCCTTTATTCCTATTAAAGACAAAGCTGAAAAAGACTTCACTATTGATAATAATAATGACAGTGTCATCAATGAACCCTTTAACATACAGGAATTAAATCATGCCATCCATTCTTCTAAATGTACCTCTCCTGGAAAAGATGGTATCAGTAATATTGTGTTGAAACACCTTCCTATTAAAATTCGTCACTTTTTACTTATTATTATCAACTTCATCTGGCACACTTCTACTTGTCCTAAGCAATGGAAGGATGCAATCCTCATTCCCATCTTGAAACCTGGAAAAGACCCGGCTAACCCATCTTCTTACAGACCCATTGCATTAACCTCCACTTTCTGTAAAATCATGGAACGTATGGTGAACTCCCGCCTTCTTTGGTATATGGAAACCCATAACTTTCTTTCCAAATCTCAGAGTGGTTTCAGGAAGGGAAGAAGCACCAAAGATCATTTACTCAACCTTGAAACTTCTATTAATAAAGCCCGCTCTAACAAAGAGAGCACTTTAGCTGTTTTTCTGGATTTAGAAAAGGCATATGATATGTTATGGCGGAAAGGTATTATTATTAAATTGCAATCTTTGGGTATATCTGGACGTATTACCAAATGGATTAATAACTTCCTTGGCGACAGAAAAATCCAGGTCCGTATCAACAATCTCTTCTCTGAAGAAAGAACCTTAGAAAACGGAGTCCCCCAGGGAAGTGTCATTAGTCCACTTCTGTTCAACATTGCTGTTAACGATCTCGTCAAAGAAGTCACCGATGTCAATGTCTCGCAATACGCTGATGATATTGCCATCTGGAAATCAAATAGAAAAATTCCTTACTTACAAAAGAAAATTCAACAAAACCTTGATAATATTAATACATGGTGTGAAAGATGGGGATTTAAACTATCTATCCCCAAAACAAATGCTGTCCTTTTCACAAATAAACTGAAATACCCACCTATTTCTTTACACATTTATAATTTAGCGATCAAAATGAGCTCCTCTGCGAAATTTTTAGGACTAATTTTCGACAATAAACTTACCTGGAAAAATCATATTGATAATATTATCACCAAATGTAAAAAAAGACTCAATATCTTGCGTTGCATCTGTGGCAACTCCTGGGGAGCCGAATGCAAAACGCTCTATCGACTGTATACGGCACTTATAAAACCCATCCTTGAATATGGATGTGAGGCTTTCGACTCGGCCTCCCCGACAATCAAACATAATCTGGACACTATCCAATATCAAGCTTTGAAGATTTGTACAGGGGCCATCCAAAGTACCCCACTTTACAGACTTCAAACCGAATGTGGAGATCCTCCCCTAGCATTACGTCGACAGTTTTTAAGCGATCTTTACGGAATTAAAATTAACTCTATAAATAACCACCCTAATGATCACTTCAACCGTGATAACTGGCAAAAACACTATTTTGCCGACAAATGGAATTCCTCTACACGTTACATCCCCTTTGAAGCAAGAATTTCCCATTATCCTGGTCTAAACACCTTTCCTTTAAATGACCCCTTTCCTTTCTGGCACTATACTAATCCTCAAATCTCAACTGAAATCCACTCTCTCGTGGCACATACTGACAGTATACATGAAAAAAGAAATATTAGTCTGGAACTAATCAACACTAAATGGAACAACAGTCTTCATATTTATACAGACGGCTCACTTAATCCGACCCATGATACGGTAGGCTGCGGAGTACACATCCCACAACTGAAATATTCTAAAGCTTCCCGACTCAACAACGGAGTGTCTATCTTCACCTCGGAACTCTTTGCCATTCTTCTATCTCTGGAATGGATTGAAGATGTTAAACCCCTTTATTCCTGCATCTTTAGTGACTGCCTCAGTGCCTTACAAGCTATTTCCAAACATTTTCCTGTACATAAAATTGTCTGTGATATACGACATACTCTTATCAATATCCGTAATCAAGGTAACATTGTTAATTTCGTTTGGATACCTAGCCACTGCGGTATCCCTGGAAATGAACAAGCGGATCGGATCGCTAAATCAGCAACATACAAAAACAATGTTGACTACTGTATCCCTCTCTTAGACTCGGAACTTAAACATACTCTTAAAACACATCTCAAGGAAAAGTGGGCTTCCACCGTTCCTAATTTAGATCCCAATAACAATTTCAGCTATGATGTTTCTCTATCTTTTACTAACTGGGGCCTGCAACGACCCAAAGAAATAATCTTACACAGACTCCGCCTAGGAACATGTAGAGGTTTGAAAACTTTCATGCACAGAATTGGTCAACACCCTGATGGTCTATGTGAAAGCTGTGCATGTCCAGACAATGTTGCACACTTTATTCTCAAATGCTGCAAATACACGACTCAACGACTATCACTCCAAAAATCACTGAATTTTTCAAATGACCAAATGAACCTTACACAAATTCTTGGACCAAAACGCAACTGCAATCACATCATTAATTATGTTAAAAACTGTAATATCAATATCTAAACATTCTTCTTCTTTTTCCAGAGTACCTCTCGAATTGACTTGATATTGTTATGTAATGTTTGGGGGTGATGGGGAGGTGTGAGTGACTGCCTGGACCGGCCTACTGGGTGTTTCTTTATCCCTTGTGGCGCTATGTCTGGGGGTGATGAGCGCCTCCCTGTCTCCCCTAAACATTATCCCATTGGTTTTCTATATATATTCGTTGTTTTCTTTCTATAATTTTCTAGTATCGATTCTTCTAGTTTTTCGTCACTGACAGATACCGTCTCAACCCACAATGCAAGCGTCGATTAAGTCTCCAGCGATCGCCGCATAGCTAGTGGCGCAAAGGGCACATTTATATGTGACATACGTGCCAACAAAACCTACACCAACAACAACAACAACACTTATGATTGGGCGAGAGTGATCACATGCGCTTTCACTACCTGTCACCAACTGATACGGTAAGCAATTAAAGAAAGCAATCAAAATGACAACCCTAACCCTAGCCCCATAGGGGCCACACGGGTGGGGCTATCCTAACCCCCTAGCTTCATGCCCTAACAAAGCCGCACGACGAAGTCGTAACCAAAGCCGCACGACGATTATCATTTTGGTACCGGTCATTTTGGTTGTTCTCGAACAGTTACTTGTCTCAAACCTGTCTCTCTTTACGCGTAATGCCAGAGTGATTGGTAGTGCACCAGACTCTGACCTTAATTCGTACACAAAAACAAGTGTGTGTGCAATGTGCGTGCCTACTTTGCAGAACTCTTGATTTGATCATAGCTCTATGATTTTATCAACCTTCCTATACTGGTTTTCTAAATCACAATGTCGGAAACCTTCCAGAAAAGGTGACATCCAGATGACCAGGCAGTCCAAAATATATGCCTGGAGAGATTCAGGGCGTCCGTGTGAAAAAACAAACGATCGTGTTGTCGCGAGCAGCGACCTCAGTAGTTCACCGCGAGTCGTGCGGCGGTGCCCCGGCGCCCGGCGCTGCCCGGTGATGATGGGGCCCGGACAGGAGGCCAGTGCACGGCCGTCAATACAATGCACATTAGGCCGTTTCAGGCACCAGGTCAGCCGTCCAAGGTTACTTTTAATTTGTATTTTGTATCTTGCCACCCAGTGTATTTGTCAGGGACGAGATTTAAGGGAAGTATCTACGGACTCGATAGAATTAGAAAGGGTTGCAAGAGGAGAATCACGCTTACCACCTCATATTAATATTCGTAGTGTGGACACCGACCGTGGGCCGAGCCAAGAATTTGGCGAAACATCGTGCACAGCAGGCTCAATTTTGCACAGCATTGTGACAATGGACTGTGTTCCGTGCCCCTTGAGTAGCCCCGCCCTCTGTCCTGCAGGGACGGTGCCCCTTACTGAGGGGCGTGGTGACAGGGGGTGTGTTGTTCCATCAATTTCGGGCATTGCCGTGGATATCATTGGGTGCAGTCAAAGATGCCAGTTGACAGAAATTAGAACCGTGTGTTGTCCCGGCTACTGGGGCCCAATGTGCATGGGTGAGTTGAGTTTTTAAATAAAAATAAAAAAACGAAAAAAAAAATGAAGAATGCTATTGCCACTCCTTTTACTATAGCCTCAACGATGGACAATTATTACAAGTATGTATGTATGTTGAAAATCAAGTATCATTGCTGTTGGAAGATTAAAAAAGTTGCTTACGATGGGATTACATGTACATCGTCATCGGCCAATGAAAACACCTGTTTTTCTTGAAAATGGGTCGTAGACCAAGATGTAGTTTGAAAGGACAGTAATGCAGGATACTACTTACTTTTATTTGCAAATTTGAATTAATCAATTGTGCAAAAACGTTATGCCAACTACAAAACAAACTAAAAAAGTTCAATATGTTTAGCCATTTCTATTGGTTGATAAAAACACTTACCTGATTTACACATTTTTCAGTGTCACATTATTAACCCTTTACTTGTTTGACGGTTTTAAACCCCACAATATTACCAATACTACTAAAAAAAGTAGGATGAATTCTCTTTTTTTTTATTGTAGACTTTGCAGTGACTAAGGCTACATACAAAAAATTGATTGTTTCTCATCAGCGGCCGGGCCAATTTTTCGTGCCGGGTGGATATTTTTTTATATTTTATAAACAAAATATAAATGTACCGGACGCCCAAAAATTCCGAGATTTTTATTTTTTTTATTTTGTATATGCTGTAAAAACACGCTGTTGAAAGCAATAACAGTTAAAACTCACGCAGGCCAAGTGAATGTTTTTAGTGGCCATACATGTTCCAGCAGAAGCAAGCCGGAAAAATCTAAATCGACGGCGGACAGGAGATCGGAGAACCCGAGTATAATAGTAGTGAGAACGGTGTCTGTGTGCCTCTTTCATTAAAAACCCTGGGGTGCTCAAAATGATTTCAAAATTATATGGGAAACTAAATCGACTTTAACTATATTTTTGTGTTTCTACCAACATTATTTGAGTTTTTATTCTATATGAAATGTGTGCATTGGTCAGTTATGGAAAGTAAATCAACGAAAACAATTTGTAATTTAGATAAAGAATGCAATGTCCCAACGAAGTTTTTGTCAACTAGCGCTTTCACCCCCGCACGCGGTGGCGCCCATACTATAACTGGGCGCTGGAAAACACCTGACGAGCTTCATAGATTTCTGTGTAGAAAAACGCACGGCATTCTGGGTAGCGTACATGCTCTGCCGCGCAGCTGAGCCAAGGAAGTAGTAACCTACGTTCGCAGGTCGCAACAAAAATTATCCAATCAGAGCTAAATGCACATCAGCGCTTACCACCAACGCCTGGTTCATCAACATGTACATACACATGTATGTATATGCAGAAGGCACGAACGAAACCAGCGCGCCTGTAGTTGTTTAGTCAGATACCAGTTTCAAAGATTCGGCGACATTTTTATTCTATAAAATATAAAATATAAAATGCCCTGACGGACCATTTTTTCAAAAAGGTTCTGATGAGAAACAATTCATTTTTTTTATGTAGCCTAACTCGTATGTTTCATCATAATTAAAAAACTTTTTAAAAACCCGTTTACATCTTATTTTGGTAAGGCTGTCAGTATTTTAAAGTCCACAACAAGAGTATACACGCAGTGTGTTAGTGACTTGATATTAGAGGTTTCCTAGAAGCTCTTTAACAATAGTGGTATGTACACACACTCATAAGCGTGTATTTCGTGATAACCCTGAACTGTGCACTGATACAAAATGTGTCAGCAACAAGTGTACACAATAGCGGTAAAAATGATGAATGTACAGATGTCAGTATCAATACTTTTTAAAACTGTCTAAATACTACCCATTGATGTGGATTTAGGAACACAAGAATTAATATTTACACGATTTATTGACATATTGAATATTATTATACAATCCTTCAATATTTTGTTAATGAACTGATAATTTACCGGTATATATGTACACTAAAAATTCACTAACTAATTAAATTACACACTTCTTGAATTTATCAAGAATTAATTTAAATTTTGGTTGGTTATTCAGTTGTGTTCTCACTTTGGGAATTTAGAATTTGTCTCTCAAAAGGAAATCAAAATCAGCCAAACTTATGAATTTAAACTTCTAAAATAAAACTTCTATAAATACAACAACTTTTTAGGAAAAATATGTACACTGATTTTTGAGGTCACTTCAAAATTTGAATTGTTATGTACACTTAGCTTTGTAGTCAAAATAAAAGAAATAACTTTACATGGTCACAAAAGAACTGCCTGATTTTGAATAATGGGGTATTGGTGAAGAGAATATTCATGAAAAAGTTAAAGGGAGATAAAGTTTGGCTAAATTCACAAGTAACTAGGTGGCAATGAGGGTAAATTATGACAGAGCAAAGTATTAGACCAGCGTCAAAATTAAAAACACAATTTAAAAGAAGTGTATATTTAGAGAAAAACTGAGGTTTAACAATCAGTTTCATTCCATTGTGTACATGTACTGTATTAGACTAGGAGCAAAGTTGTGAAAGCCCTGTAAATAAGAATTTTGCTCAACACCTACTACATCCAAGGTTTGACTTCACAATATGGAAGAACATACCCTACTGAACACTGCTAGGTAGTATGTGTTGGCATTGTTCTTAATTTGGCACCAATTGTTAGTAAACAGTCTAGTCATATATTCATATAAAAAAAAATAAAAAAAATGAAGCATTTTATTTTTTTATATATCTTAATATCTTATATAAATTATCACAACTATCATTTAAATATTTTTTTACATTTCATTTTTATAAAGTACATACTAAAATGTGAAATAATTTTGAAATAAGAAAAAAGAAAACTTGTACGAGGTAAACTTCCCAAGCTACTTCCCGTTTTGTTTTTGTTTTTTAATTTTTTTTTAAAGGTTATCTTTTAAAGGGGCGTGGCCACGCCCCTTTGTCTCCTTAGACCATAATTATTATTTTTTAGCCAATGAGAAACATTTGAGTCATGAACTCATTAAACAGCATCATTTGCATGAACAAAAGTGATGTTTATACATGTATGCTATCATTGTGTCAAACTTATCTTAATTTTTTTTTTTTTATTATTTTTTATCAAATTAATTTTTTTGTAATATTTTTTGATAGCAGCGCTAAATTTATACCACAATTTGAGTCCACATACTACCTAGAGATGTTCTACTAGGTCTATTCCACCAGATAAAGCAATCGAACCTTAGATGTAGTGAGAGTTGAGCACCCACTCTTTTTTTTGGTCCGTGCTCCTAGTCTATATTAGTGGGGGAAAATAATTGCAAAAACAAAAATTCTCAAAAATTGTTATTTTGAGGAATCAGCCAATGGATTTATTGACCAATAAAATTGATTAGTAATTAATTGATCAATGGATAGAGCGGTTGATTGCTCTATTATTGATCAATTGATCATTGACCATTTAAACATGGGTCAATTATAGGTAGAATACACCATTTGCAAATAGTGAATTATTGAGAAATTATATGGTATCTTACTTATTTGAAAGTAAATAATGATTGTAGGCATGCTGCAAAATTATTGCGCTAGATATCCTGTATTTGTTCCCAAAATTGAATTTTATAAAGGAAAGACGGCGATCGCGAAAAAACAAGAACTGTAATACCGAGGGCTTTTTGTACTGCTGTGTACAAAATGCGTGCATCTCCGGTCAAATAGATCAAAAGGGATGGGATTGAAATGCATGGTAAATGGAACCAATAATGTACGATCATGAAGTACATGTATGTACATGCAATGGTTTGACTAATGATTGCTGCATGACCTACAATCTTCCAGTCAAATGACAAGGATCTAGGTGTTATATTATACAAATATGGACTGGCAATGAGGTCACTAGAGCACGTCTATTCCCCCGAGGGACTGTGAGTGACCAGAAAGAGGACCTATTTCCCGAGGCCGAGGGAAATACTTTTGTAGGTCCCCCTTCTGGTCGCTCACAGGCCCCAGGGGAATAGACGTGCTCTAGTGACTGAATCATGCCAGTCCATATGTGTTTTATAACACACCTCGGTCCAAAAGATCCAGACACCGCCATTTCATATTAAGATGAGCCTGGCAAACCTCTTGAGGGCGCTGTAACCAGTCAAAAATGTTAAGTCTATTGCCCGCTTCAGGAACTATTTCCCGCAGATTCACGGTGTCACAGCTACCCCTTTAATTCAAGGGCTGCGACTGGAAAGATACGAGATTAGAAAGAAAAACACCATATAATCACAAGGACAGGATACGTTCTATTATATAATTATAATTTAATTTACAAGTCCACTTCTACTTTCACAATTTACAATTATTCTTATTGAAGTCATAAAAAGATTATTAATTCATCTAATTATATTTTTATACCAGCTTGTACAGTAATTTAAATGTGGTGCGTTGGGATGGAAAACCGTGAAGGATTACCTCAATAGTATAAACACAGTAATACCAGTATCTAAATAAATCTTAGAAAAATATGTTTATGTATACATTCAAATCACGTTTAAGGTTTTTTCCACAAAGTTACACAAAATTACACTAACGTGGGACGTTTTTTTTTTCTCAAAAGACTTAAAACATCACCGACAACTTTAAATCCAAACTTTTAGTCACATTCGATTTATGATGCACAAAGCTTTCACAAATCAATTAAATTCTAAACAGTAATTCTCAATGAAAGTTCAATATAATCACAACAAAGAAAAGAAACGATAGTTCTTTGAACTTTGGTGGTCTCTTGTCGCCTTGAAGCCACTATGCCTTGCTGCTTGCTGCTTGCCAACCGTACACTCCATAGTGTTGCATGCAGAGGTAGTGACGGCCTCACAGATATGTCATCGCTTACGGGACTCGGGACAATTGGCGTTAAACTCCCGACTCATCAACAACTCGACGGCTCAATTATCAGGCTGTAACGCCAGAGCCAAGGGCCATCTAATATATTAAAAGAAAGTTGGCCTCAAAAATACAGACAGAAATACCCCCAAATCATTAATCTTTTACACTATAGATTTAGCAATAATTACAAAAAACACATGTACAATAATCTTCAACAATATTCCATCAGCACGTTTTCAGAGTGGCACTTGTCATCATTATGTTTTTTTTAACATCTAAACGCTATATTCTTAATATTGAAATAAACACAACTTACGGTTTCCTTGCCGTTCAAAATCTTGGATTTGCTGATCCAGCCGCTCTTGGTGACTTACTCAAACTATTGCCATCAAGCAGTCTATACAAATCTGCTTCTGTGATGCAGCAAGAGTATGCAGCTACAGGCTTGAAAAAGCGCGCGGCTCAGAGGATCCGCACCAAACTGCCATCCATGTCTTGCAAACTCAAAATGTGCTCTGCCCTGACACACCCAAGAACCTCTCTTGTACTGGCAATCACTGCCCAACCAACCCTGACATCTTACATTCCACTCATTGATTCAGAACCCGAAGGAATCTACACACAAAGAACTATAACAAAGCTTAGTTAAGCTCACTCAATTAAATACAAAAAAGCAGTGCTTGCTATTGGAATGTGTAACACAAAAAAGGATTATATTGCAGGCGCTACTCCTGTATTGTCAAACAAATTATTTACATGTAGGCAAAGAAATGCATGGCCCTGTGTAATAAAAGGTGTCCAGTTAATGAATATACATAAAGTCAACAAGCACATTTGGAAATATTTAAAACACTCAATTTTTTAGGGGAATTCTGACAATTGTCTCCCCCCTTAAGAAAAAAACAAAACAAAATTTGGTGTTTTTTTTTTTTTTTTTTTTTTTTAAAGAATTACCCGTTTCGATCTGCAAGAAACAAAGTATTTTTCACTTTTTACCAACCAAGTTTTATTCTGAAAACAAATATATACATATACAATATTTACCTTTCTGTACTTCTTGTAGTTTCAGAAAAGAACTTTCAAAAGTCTATTATCTGAAACAAACTCAAAAATCCGTTAAAACATCTCACTGTCATATATATACAGGGAGAAGTTATTTTGATCTGGAATAAAACAATCGTCATTGTTAATACTCAACAGTTTAAGGCAAACTACGACTCAGATAATCTGCGCCGACATTTTCACTTCCCTTGATACACTCGATCTTAAACCTGTATGGTTGTAGAGACAAAGCCCAACGAAGGATGCGACTGTTGGTGACTTTGGCTCGCTGAAGGTAAACCAAAGGTTGATGGTCCGTCTCTAAAACAAATTCACGACCGTAGAGATATGTTTGAAATTTCTGAACAGCCCAAATAATGGCCAAACACTCACGTTCTATGGTTGAGTAGGAACGCTCTCGTGAAAGCAGTTTTCTACTGGCGTAGGCTACAGGAAAATCAGTATCATCTTCTCTCTGTAGGAGGACGGCTCCAATACCAATGTCAGAGGCATCGGTACGAAGCAAGAATGGTCGCTGACAATCAGGTAAGTGAAGTACTGGTGCTGTTGTCAATCTATCCTTGAGTGTCTGGAAGGCAAACTCCTGGCTCTGTTCCCACTGGATGTTGGTTGGCTCTTTCTTTTTCGTCTTGTCGGTTAAGGGCACAGCAATCGCCGCATAATTGGGAATAAACTTTCTGTAATACCCTGTCAATCCTAAGAATGACCGCAATTGCTTCTTGGTTTTGGGTCTTGGTGCATTCTTGATTTTGGTCAGCTTATCTGGCATTGGTTCTAGTTGACCTTGCCCCACAATGTGGCCTAGATACTCAAGCTTGTCGAAACCTACAAAACACTTGGTTGGACGAGCTGTTACACCACACTGTTCCAATCTTTCAAAAAGACCATCTAGAGTGTTGAGATGTTCAACCCAAGTTTTGGTGTGGACCAGAATATCGTCAATAAAATTGTTTACATTGCTCATACCTCTCAACATCATTCGCATCATTCTGCTGAAAGTCGCCGGAGCGTTGACGAGGCCAAATGGCATAGTGCAAAACTGATAAAGACCGTCTGGCGTGATAAATGCAGTTTTCTCTTTCGCTGCATCTTTAAGAGGAATCTGCCAGTATCCTTTGCTGAGGTCAATTTTGGTGAAATACTGATCGGTCGACAGGTTGGCAAAAATCTCTTCTGGGTCCGGCATTGGTTCAGCATCAAAGATGGTGATTCTGTTGATCTTCCTGAAATCTATACAAAACCTTTGAGTGCCATCTTTTTTCATTACCAGGACAATGGGCGAGGCATAGGGTGACTCGGACCTTTCTATAACTCTCATCTTCAACATGGATTCAATTTCATCTTTCACCGTATCTCTGAGTGCGTGAGGTAATGGGTACGGCCTCAATCGTACTGGATCTGATGTTGTCAACTTGATATCATGCTCAACTAGATTTGATCGACCCGGTAGATCAGTAATTACACGACTGTGCTTCTTCAGTAACTTTCTTACCTCATGAACTTGTTCAGAGCTTAAACCATCATGAATGTTGACGTCGCTTACAGACTCCTTCGCTGAAAGGGGAGGAATTTGCAGTGAATCGTTGTCAACCAGGACATCTGCAGGACCTACATCCGCAGGATCTTCCTCAATGACAGCTGTGCACACAGTATCAAATATTACTTCTGGCAAACCATGGCTAAGAAAACAAGAAGAAATCTGGTTAGTATTAGTGACAGGCTCAATATACTGCTTCAGAATATTAATGTGAAAGGTCTTTATTCTGTTGACAAGATCAATTTTGTAGTCACAACTACTCATTCGTCGAATGACAGTAAATGGACCTTTCCATTGCAGGAGTAGTTTGTTATTGTCGACTGGAAGCATGAGAAGAACTTTGTCGCCTTCCTTCAGTTGACGTGGTCGTGCCTTTCGGTTGTAGTATTTGCTGTACCTTTCAGTGGACTTCTTCAACTCCTCTTGTGCTAATTGACATGTGTCCTCGATTCTTGACCTCAAATCTACAACATATTGATAGGTTGTTTTCACCTCTGGGGTTTCAACCTCATCAGACCACAGTTCCTTAAGAATGGCCATGGGACCTCTGACTGTCCTACCATATAAAAGCTCAAATGGAGCAAACCCAAGACTTGCCTGTGGTGTTTCTCGATATGCAAACAAGAGTGGCCCAATATACCTATCCCAATCTTTCGGCTTCTCTGCACACAACCTTTTCAACATCTGCTTCAACGTGCCGTTGAATCTTTCCACAAGACCGTTGCATGCTGGGTGGTATGGTGTAGTCGTTAATTGCTTAATGGAGAGTAGTCTGCTGACTTCTTTCATGATGCCCGATGTAAACTGTGCTCCCTGGTCGGTTAAGATCTCCCGAGGAACACCAACACGTGAAAACACCTCGACAAGCGCCTCTGCGACCCTGTGAGTCTCGATGCTCTTCAGCGGAATAGCTTCAGGATATCTTGTGGCGTAATCTACCATGGTGAGTACGTATCTATTGCCTCTATCTGTAACTGGTGCAATGGGACCTACAATGTCAACTGCAATGCGATGAAATGGTTCATCAATCAATGGCATACGACCCAGTGGAACCTTGGTGACCCTTCCCTTCGGAATGGTTCGCTGACAGATGTCACAAGAACGACAATAACGTTGCACGTCTGATTGAACACCAGGCCAGAAAAAATTTGATAGCACTTTGTCTGCCGTCTTCTTTGACCCTTGATGACCACCAAGAATTGATTCATGTGCCAATTTCATGACAAACAATCTCTGGGGTTGAGGAATGACTAGCTGAGTTAAAACATCACCGTTATCTACTCTAGGACTGCAAAACTGGCGATAGATCAAACCTTTCTTTAAAAGGAAATGAGAGGAACTGTCGCCTTTTCCAATCTTGCTTTCTCCTGAGTTTGCAAGCTCTCTCACTCTGTGAAGTGTTGGATCAGTCTTCTGGGCTTGGCGGAGTTCATCTGCCGTTACTTCCGGCAAGGGACTTGACACCTTGAGCGCTGGAAGTGGTTTCTCTACAGCTGCTCTTTGTGATCTCGTCTGTACAGCCTGAACATGGAAGAAAGCACCCGACTGTGTTGCTTGGTTGACGCTGTCACCATCACATGTCCAGTTTGGATCTGGATTACCTGGATCACGGGCTTGAGGAATGTTACCGATAATCACATCATAAATCGGATCTACCATACACACTGCTTCAACAGAACCAACAAAATATGGTGAGTTAATGTTGACATGAGCAACTGGTAACTGGCGAACTGTGTTGTCAACAAAAACACAATACTTGCTTTTACCCGTCAGTTGATCATTTGATACGAGACTTCTACGAATGAGAACACCTGAACAGCCTGTGTCCCTTAAGACTGAAACTAGTTGTATATCAGATCCAACTTGCCCTTTGGTAACCGGCATGCCTCTGACAAATTCTGCCTTACAGGCTGCACTCATGATAGGTAAGTTGTGCCCACACTGTAGAGTGACATAGCCCTGATGTGAACAACAATCTGCTACATTCAGAAATGCTACATGTACCTGTTCATTTACTGGGGATGAGGCGACACGACCACACTTCTCACACTCGGACTGGTGGAATACAGGAGGGGATGATACAGGTTGTCTCAGATTCCCTGTATTACTTAGCTGTTGCACCATTGGAGCTCTGTCTTGGGCAATCAGTCCTGCTACCTTGGTTGGGGTTCTATTACTATTTGGATTACTCCAGCAATTCCTAGCTATATGACCAGATTTTCCACAATGAAAACAAGTAGTCATTTTAGGTTTAGTATAATTAAATGAACTTGGTCTCTGATTGGTCGATGAGTTAAATGGTTTCTTATCAAACCGTTTATCTGGTACCATCGGTCTATTGGTTCTATTAGGTCGCTGGTTGTAATCTCTCGTTCTGTCCACTCTGTGAAAAGGATTTGTTGGATTAGTGAGTTGTCCAAACGCACCTCCTCTGGCTTCTACAAACTTCTCTGCTAATTCAGCCATGGCGTGGATATCCTTTGGGCATCTTTCCTTTACAAACAAAGACAATTCAAGATTACATGCATTAATAAATTGCTCCCTGAGAAGGAGATCTTTAATGCCTTCGTAGTCCTTGGTTACCTTTGCCAAATCGGTCCATCTGCAAAAATAATTATCAAGTCTCACAGCAAATTGCTTGGGATTCTCAAACTTATCTGGTTGTGATGTACGGAACTTGGTGCGAAAGCCTTCCTCTGTAAGATGAAATCTTTTTAGCAATGCATTTTTTAGTTCATCATAACTTGACGCATCAGTTATTGCTAGTCTTGTATACACTTCAAGAGATTTACCCTTTAACAGGGCACACAAGTTGATGGCCCAGTTTTTTGGGTCCCACCCTTGAGCAGTGGCATACCTTTCAAACCTGTGGAGGTAAGCATCAATGTCATCCTTATCGTCATCAAATGGGGGTAACTTGGGAGTTAAGCTCCTTGCACTGGTCTTTACTGCAGGTTGTTGAGTCTGATCCTCTGTCGTGGTTGCTTCTTTCTTCAAGGTAAGAATCTTTAGCTCCAGTACCTTGGCTTCATTTTCCTGTTTCAAAAAATTAAACTTTGCCGCCCTGAATTCACGTTCAACATCTAACTGTTCTTTTCGCTCATGCCTCAACCTTTCTTGCTCTTCTCTAACAAAAACTCTCAACTCTTCACCAGCCAAACCCATCTCCACACCTATATTGACTAACCGTTCCATTTCCATGGCTACGCAAAACCGTTCGCTTACGGCAGTCGTAGCAGTAATAGGCAATTGGTTAGAGCTAAACCAAGAGGACTTGGATCCGCAAACCAAGATCTGAAATAAAGAAAACCGAAACAGCAATAACAACAACGTTACATGTATCTGTCTTCTTGAAAACATTAATACTTCCGTTTGTAATCATTACGGTTTTCAAAGTGTCTCCATCTTTCCAATTTAGTTTGAATCTTCCCGGACAAGCCCCCAAAAATGTCACAGCTACCCCTTTAATTCAAGGGCTGCGACTGGAAAGATACGAGATTAGAAAGAAAAACACCATATAATCACAAGGACAGGATACGTTCTATTATATAATTATAATTTAATTTACAAGTCCACTTCTACTTTCACAATTTACAATTATTCTTATTGAAGTCATAAAAAGATTATTAATTCATCTAATTATATTTTTATACCAGCTTGTACAGTAATTTAAATGTGGTGCGTTGGGATGGAAAACCGTGAAGGATTACCTCAATAGTATAAACACAGTAATACCAGTATCTAAATAAATCTTAGAAAAATATGTTTATGTATACATTCAAATCACGTTTAAGGTTTTTTCCACAAAGTTACACAAAATTACACTAACGTGGGACGTTTTTTTTTTCTCAAAAGACTTAAAACATCACCGACAACTTTAAATCCAAACTTTTAGTCACATTCGATTTATGATGCACAAAGCTTTCACAAATCAATTAAATTCTAAACAGTAATTCTCAATGAAAGTTCAATATAATCACAACAAAGAAAAGAAACGATAGTTCTTTGAACTTTGGTGGTCTCTTGTCGCCTTGAAGCCACTATGCCTTGCTGCTTGCTGCTTGCCAACCGTACACTCCATAGTGTTGCATGCAGAGGTAGTGACGGCCTCACAGATATGTCATCGCTTACGGGACTCGGGACAATTGGCGTTAAACTCCCGACTCATCAACAACTCGACGGCTCAATTATCAGGCTGTAACGCCAGAGCCAAGGGCCATCTAATATATTAAAAGAAAGTTGGCCTCAAAAATACAGACAGAAATACCCCCAAATCATTAATCTTTTACACTATAGATTTAGCAATAATTACAAAAAACACATGTACAATAATCTTCAACAATATTCCATCAGCACGTTTTCAGAGTGGCACTTGTCATCATTATGTTTTTTTTAACATCTAAACGCTATATTCTTAATATTGAAATAAACACAACTTACGGTTTCCTTGCCGTTCAAAATCTTGGATTTGCTGATCCAGCCGCTCTTGGTGACTTACTCAAACTATTGCCATCAAGCAGTCTATACAAATCTGCTTCTGTGATGCAGCAAGAGTATGCAGCTACAGGCTTGAAAAAGCGCGCGGCTCAGAGGATCCGCACCAAACTGCCATCCATGTCTTGCAAACTCAAAATGTGCTCTGCCCTGACACACCCAAGAACCTCTCTTGTACTGGCAATCACTGCCCAACCAACCCTGACATCTTACATTCCACTCATTGATTCAGAACCCGAAGGAATCTACACACAAAGAACTATAACAAAGCTTAGTTAAGCTCACTCAATTAAATACAAAAAAGCAGTGCTTGCTATTGGAATGTGTAACACAAAAAAGGATTATATTGCAGGCGCTACTCCTGTATTGTCAAACAAATTATTTACATGTAGGCAAAGAAATGCATGGCCCTGTGTAATAAAAGGTGTCCAGTTAATGAATATACATAAAGTCAACAAGCACATTTGGAAATATTTAAAACACTCAATTTTTTAGGGGAATTCTGACACACGGTGGCGCAAATTTCATGCACTAGCCTATATTAGTTAACCCCACGTGACCGTGTTTCAGCCAACCATATTAGTTGTCTAATACATGTAGTTAGTATTACCGGTATTATTTCGTACTGATGCAAATAAAACATTTGTTTATACTTTATAACTTTACCCCAAATGAATGCCTAGGACTGGTAGGACTTAAGGGTTAAATTAAAATTTAAATAATAATTTTAAATATGGTACCATTCTTAAAATGTCTCTGTAAATTTGTTTTAATTACTGGTTATTAATTATTAATTAATTAATTAATGATTTATTGGGGATTGATTTCCAATCTTGAATCAGAGTGTCCAGGCGGCGTTTCCAATCCATGCAACAATAGAGGACAGTGTCAGGGAGATTCGGAGTTGGAGCAATGCCACTGCAATCCCTCGTTTACAGGGGTTTCGTGTGAACTGTGTGCCGGGGATGACGTCTATGGCCCAAACTGTGATAGAGGTATTGTATTTGCTATTGAATAAGATTGAACCATTATCACTGCCTTGCATACATGTGCACGAACTCTCAAATTTGTATCCCAGTGGAGATATCTCTTTGTTCTCGTGTACAAACTGGTTAAAAAGTCGGGCACCTTTTTCAGAATGCTCCTATTTCAACAACAATTAATTTCCTGGGTTGAAATTTCGACCCAATATACCCTATATTACACCCTAACCCAAACACTAACCCTAACCCACATCCTAAACCTAGTTTTTGAGTAATTTGAGGCACACTCCAAAAATCTAATTCGTGAAATTCCCAATGGAGACCTATTCGTCTATAATTTACCCTCCGGAGACCTTTTGTCTCTATTGTACACATTGTGTTCATGTCTCCAGAGGGTACCATATTTCGGAACATTCCTTTGTATTTGTGTAGACAAATGTTTGAACCCGGAATTTTGATTCTGTGCCTACCAGGTGTCCCTCTACATTTTTCTACAGATAACCCTAATCCCATTTTTTCTCTTAACCAGTTCGCGCCGGATGACGAATATAAACGCAAAGTTTTACCCAGATTTAAAACAGTTTCAAGTCATTTTTTTCCCCAGCTAAATCAATCACAATAGTACATTTTACTCATGGATGGGGAGAAGCAATGAGTGACAAAGTGACTTGCCCAAGGGCACATACACCACAACCTGGGGCTAGACTCGAACCCACAACCTGCAGAATTACACGCAGACCCTGATGAGTTCAATGCTCCAGTCCAGACCACTAGGCCACAGTACTACACTGCTATAAATGTAAAATGCAAAAAGTACGCACTCTGCAATTTATAAAGCAATTTGAATAAATTGTCTATTAAATTTTATTCAATAGACATTTTTTTCACACTCTCCATTAGACCAATTACAAAGCGAGTTACACGTACAATTTACGTAATGTTGTTGACACAGCGTTTGCGTTGGACCTTGCATCTGGAAGTCATTGAAGAGACAAAGGACAAATACATTGCAGTGAAAGGAAGGAAGGAACAGATTCAGAACCCCATCCTGGCGAAGGATGAAGGATTGTACAAACAACCAAAAGGTTTTTGGAAGTCTTACCATCCAAACCAAATCCAAACATCGTAGTTCCTGAGCGTTTCCAATTTATGGTTAAGAAGCTATTGTCAGCAGGACAATACTCCCCTCTTTCTTTTGTGATTTATGAGCCATTGTTAAGTTTGCATTAACTAGAAGGATGTTTGATGCTATATTTGGGGCTATAGACAATATTCATTTGTGGTGCGATCAAGCAAAATGAGTCATATATGTTGGGAATTCTGATTTGAAGATATGGGCAAGAAGGGGGTGTCCCGGGGTTGGAATTTTCAATGTTTGGCAGGTTTTTTTTGGAAAATGTTACAGGAACGCTAATAATTTTGTAACAAAGTGAAAAACAAAATCGGACATCTCAAGGGGAACAGGAAAAAAAGGTGATTTTTTTGTGTGTACATGTACATGTACATGTAGGTACCCCGAGTTCGATCATTGCTCTAAATGACGCAGTTTTTGAAAACCCAGTTTTTGAAAACCCAGTTTTTGAAAACCCAGTTTTTGAAAACCCAGTTTTTGAAAACCCAGTTTTTGAAAACCCAGTTTTTGAAAACCCAGTTTTTGAAAACCCAGTTTTTGAAAACCCAGTTTTTGAAAACCCAGTTTTTGAAAACCCAGTTTTTGAAAACCCAGTTTTTGAAAACCCAGTTTTTGAAAACCCAGTTTTTGAAAACCCAGTTTTTGAAAACCCAGTTTTTGAAAACCCAGTTTTTGAAAACCCAGTTTTTGAAAACCCAGTTTTTGAAAACCCAGAAAGTTAAGAAATGTCCTCATTTGACGCAGTGTTTTTCTTTTTGTATTGTTCTATTAACATGCCAAGTTTCATTGCCCTACCTTGCACTTTAACGTTGCTAAGGACTTTGTTCTGCAATGTATCAATAGTGTGCTTTTTGATGACTCATTTAAATACTTTAACTTTAAACCCCATTTTCTCTCTTTAAAAAAAAATTGTCACTACTCAACGTGTTATTATTTTTAAACCCAAAGTCCTATTAACCAGATGCGCCGGATGACGAATATAAACGCAAAGTTTTCCCCAGATTCAAAACAGATGACGCATAAACACGCCACGAGCAATGCCAGAAATGTCTGTCAGCAGCGAGCAAGGTTGGAAATGCGTGGGTGTGCTTCCCGGCACTATCGGCCTGAACCTGTTTCGGATCGAGTTTCGTTAAAAATAATCCTGCCCCTCGGCTTGGTGATGTTAAAACAATCCCGGCGCGAACTGGTTAACATGTGGTTTTCACCAAATGAAAGCTTGAAGTGACCAGGGTTGACTTCATATTTGACAAACGACTGTTAGCTACTAAGTTGTAATTGCATCAGTCACAAGTCATCACAAGTCATCACAAGCCATCACAAGTCATCACAAGCCATCACATGTCACAAATTCAAGTTGCTAACTTTTTAAATGATCGTTGAGGTTTGTTTGCGCTAATTACGCATACATGTACCGGTACATGCATGTAGAAAACAAATTGAAACTGAGAAGCAAGGTAGTTATTTTTTTGTGTGATTCCTTGTAACCTCGCCCTCTGATTGCTGCGCCGAGGCTGTAAAAGTTCTTTTCCCTTAGACTGTGCTGCATACACACACATGACTGGTGATTATCCACCATATCCTGCCATTCTTTCGTGTAATTGTTTCCTCTTTTCTGTCGCCAGGTAGGAGAGTGAGAGATTATAGGTCATTGATTGGTCTTTAAAAAACATTGTTAACCTAATTTTTGTAAACATAAGAGTACACGACTATCGTCATAGCAACTTGAACCCTAAATACCCCAAGCTCATCAAACTCCAGCAGTGGTTTTTGTCTAGTCTTGGATGGTTTGCTACCAAACATTATGAACATGTAGTGTTACGTGCGACTAAATCATAAGAATCCCAAAGAAGTAGAGCACGACAGAGACAAATAAATCAAAAATGGGAAGGTAACCAGCAACTATAATTGTATTTAATTCACATCTCAAAATAACATTAAGACAATTTCAATACAAGTTTGAAATTATGATACAAATGTGTTGCAATTGTAATACCCTAGAAGTCCCGGCTTTTGACTGGGTCTGTACTTGGGTGGCTGTAGTTAAACTGTGGCACACTTCATGGTTCGGAGTTGAAGCCTTGCAGCTCACTGGTGCACTGGACCGGTCTGGTCCAAGCCTTCTAGGAAGAGCCTCAAAAACTAGTCTGGTTTTAGGCCACATGTAGACTACATGTAGGTACCAAAGGCCAATTGAGAACCTGTTAAATTATGTGAGGTTTAGGGCAGAAAGGCATGAGACTTGTGGGAAACGTTGCATTTTGGGGAATGCACATGTATTGTTCCTGTGGGTGAGCTCACGGCTCGTCCCCTAGCACAACAGCTGGTCATTGGTCAACTTACAATTACTTTCTATTGTCAACATTGCTTGATTTTGTTAGGCGTACCGTAGTTCTATCACTGACCAGTTACTCCATACTGCATAGACCCCCATCTAGAGCTGAGCATTGGAACCGGGTACTCTTGAGAAATCAAATCACCTAATGTTAGAAGACACCACTTTGTGTTTTCAATAAATTAAGCATAAATCTGAAAGTCTGAATTTTTCTCCCTTTTTTTAAAATCTACTTTTTTTTCTGCCAGTGTGTGATTGCGTTTATGGAGTTTGCGATGCTGGAGCTAGGGGAACCGGCTTCTGTCTGTGTGACGCGGCATACCAGGGACCTAGATGCGATCAACGTAAGTCTGGGGGGGGGGGGGGGGGGGGAGGGGGAAAAGGGGGAAAGGAGAGTGGCGACTTGGGAGAATGGCGACCTTGGGGGGGGGGGGGGGAGGGAGGGAGGAATTTTTTTTTTTTTTTTGGGGGGGGATTGCTTTTTGGGGGGGAGGGATTGGTTTGAGGAGGGGTTGACTGCGCAACTGTAAGAGTTGACTGGACGACTGGTGGGGGACACCTGTGGGGACAAGTTGGACCTGTGGGGGTCATGGAGGGGCCTGTGGGTACCTGTTGGGACCTGTGTGACACCGAACAGTGTGACATGTGTAGATGTGTGTGGACCTGCTATGACTTGACTATAACACTGACATAGATGTTTTCTGCAAGTCATTCATATACACTGTTTTTCCCCTCCATGTTCAGTCAAGATAGGTTGCGGTGAGCCTGCATGCCATCCCTTTGCCATCTGTTCGCCTCCAATCACAGATGGAGAACTCCCACACTGTGTGTGTAGTCCAGGCTACACTGGCGATGGACGGGCATCTTGTGTAGGTATGTCAGCTTCAGGTTTCTGATTTTGTATTATTGGATGGTTTCTTGCAATTTTTCTGGGTATCTGCAAACCTCTGCAAATGCTTTCATTTTAGGTTGATTTATCAGAAACACCTATAATAATACAAAATAATTATTAATATTAATAATAATAATATTAATAATAAATATGCTCCCTGGTACTTTACAATCCAAAGATAAATAAAGTAAGAATATCAAAAAAATTAACAATATAAAAAAGAGAGTTCCACGTTAGTACATGTAGTATGACTCTTTTTGTTCAACAGAGAACGATCCATGCCAGAATCCAGAAACTTGCAGCCCGCACGCCCATTGCATCCACACTCCACCAGAGATGCACACCTGTCAGTGTATGGATGGTTACTATGGCGATGGCGTGGAGTGCTATCCCATCAACTATTGTCAGCGGTGGTTACCGCCCTGCCCACCACCAACTACCAAGTGCATCTCTGATGGCCCACGGCAGGTAAGTGTGGCCATATTCCATGGCAGCGGAGAAGATTTGATTTTAGTTGAGTAAAGTCAGTTGCTGGACGCTAAGCCATTTTGAGATGTTTACAGTTGTTAACGCGATGCTTGTAAGAATACACTCAAAAATAAGACAGTTTGATATTCCAACTGCACAGGTGCACAACAAGATTAGACAATTTTATTCTAGGGATAAACACGACAGATAAATGCACACAAGGCTATGGGGGAAGGGGAAACCTAATACGTATTCGTATTTTCTCCGTGCTGTTGAAAAGACATGATTTTTTTTAATAGAATTCAATTTTTTGAAACAATTACAGAATATCCAGCGCAATCCTGTTGCTGGATGCCTACAATCATTATTCACTTACAAATAAGTAAAATATTTCCTACTAATTCGTACTTCCTAATTTTTTCGATATCTGCATATAGTGTATCCTACCTTTAAACAAATTGAATATCTCTAGACGAAATTGAATGCCCTGAAAGTGAAAAAGAACCCCGTAATTGGCATCATGGCCAGAATTGCTTGAATACGTGCCTTCACAAAAACCAATCTGATTCCTTTTTTGACGAACTTGATCGAGGAAAACCTATAATAACAATTTGTTGTGCAGTATCACTGTGAATGCGAGGATGGATATGAGAGCTACCTGTTTCCCCTGGGCTGTCTCCTGATCAACCTGTGTGCGGGACCTGATGCCCCAGCATGCCCACCCCACTCTATCTGCACCATGATGACTGAAGGCAATGCCAAATGTGAATGCCTGGAAGGTTTCCAAGGGGATGGACAGACTTGCTACGGCAGTATCATGCAGGTGTGACAGAAAAACCCTCAACCAGTTCGCATCAGAGGACGTGTTTACCAGTTTTTCCGGAATTTAAAATGGATGGCGGCTTAACACATAACGAGCAATGCAGGAAATATCTATCAGCGATCGGCTCGCACCGAGCGATGCCCCATATGTCAGGGTGTGCTACCCACAGATGCCTGCTTGAACCCTTCTACCTATTTTTCTACACAAAGGTTTATTTGGGTTGATATTCTGTGTGGAAAAAAATCCCATGTCTGGGTCCCGTCAATGTCAAAATTATTCCGGCGTGAACGGGTTAAAAGGCAGTTGATATTGAAAGTAATACATTTTGGGCTGTCTTGAATTCTGAATATACTGAATATTTGACTATTGATCATCAACCGAATATTTGAATAGCTTTTTTTCAGTTAAATAAAACACTCCAGCGGCCCATAATATCTACCGTCGCATGCACATTTTAACCGGTGCACTTTGGATGTAATTTTGACCATTGACAAAGGCAGCTGCAGCTGGCATGAGTAAAACTTGATCGGCGAGTTTCAAATATTCAATTATTGGGTAAAGTGCATTTTTGAATAACCAAATACTAAATTATTAAATAAATAAACGGCCCTATTTTCCATTTCACTTTATTTTATTTCTATTCCAAGGTGCTTCGTGACCTCAATAGTGACCCATCAGGGACCTTACAAGGCTCATTGAATACAGCCATTAGTATGTTAGATCTTGCCATGGGATACCTGCTGAGTGGAGAGGCACTCTACACGGTGTTTGTCCCCACCGAACAGGCCTACCAGGAGTGGGAATTTGAGGTGAGGTGACTTGCGTTCTTCTAAGAGGGCTTGGAAGTAATCCAGGAAACATTAACCCTAACCCTGCCAGACGCAGCTAAGTGTCATCAGGTGGAACAGTCTGGAGCACTTTGATGCATTCAGCTGTCAACACCAGTGCATAAACGACCACAGTCTAAGACTATTGAGAGCTAGTTACCATTGAACAATGCCAGAGATGGATTCTGCTGCGTTGGGTGACTGCAGACTCTGTGGCAGTTTGACCTTGAGCTTTGTTTTTAATCAGATGGATTTTACTGCACTAGGTAGGGCTGTCATTTTGACAAATGCTACATATTGCAGTGTTTAGCAGGGTTTCTAGCCAAAATACCCTCGAGGGTTAGGGCCAATAACTATGCCACAGATATTCAACATTTTCGAGATCTGCAGCGAGCTTTGAGCTGGCTGAGTCATAATAATGAACCATTCTTATATAGCACATACCAACATACCAGTAAGTTCCCTATGCGCTGACGAACATTCTGTTAATGCTCTGTTATTTATTAGATAGTGATTTTTAATGTTAATTCTGATTTCGTAGGAGTTGATTATATCTGCCAAATATATTTTGACAATTAGTGTGGATGTCATTTTCTAAGCCTTTAAAAACAAAAAAAGAAACAACCTTTTGTGTTATAACCTGTGTTGTTTCAGCTCAATGACCGAGCTTTTCGTGACATCGATTTCAACCGTTACCTGATGAAGCTGCACACTGTGCCCACCCACATGGATGCCCAGGCGCTGAACTCAACGCAACCCATTCACACCCTAGCCGGCATCATGGCTGAAGTCTCCCACACAGAAGATGTAAGCCTTCCCTCATAGACCCAATTTCAAAACCTGCGTACATTATTATAAATTCTGGTAATGAAACCCTCAAAAAGCACTCAAGACACTGTAGCTGGGAATCTTGAAGAAACCTGTAGATAGAAGACGGTGAGAAGAATGAACAGTTTTAGAGGTGGGAGGAAAAACCACCGAAGAATATTTTGGGGAAAACCCATGGAATCACAAGCAATTCGAATGTTATGTATCCCGTAGAACTTTGACGAGCTGAGGTATCGACTTCAAGGCAGTAATACACAGGCGAGAATTCTCTACAAGGACATTCCAGCAGCAAACGGAGTCATCCATGTTATAGACAGGGTCCTTTATGAGCCCACACCTGTAGAGGACAATCCTAGGGTAAGGACAAATCAAGACAAACAATTATATCAAATGTGACCCACCACCCCAAAACCAGGCGGAAGTCGGCAAATGCCATTTTGAGATATGGCATTGTACACAAAAAAATGTGTTGCCGGTCGATTTTTTTTTCTTCTCATAAATCGTTAGTTAAAACTCTAATTTATAGGCTGTTCATGTTTAAATCTTTTTAAAAATCCCCGAAAGTGATAATATCGGTCTTCTCCTGATTTTTGCTGTCGTTGCTATTACTCAAATTAAGCAAACTTGTTGCCGCGAACGGCAACAAAATGTCACTTTTTGAAGCGTCGTTACTTTTCATTTCATAGCGTTACTGGTGCATGTGATGTATCATTTTAAAGCTTAAAACGCTAGCAATCCAATGGTATAAAAATCTCTCATATGAAAAATTTCGCCTTTAGCCTGGTTTTGGGGTGGTGGGTCACAAATTTGAAACTGAACAAAACTTGGAAAGTGGTATGAATTTGATATAACTAACTACTAGGCTCGATGACTCTCCGCATGCAAATGTTTTCACTTTTACTGTTTAACCAGTTCGCGCCGGATGACGAATATAAACGCAAAGTTTTCCCCAGATTCAAAACGGATGACGCATAAACACGCCACGAGCAAGGCCGGAAATGTCTGTTAGCAGCGAGCAAGGCCGGAAATGCGCGGGTGTGCTTTCCGGTACTGGCGGCCTGAACCTGCTTCGGATCGAGTTTCGTTAAAAATAATCCCGGTGCGAACTGGTTAAAAGCATCAACTTTTCAAATTGCAAAGCACAAACTAGATTATTATTGTATTTTGTTTAAGTTTTAGCCTGGGACATAAATCATGTTTTCTCCACAATAAATCCAACTCAAAACAAGATAAAATTAAACGCTTCATCAAATACTTATCTTCCCCGAACTTTGAAGAAACCTACAAACTTTGAAGAAATAAATTATACCCTTTCGTTTATTAACCATAAAAGTCAAAGACAAAAGCAGAATTTTGATGTCTTGATTCAGGGGCCAAATTTATTACTGGCTTGTTTTTAAACATCGCTTAGCGGTTTTAAACAGTTTCCCTTCTTCACGACAGGATCTTGACTGATAGGAATTAGATAAATTGCCTCTGGTTTTTATGAAATCAAACTTGTGTGTGCATATCTTTCTTTAAAACAATCTTGTCTTTTTTCTGCTTGTCCAGGAGCCAGTTTCCAGCATTTTATCCTCGACAGAGAGGTTTACCCGGATGCACACACTCCTATTGGTAAGAGGAAATTTGTGCCAACATTTTTTTAATTAGTGAGATTGTGTCTAAATAGACGTTAATGACAACCCTGTGATGCTTGGACCAACCATGTTCACATATGCATCCAAAGTCAATACATGCGTGGATAACATGTGCTAAAACATGCAATATATTCTTCAGTAGTTTTAGAACGTCTATCTTGTTTTTACGGTCGATGCCGACATTATGAAATGTCTGTGACAGAGCTTTTAGGAGCTCAGCAAATGAACCTGAGTTTTTTTCTTTCGATTCTTATACATTCATCATCTGGGAATGGTGAGGAGGTTACAGACTATGAGTTTTAGATTATTTCTCTGAATCATTCATTAGACATCATCGTTAAACTTCATTTATTAAAACTAGAATTGCCCAGCTGCAAGTGTTTCTGTCTGTTTCTGCTTATCTTCAGGCTTTTAAGTATTTCCACTTTTTAAAAGTTTTTTGGCCTTGTTCTAACTTTTTCTTGAAATTTCTACTATTTTCTACTTTTCAACTTGTTGTTGTTCCACAACTTAAACAAATGAAATCTCATTGAATATTTTCCAAAGTATTTAATACACACTGTCCTATATGAGTCACACAGTGGGAGGCTTCAGCTCATGAGTACTGTAACTATACCTCTATGAGTTTAGATGCAGACAGAGCATAAGTGTTGTGAGTACAGAACATGCCAAACGAGGCTGATGTTGCTCTGGATATGGGCGAGTATCAACAGAAACTACCCCTGACAGCCTGCAAAAAGTTCTACAAAAGTCCTGATTTTGTCCACCAAAGTTGTACTTTTGTCCATGAAAAAAATTAGATCCTACTTTTCTGCTGCTTTTTCACTTTGGTTTGCTTAAAAACCTTTTCTGTCTTGTCAGAAAGGTGACCTTTTTACAAAATGTTTGCTTTCTTTTTAGAGTGCGGGCATCAGCAATGTCATTCCTCCTGGTGAACCTGTCACGATACTAGCCCCCATGAACAAGGCCTTCAACCAACTACCTGCTGGGTCCATGGATCACCTCATGTCTCCACAAGTAGGTCCTCAAATTGCCAATTACAAAAATCACTCTCAAACAAACATGTATGTATTAGTACCTATAAGGTCCTGCTTTTGCCGGCCTTCATTTGTTTGTCTGTTTGTAGGTGGGTGTTTGTTTATTAGCAGGATTATGGAAAAACAAATTGAGGGATTGTAACATCGGTCAAGGATGATTTCATTACATTTTTTGATTGATGCATTGGGCATTTTGTGGTTGGTGCCCTATTTCTAGTGTTTGTTGATGTGATATTAGTGCTGGGCGAGTAGTGATTTTTTGTTTGAGTACTTGTGAATAAACTACTCGTGAGTAATCGAGTACTCACAAGTAGTTGTCGTAATTTTCACAAGAGGAGTCACACGTGTGTTAAAAACTTCATTTCCCACTTCACAGCAGTCAACAAATGTTAACTGTTTTAACATTTATCTTTTTTTTAATATAATTTATTACATATACGTACTGTTTTGTCTTTTTTTCTCAGGGAAGACCTAAGTTGTTAGCCCTGCTTAGAAATCACGTTATACGGGGAGCAATGGTAAGTGAAGTGCGATCATTCCTGCAAAATAGGATACACTATTGATAATTGCTTGAATTATCAGGAATGGGTGATTTAAAGGTAGGATACACCATTGGTAAATGCTTGATTTATCAGGAATGGGTGGATGTATAGGTAGGATACACCATTGGTAATAATTTAAAGATATATTCTTTGTCGTCATTTCCAGCTTCTAATGCAAGATTTGATTTCAACCGGTCATGTGATCTCTGTCCATGGGGCAACCACTTACTTCCACATTTCCCGCAGTGTGAGTATTGAGCAACTTGTGTAACATTAAACAAATTGTTGAAAGTTATTACTTTTAATTTGTGTGGCACTTTAACCCTCACAATAGTTTACACCTTCCAAATAATTCAAACAAAATTCCCTTAAGTTTTGTAAAAGTATCTCTGTATTCATGTCGTACACACGCAGTTCCAGTCTGAAATTGACCTGTCGCTGTCCATGATCATTATCCAATCATGTCGTATGTTGAACATCACATGACATTATAAATTGACAGAGATCGTCGTGTTCTAAATAACTCTAAAAAAACCGTGACAGTGAAGTGTTTTCAGGTGTCTTGTGTGTCAAATGTTTTTCAGAAATTGTTTTCTATCGTTTCCATCGTTCAAACAATTGAATTGCACTTCTATGCAGATTCAGTTACACGGTTCTCCCATAGCCTTGTGTGCATTGATCTGCCACGTTTTTTACCTGAGACTAAAAAGTGTTCAAAATAGTTGTTTGAATACAGAACTTTGTGGTTTTTTTTTTACAGGGCTTAATCAGCATGGATGGGGGTGCAAATCTGACGCTTTCTGACATCGTCGCTGACAATGGCTACATTCATAGCATTGATGGACTGATCATTCCATCTGATATCGAACCTCTCATACCCCATCGGTGTGACAGGCAAAGCTATGCAGTAGAACAGGTAGAACATGTTAAAGGGATGGTACACCACTTAGAACATGTTAAAGGGATTGTACACTACTTGTCAGTTATGTACACCATTTGTCACTCATGTAGTTTTATCGTTTAAAGGGATCGTATACGTTTGGTAATTAGAACCCACTGTTTGTTTCAATCCTATATAGTTATAGATATACACCATAAAACTAACCTGTAAAATTTCATTTCAAAAGGTGGTAGCGATTTTGAGATATTGCAGAAAATCTTGAGCGGTTATGTCCACGCAGGAAGAATAATCTGCATTGGAATACACAATCTGAGAAATGTCACTGCAGTAACGCTTCTCAGTTTCAAATTTTTGGGGATAAAAAGTGATATCTTTTTCCATAACCGCAGTACTTCGAAGTGAAAAGTTTTTAAAAATGCATTATACTATCCAAAGCTGCTGTACTTCTTACCAAGTAAGTTTTTATTGCCATTAATTTTTGGAGTAATTACCAAACGTGTACGATCCCTTTAAGGCATCAGAAGTACTAAAAAATTATAAAGAAAGGTGCCCAACAAATAACAGTGACCTGATGTAGTTGTATCTCTGTCAATGCTGTATATTCCGAGAAAACAATATTCTACGAATTTTGTTTTTCAAATCAAAATTGAACAATTCACAATTTGAATTTTGCCAACAATAAGCAATCGAAGCTATCTTTCCCTATGTTGGCGGTCTCCCGAATTGTCAGTATCTTTGTTTAAGGGCGCTAGTCAGAAGTTACACAGCATTCTGACTAGCGCCCTAGTAAAAAGTAATATGTCTTCAACCTTCTGTCATTCATTGTTGGGTCAATATTGTGCATTATACCCTCTTCTAGGGACCGTGCTCCCATTGCAATGAGACAACATTGAGCTCCTTCTGTCCCATTGGCAGCACACCAGTAAGTTTTGTTTTGTTTTTATTATTATTTTATACTTATTTACTTTTTTTTGGGGGGGGGGGCACTTGTTGTGCCCACATATTTGCACTTTTATGGCTCAAAGTATGTACAATAAATTCTGACTATACACAAACCACTAAATCACAGACTATTAAAGTAGGGACTAGAAAGTGTATTGCACAAGACTAAATAACTTCTATAAAATCATTGTAAACAAACAATTACCAGTTAATATGTTAGTTGTTCATTTCATTATGGCAATATCATAGCTATCTAACGATCAACGAATGTACCTTCATGCGTGATATCTGGATCAACCATGTTCACACAGTCGTGAACCACATAACGACCGAGGATCCCCTATTGTGTTTTCCTTTATTCATGTACTATTCATGCGTGATATCTGTGCACAGCCGGGGTTTTTAGTTGCACATCCACATTTTTTATTTGCATTATCAATTATAAAGAATATTAACCAGTTCCCGCCGGGATTATTTTAACATCAGCGAACCGACGCGCGGGATTATTTTTAACGAAACTTGGTCCGAAGCAGGTTCAGGCCGATAGTGCCGGGACATTTCTGGCCTTGCTCGTGACGTGTTTATGCGTCATCCGTTTTGAATCGGGGGAAAACTTTGCGTTTATATTCGTCATCCGGCGCGAACTGGTTAAAAAACAAACAGTATGGTAATATCTCCAGTGACCTTATTTGTGCTACTTGTCATTATTGTCTTGACGTTCTATAGGTCGACAGCATTACAACACAGCAGTGCCTTATGCAAACCCCATGGCAAGGTGGCTATGTGGTCAACATAGGCTGCAGGCTAGACTGCAATAGGACCACATGGGTAAGATGCAACACTGCAGAGGCTTATAGTTAGATTTGTCGCTTTCAATGTCTGGGACCTGGGTTCGAATCCACCCTGCACCGAGTCGATCGGGTGATCAGTCCTTGGAATATCTTGATTATACCGAATACTTTGATCATCAGCCTAATATTTGATCATCAGCCGAATATTTTAAAAGCTCTTCGCCATTTTGAATATTCAAATCACTTCAATTTCTGTCTGTCTTTTTTTTTTTTTTTGGGGGGGGGGGGGTCTATGTTCTTCTATGTCATCCTGCCTATGGGCATTTTTTTTCACAATTTGGTTCACAATTTGAACAAAAAACTGCTAAACGAAAGTGTTTTCTCTGAAATGACATCACAGCAATAGTGCCCTTTCTCGTGTGGACAATTATGGAATAAAACAAAAATATATTAAAGATATGCACTTTTGAAGGAAAAAAACCCAGAAAGAATGTCAAATAGTTTCATACAATTAAGATATGTAGAATGTTGCGCAAATTGTATTTCTGTATTTACACTTATATTTTTTTGGGTCCTAAAGACATAGCTACTGTCGCATTCAAAACTCTTGTCTATGGCTAATGTCTAGCCGCGCGCTCAATACAACTACATGGGGAAATGCTGACAATAGCCACAGCCGTAGCTCTGGAAGCCCGTTTTAGGCACGGCCTTAGACTGCTACCAATATTATTTGTTTATTTGTTGTTGTATTAACAGGAACCTGATTGCTGCTCTGGCTTTTATGGGCATAATTGCCATCCATGCCCTGGTGGGTTTGCTATTCCTTGCAATGGACACGGACGGGTGAGTTTATAATCAAATAAAGATACAAACTTAAAAAACGTGAAAATACAGTTTGAAAATCAATAACTTTATTGTGTATTGCCTGCTGAGAATAATTTCTGTTTTAAAACTTGTACAGTTATTGTTTCTTACAATTTGTTTTTTATATATAATTATGTGACCTGTTCCTACGAAACCCGACAAAAATTCTTTAGGGTCTCCAAATTCTTCAAAATTAAATTTGGTAGATATTTTCTAACATGAAGTATTCCACTGTAATCGATTTGATTGTATATTTTTGTTCAAGTAATTTTGTTACTAGCTTGTTGTCGTTTGTGTTTCAGTGTTCAGACTCCAGTCTTGGTAGCGGCCTGTGTTCTTGCGACGAGAATTTCACCGGTACTGCCTGTGAACTCTGTCTGCCAAACCTATTTGGAACCGGCTGTAATCAGGGTGAGTTAGAAGAGCCAAAACGAGAATGAATTCGTGTAGGAGCTGCGTCGTTTTGTATTGGTCTGGTTGAAATGCACAATACTGCAGACAATTCTCTCTAGCATGTTCATTTCATAATGTTCAGAAGGCACTGTTCTACTACAACCAAAACAACATCGTCGTGCGGCTTTGGTTGTCATTTTGGTTGCTCCCTTTAAGTGCTTACCGAGAAGTTCTGGATGTCAAATTTGTTGCAATGCGGCTACAAAAGGTTTATCAAAACGAAATTTATTTCCTGGTGTAAACTAATAAAATAGCAAAAATACACCTTCAAATAACAAAATCCAAAAATTAACACAAGCTTAAAAGACCCTTTCAATACAGAAATTACACTAAATTGCATAAAGAATATAACTAAAAAAAAAAATAGGACATGTAATAAGATTAAATTTTCCAGCGAAAATTTAACAAGTTTTATTTATTTACAGTCTGTACATGCCTGAACGGTGTTTGTGATAGTGGACCTCTGGGTACGGGTCACTGCAAGGGAGGTTGCAATTTTGGCTTCACTGGGTCAGACTGTAACATCCGTGCTGAAGGCTGCGGGCCGGAGGTCCATATCTGTCATGAGCATGCTGTCTGTGATACCTCAGACTTAGAAATAAGGTATGTAGCCGCATCGGAATAACTTGGCTGTGGATAGAAACAACAAGCTTCTCTATGGGAAATTTCAAGACGTAGACAAGACAAGTAATTTGTTCAAGACAAATAATTGAAACACAGCCTATAACTTGGTCAAATTGACTTGTAGTTGTTCTGGGTTCAGGACTTAGTCATTTTTTTCTCCATCTTAATTCGATACTTACAATCTTTGAAAGATCTACATCTAGATTGATCAATGAAATTAACCAGAGTGGGGTTTGAACCTGTGACCTCTGAGATACCTTTCCAGTGCTCCACCGACTAAGGTATCCAGCCCTATGTTGGCGGGCTCTTAAAATGGGTTGATGGCTTTTGAAAACAAAAACATTGAGAAATTTGAGGAGACCTGACATAGCACCGGAGAGCTCAGTTGTTAGAATACCGGTATTGTATTCCAGGGGTCGTAGGTGCAACATTCTATAAATGTGGGTGTTCAGTGAAAGTAACATTGAGTTTAAAGGTAGAATACACCATTGCTAATTGCTTGAATTATCAGGAATGGGTGGATTTAACCAGTTCGTGCCGGGATTATTTTAACATCCCCGAGCCGAGGGGCAGGATTATTTTTAACGAAACTTGATCCGAAGCGGGTTCAGGCCGATAGTGCCGGGAAGCACACCCACGCATTTCCGGCCTTGCTCGCTGCTGACAGACATTTCCGAACTTGAACTTGGCGTGTTTATGCGTCATCCGTTTTGAATTTGGGGAAAACTTTGCGTTTATATACGTCATCAGGCGCGAACTGGTTAAAGGTAGGATACATCATTGCTAATTGCTTGAATTATCAGAAATGGGTGGATTAGGGGGGTTGTATTTGATAGTAGATATCGTTTAACTGACCTGTCCGACGTTTAACAATCATGGATGCTGAGAAAAGCAAGAAGAAGTCAGGCAGTCCTTTTAAAAAAATATTCGGGACGATGGCAGGATATTTAGTGCAATCATTTTGCTGGATACCAAGAATAATTTTTACTTCAGTAGTAATTTGTTTATATCTGCAAATGGTGTATCCTACCTTTAGGTTAACCTCCTCTTAACCCCCCCCCCCCCCCCCCCCCAATTTCTGTACAATTTGACTTGGTGACCACAAGAAAGCCTAGTTAGGCTATAAAGGCTGCTTTTAAATGACTTGGCTACGGCTATAGAAGTGGCTGCAGCCATGTCCAATAGCCCTGTGTGTTAATTCAATAGGCAGCCAAGTAATTCATACACGGTTTAATACTAACAATCATAGGTCATTTTATTGATGTGACACCTTCAACAGAATCATGCTGCTTTGCTCAAAACACTATTGGCACAGTGTAAAGTATATTTATGTAATTTAGTTCAGTGTACATTGCTTTTACTGGAAATGTTGACAAGATTTTTACTGTTAAAAGTTTACTGTTTTTGTGAATATGTAGGTGTATATGCCAGGCCGGCTACAGTGGCTCAGGCCTGCATTGTGAGCCTCTGAACCCATGCCGATTGGCTGAACGTGGAGGCTGCCACCGCCAAGTGAGTAAAAATCTGGTTAAAAACAGTGAATTTTCATCTTGCATTTTAATATAAACACTGTCTACTCAGTGTTTTCTCCAGAGATTATGAGAGAAAATGTACACAATCTGGCACAAAATTCCATTTTATGAATAATTGAAGTTTCAGCCTGAAATGGCATCATACTTCTGCTCATGAATCTGAAACTGTTCACAAGGAAAACAACCTAACGACACCTAAAAAAACCTTGGAAATAAAAATTGAGAATAAAGGTAAATGCAACACGAATATGCATTTTCTATTATTGCGCTAAAACAATTACTTTGAATTGGGCCTGTAAATTATTATAAGTATTGTAACACGGTTTCATTTCCCTTCCACCTTGTCATGCAGGCCTTTTGCACCTACATAGGGCCTGGCATGAGTGACTGTACCTGTAACGATGGCTGGTCAGGTGATGGCTTCGTCTGTGAGGCTATCGACCCCTGTCAGAGCCCCCAGGGAGGAGGGTGTGCCAAGGGTGCTATCTGTGCTTACATCAGGCCGGGAGTTGTACGATTTAGTTGTCATTTTGTCGTTGTTTTTTATTTTAGTGATTTAACCAAGGATTCCTCAAAACTTTTGGAGAGGAAACAAATATTTTGGTACCTTAGCACGCAATCTGACTCCTGAATGCTTGGGTCTTCGTTTGAAGATATTTATTTGAAATAACAATCAACATTTTTATGACCCTTTGTTAAACATTTATTGGTTTCACGAAAGTTCAAATTCTGTTTCAAATATTCCAAAATACTGTACATAGTATAAAACTTGCATGAAACTTGTACAATATCAGAGCATTGAACAATTACTGCACATTACTAAAAATATATATGTTAAACTTTATATAACGAAAATTATTAAAAGTTGCATAAAGAATGTAGTGATTTCAGCGATTGTGTACAAATTCTAGGGCGAGTCGAGACAATTGTTGAGACAAGTATTTCCTAACAAAATTGGAAATGTTTCTCAGTTCCAGATTCATGTCTTTTAATTATTTTTTTTAACTGATTGACCTTTATTGAAATAATCTAGAAAAAAAAAAGTGGCGTCAGATTGCAACCTCCTTTCCAAAGTTTTCATGCTTAAATTTCCTCTTTGTTTCTTGCGTTAAGGAATTCTAAAAGCCTTAGTCCGGATGTAAGGTTTTGTAAACTCAATGTTTCCACATTGTTTATTTTTCAGAATAAGTGCTATTGTAACCTTGGTTACTATGGCAATGGCACAGTCTGTGAGCCAATCAACCCCTGCCTTCTGATGACCAATGGCGGTTGCCATGTGCAGGTAATGCTTCGTCCAACAATGTTGTGGCCTTTTCGTCATATCTGTAGATTTAATAAACATGTACATGTATTTTTCTTTCTCTGTTGAGAATAACATTTTCTCATCTTTGTTTTGGTCACAATATACAGAGTCGAAAAGAAGTACTCTGAATTAAACAAAAATATCAAAATATTTTTTGGACCATTTTGGTAAAAAAAACCTTAAATAACATGAAAGAACATCTATGAAAAACGGAGACAATTTGGAAATCTCAATTACAAAATATTTTGGATTGAATATAATACATGCAAAACGCGGCTGTCTACGGTTGTACATATACCATGCACATGTACTGTATACAGTGGCATGGGTGGCTTGTGTGTAAAGCGCTTGCCTCTCACCAATGTGGCCCGGGTTCGATTCCCGGCCCGGACCATATGTGAGTAGAGTTGTGCGTTGGTTCTCTCCTGTGCCACGAGGGTTTTTTCCAGGTCATCCGGTTTTCCTCCCTCCTGAAAAATCAAACACTTTCGATCTCAGGCTGTGCTCCGTAGTCATATATGAGTCGATGTGGCCGGTTGCCGTAGGCGCCTTTACGTGCCAGCGACTCGACCACGTTGTAGCCGCAACCTTCGCAATTCAGCACACCAGCTGCGAGTAAGGATGATTAGCCTCCCAAATTATTATTATTATTATTATTATTATATAATATTCATAAATACCTGGGACAGTTTAGGCATTCCTATTGGTCGAGAGCCCGTCACGTGGCCGGTATTAAACGGACGATAAAGACATGGCTGGAAGTGTTTAAACATAGCTGGAAACAACATTCCGTCCCCAGGGCTCACTTTATTTCCAACCTTGAACCGTACCTCGTCTACGAAAATAAGAGCGGGTAGTGTTGGGCGCGTACAACTCGACACCTTGGGAACGAGGTTGCCAATGGCAGTAATAGTCTGGTTCACAGTAAATACGCTTTATTGCATGTATTGTGTAGAGAGCGACAGAGGCGGAAACATGTCATTTGACACGGACAGAATGGCGAAACACCGAAATTTACTTGCGACAATTTTCCGGGATTTTCGGGGCTTTTTGGGCTGAATTTTACAAAAAAGGTATTTATGAATGGGAATAAATGTGTGTTCGGTCGGTATTAATCACTCTGTTTAATACCGCTTGGAGTCTGGGTGCTGATAATTACCCTCGCCTTCGGCTCGGGTAATTATCAGCACCCAGACTCCAAGCGGTATTAAACAGAGTGATTAAAACCTCTCGAACACACATTTATTCCCTTAATAATACAAATTAAAAAAACAACTTGTATAGCGCTTGTATTGGGACAAATCTTTTTACTGCTGCACTCACTCGAAGACACATAACCGTGATAGAACGCAGGGTCCACTGGAGACAGCTTAAAAAAAGGGTAGTGCATGTAACTTTCAACCAAAAGAGGAAATTAAAAAATCTGTATAAAGCCCAAAACATTGTCTATTATATGTTTATTGTCTATTAAATGTTTGTAGTGCAACATCATTTTTTATTTTTTTTGTACATTCCTTTGTGTTTCTGTCTGCAGGCTGATTGCATACAGACAGGACCGGGTACCAGTGACTGCCAGTGTAGAGATGGTTATGGTGGAAACGGCTGGCTGTGTTACCAGAGCCTTCCGCTGGTATGCATGCTGCAGTTTTATATTCGGTAGTAGTACGGGGACCAGTTTACTTGGCTACGGCTTAGTATTACACACGAGTCTATTGGAAGTGACTGTGTAATGAAAGTGTAATGGCTTCGTGGTCTGTCGGTAATTCGGCAGGTAGTGGGTTTGAGTCCATTCTGGGGTTGTGATGCGTGTGCCCTTGCCTAAGGCACTTTGTCACTCATTGCTTATCCCCATCCAGGAGTAAATGGGGACATGTGAGGGCAGAGATGGTTATTGTGGTTGATTTAGCTGCTTTGCGCCGAAATGGCAGCATTGAGCTGTATACTCCCCAGGGAGCTGAGTAGGTATTTGGAATGTTTCATTGGCCCAATGAGCAGGGATAATATTGATGTAGCGCTGTGATGACGAGAAGAGCATACTGTCCACAATGTTGAGTTCCCCGGTTCTTTTCAGAACCTCACAAACCCCTCAAATAATTCTCACGTGGTGTTACTGCAACTCTTTATTTTATTGTTATCTTTAAATCTGTTTTTTTATATATTTGTTTTATAGGAAATTGCTACCATACCCGACTTAAGAAGATTCTATGAGTTGATTCAGGTAAGGATTTGTATGAGTCAGTGTTGTAATCAAGTCAGATCACAAGTCACTTATCAAGTCAGATCACAAGTCACTTAACAAGTCGGTTCACAAGTCACTTCAGAAGTATCAAGAGGAACAATAACAAATTAATGCTTTTGTCAAAGGTAATTTACATAGCTTGTGAGTTGACTATCGACTGAATGACTTGTAATTGACTTGTGATTGACTTGTGGTGATTTGTGACTGACTCGATTACAACTCTGGTATTTTTAAGATTGGGGTCTGAAAGTTTGTACCACAAACCACAAGATTGCAGTTAACCATTGAAAAAACAAGTTGTATCAGTAAACTTTAACAACAAAATTGTGAGTAACAACGAAAGTGTTACATTTTGGAGAAGGCAGGTGTTTTTAGTTATAACCTCAAAAGGCATACGGGATGATTTGCATTTATTCCCAAAGGTAACCTAACAAATTATTATCAAAAACCTTACTTAACACCCCATGAAATTATTTCTAAAGGCTTGCTATCAATAGAAGAAATCAAATGACTGATTTGTTTGATAAAGGGTGCTTTTGACAAAATTGTGTCATGTAATCAGAAGATTGTGCATGTTTTTTTCACTGCGTTTTTCGAAAGTATAATATCCACGGAGTTGAAACTTCAACAGGTTCGGTTTGAGACTTTCATCTTTGGATTTTCAGTGGTGTGATTGATTATAAAATGCATGCACGTTTATTGAATTTGTCGCCTGTAACTACAGAATGAGTGGAAAGTTAGACTTTATAAGAAAATAGATATTTATATAACTGGATTCTTCGAAGTTCGAGTATATCACACCGGTCCTTAAGGCACTACACTGGCTTCCCATTGAGCAACGCATAATATTCAAACTTCTTCTTATCACTTACCGGTCCATAAACGGATCAGCACCCCAATACATGCAACAACTGATATCAACATACAAGCCTGTGCGCCAACTCCGCTCCAGTGACGCGCATTTGCTTGTGGTTCCATCTTCTAGGTTGAAAGCTTATGTGGACAGAAGTTTTTCTGTTGCAGCCCCTCGTCTGTGGAATAGTCTACCAATAGTCCTGAGATCACAACCAGATGTTGACTCTTTCAAAACCCATCTCAAAACTCACCTTTTCAGTCATGTATATCAGTAGTTTTTCTCAGACCCCAGCGCAGTGAATAGATTTTCTAGATACCAGCGCTATACAAGTTTTTATTATTATTATTATTATTATTCTGCAGAACAAGGGCTTTCCAATGGAGAGTAACTGAGTTCAGTCAATGGAAATATAGACCAGCGACCACAATCTGCATTAAGAGCGCATTCTCAGCCAGCGGATGCACTGAACAGACCTGTGCGCTGCGCGTTATACGAACACTTGTGCGTCATTCGACCACTTGCACGTCATTCGAACACTTGCGCGCACTATTTGCCGAAATGTCCAGAAGTGACACGAACATTTGAAAATGAAATTATTTTGTTATTCTTCAAAATGACAGCATTCCAGCCAGAATAATTGGACAGAATCATTTTAGAATCATTAATATCTTTACAACAAATAATATTTTCAACAGTATTTTGGTTACTTATTTTTTGGATACCTGCAAAAGGTATATTACCCAAATTTTGACTTTTGCCTAAATGGTAATTTCTGACTTTCAGCTTATTTCATGGTGACAGTTCCCATTTGTTATCTCTGTCTTGTACCTAAATACAACTGATATTAGTGGATCTCTGTTATTTGTCTCAGTTGGCAAACTTGGAGGGTTTTCTGATGTCAGCCCCAGGACTAACGATCTTCCCTCCGACCAACGATGCAGTGCAGAACTATGAACAAACCTATGGGGCAGTATCCCAGTATCAGGCTGCATCACTTGTCAAGTGAGTACAGGAATTGGCCATTTGCGTGTGGAATTTGAATAATATGTGGTACACTGACTTGTTCACACAGTCGTGAACCACATAACGACCGAGGATCGATATTGTGTTTTCCTTTCTTCCTTTACTTAACCCAATCCCCATTGCTTAGCGCTTGCACCGTCGATCGAGGACAGAATTCGGACAAGCAAACCGTCGATCGAGGATCCTTTGTTCCCTTTGTTCTCTTTTGTGTTTCGATCCTCGATCGTAATGCAAGACAAGAACACACAGCTTGGCACAGTTTACATTTAAATTCTCCAGACCAAAGACACTTTTGCTATATCACGTGATTCGGGGCAAGCCTTACGCTAGCAACCCCCGGCTCTGGAATGGTCTGGTGTCTTTGTGCCATTCTCACCCATTGTGAACAATGCATTGGTGCTGAGCGTCTTTTACGTAACTATGCAAGAGCTTGCCCCGAATCACGTGATATAGCAACAGTGTATTTGATAATTTAAAGTCAAACTGTGCCAAGCTTAGTGAACAAGTCAGTGTACCAGATATTATTTAAATTCCACACGCAAATGGTCAATTGTATGGACCATGCATGGACCAATGTGTACATGCACAAAATCCCACACCATACGTACTGTAGACACATCAATTTTGGCTAAATACTCATCTCTCACTTCCAGAATTGTTTTTCCCGACCCTAAATTTTGATTCTGGGCCTCTCAGATGTTCCCCTTAATTTTCTAGTGATAAACTTCATCCCATTTTTCTTTTAAAGCTCTTTTTTATAAAAGAGGAAAACGGACTGTGGACGTGTGCAAGTCCACAATTCGTAACCTCTTTCTGCATCCTGTGGACGTCAATTGTTCACAGGTCCACATTGCGTATGAAATGTTCGAACACCATTTGGGACTTGGGCTGCATGATTCGTCACCAATACCACAAACTAACCTCAAATACTATGTGGTGTTACTTTTTGAAAAATTGCTTAAATTTTTTTTTGATTTCACAGTCGTGGTCTAATCAAAGTAAAAAATAATTGATTTAAAGAAAAAAACACCAACATTTTTCTTATATTGTTGCTATTTTTCATATTTTGAAATCCCAACTAGATACTTTTTTGTCCTCTTAATTTTTGTTTGCATTTATCCAGAATGCACATTGTGAACGGTACCTTCAGTGAGCGTGATTTATACAGGCTGGCGTTTGACGATGACCAGTATATCCCATCATTATCATCTTCCTACGAGATACAGATCCATGACTGTGATCATGTGAGTAGAGTGGAGATGTTTTTTGTTTTTACCATTTTTAACTCAGGCCTGTTTTTGAAGATTTTGTACGTGTTGCTAGTTTGTATATACAAATATCATTTACAGTGTACAAATCCCATATAATTATGTATCATTGGAAAGCTTACAAATAGGGACTATATTTTGGGGGAATATTTGGACCCTCAGGAGCTTTTAAGGGACTTATAAGTCAGATGTAGCGCGGGGCTGAGTGCAAAGGGTTAATGACAAGGAAACCAGAGATGAACACCATTCTGATGGTGCTACATTGCCTCGTTACTGACTAATATTGATGATACTTCACCTATACAAAAACCTTAAGGACAGGTGTATTTAACCAGTTCGCGCCAGAATTATTTTAACATCACCGAGCCGAGGGGCGGGATTATTTTTAACGAAACTCGATCCGAAGTGGGTTCAGGCCAATAGTGCTGGAAAGCACACCCACGCATTTCCGGCGTTACTCGCTGCTGACAGACATTTCTGGTCTTGCTCGTGGCGTGTTTATGCGTCATCTGTTTTGAATCTGGGGAAAACTTTGCATTTTTATACGTCATCCGGCCCGAACTGGTTAAATGCATTCTACTTTGAAATGGCTCATTTGATCCTGTTATTTATAATGTCTGATATTTATTTATGCCTTCAGCACCTGTGTGTGAATGACATACCAGTTGAATTGTCAGACATTCCCGCAACAAATGGACTGATTCACATCCTTGGAGAGGTAAGCACCAATTAATAGCAATCAATGAATTTTGGAAACAAATGGACGAGGGAAGTTATATTGATACATTTGACTAATGGTGCAAACAGTAGTAAGCACATATAGATTGTATATTCAGTAAACCAATTTATTAATTTTTTCGAATAAGTTAATCAGAGTTGTAATGACTCAAGTCAATGACTGGACTCGACTCGAGTCACATTTGTTGTTGACTCGACTCGACTCGACTCGATGGATAAATGACTCGACTCGACTCGATGGGTAAATGACTCGACTTGACTCGACTTGACTCGACTTGACTCGAGTCACTGCAGGCAAAAGACTAGACTCGACTCGATTCCCTTATCAGATAATCTACTTGACTCAAGTGAAGGTTAATAAGACTCGAGTCCCACAAATGAGAGCAAAACTTGTTTGCGCATATTGCGCATGCCTTGTGAGGTTTTAACTAATAAAATGGTAAAGTTACCGGCGTCCAAATTTCACTTGACCCTGGAATAGTGTTTTAAGCCAGCCGGTCTTTATCATCCGTTTAAAACCGGCCACGTAACAGGCTCTTGACCAATGGGAGTGGGTAAACTGTCTTAGGTATTTATGAATGTGGAGTATCTCATACCCACAGAAGCTTGTCCTCATACCATGTTTGTGGACAGGTGTCTAGTTCCATTGCTTTTATGCTGTACAAGCTGTTCATGTTTATTATAGGTTCTTGGCCCACAAGACCGACTAGTGATCAGCTTCCTTCCACCCAACACTCCCCTCTTCAGTCAGCTTGTGGAGCAGACGCAGCCCAACTCAACGTTCCTTGCTCTTCTCCAGGTGAGCAAGAACAAACGATGAGCAATTATTTCAGTCATGCAAGATGGCGTCGATAGTGACTCCCTAACACTCCCTTTCTTGCCGCCCAGTGGTTACATGTGCACGGAGCCCGTGGGACTGGACAGCTCATTTGGTAGAGCACCGGAATAGCAATCCGGAGGTGGCAGGTTCAAATCTCGCTCCAGTCACCTTCTTTGTTCAACTTTGAAATTAATATGTCAGTTACCCTTTGTGGTGTATTTGCCGAATTATAATCAACTGATGATGACTTTGACTGAAACTCTGCAGGTATAATGATACAATAATATGAGTGGAGTGCCGTGGCCTCGTGGTCTGGAGCATTGAATTTGTAATCTGTAGGTAAAGCTGCAGGTTGTTGGTTCGAGTCTGGCCTATGACTATGGTGCGTGTGCCCTAAGGCAAGGCATTTTGTCACTCATTGCTTCTCTCCAACCAGGAGTAAATGGTACCTAGTGAGGGCAGAGATGGTTATTGTGGTTGATTTAGCTGCTTTGCGCCGAAATGGCAGCATCGAGCTGTATAGGGAGCCGAGATGGTATTTGGAATGTTTCATGGGCTCAATAAACAGGGTAATAATGTTAAGCTCTTTGAGACTTTGGTGATCAAGCGCTATGTAAGCACCACACATTATTATTATTATTAATTATTCATAAATACCTGGGACAGTTTAGGCATTCCTATTGGTCGAGAGCCCGTCACGTGGCCGGTATTAAACGGACGATAAAGACATGGCTGGAAGTGTTTAAAACTAGCTGGCAGCAAAATACGTCACGCGATGTCGCATTATACCCGTCCCCAGGGCTCACTTTATTTCCAACCGTACATCGTCTCCAATAGTAGGGTGGTGTTGGGCGCGTACAGCTTGACACGCTAAAAACGAGGTTGCCAATAGCAGTAATAGTGGCGAAGCGAAACACCGAAATTTACTTGCGACAATTTTCCGTGATTTTCGGGGCTTTTATGGCTGAATTTTACAAAAAAGGTATTTATGAATGGAAATAAATGTGTGTTCGGTCGGTATTAATCACTCTGTTTAATACCGCTTGGAGTCTGGGTGCTGATAATTACCCTCGCCTTCGGCTCGGGTAATTATCAGCACCCAGACTCCAAGCGGTATTAAACAGAGTGATTAAAACCGACCGAACACACATTTATTCCCTTAGTTAAAACTTCTTCTGGTCATTTTACAATCTCAGGCATTTTTTTCCTTCAACATACCGGTACATTCACCTGATGATTTGATATTGTTTCCTTACTCCAGCAATCCGGCTTGGTAGATGCCATCAATGCAGCTAATGCATACACTGTTTTCATTCCTACCAAGGAGGCCACTGCTTCATTCAATGCCTCCAGAATCGTGAGTTGACATTGTTATTATTGACGATACTTTGTTGTTTTTTATTGACAAGACTTTATTATTGATACTTTGTTGCTCGTATTTTTAACCAGTTCGCGCCGGGATTATTTTAACATCGCCGAGCCAAGGGGCGGGATTATTTTTAACGAAACTTGATCCGAAGCGGGTTCAGGCCGATAGTGCCAGGAAGCACACCCACGCATTTCCGGCTTTGCTCGCTGCTGACATACCTTTCCGAACTTGAACTTGGTGTGTTTATATGTCATCCGTTTTGAATTTGGGGAAATGTTTTCGTTTATATACGTCATCCGGCGCGAACTGGTTAAAGGTAGGATACACCATTGGTAATTGTTTGAATTATCATAAATGGGTAGAATGGGAGGGTGGGGGGTTGTATTTTATAGTAAATATTTATTTTAACTGACCTGTCCCAAGTTTTACATAGACCTTTGCATAATCATTGAAATTGGAGAGTTTCTCTGAAAATATTTCTTATGCACATGTTACACCATAGGATACACCATTGGTCATTGTTTGAATTATCATGAATGAGTGGATTTGGGAGGTTGTATTTTGTAGTAAATATCGTTTAACTGACCTGTCCGAAGATTTACAATCATGGATGCTGAGAAAAGCAAGAAAAACAGTTATGTCAGTAGATGTTAATAAGCCAGGGAGCGAATCTTTTGTATAGTTGTTTTCAAGAGCAATTTGTTTGGTTAGCAATTTGAACAGAAAACTCCTAAATTGGTAGGTGTCTTGAAATGAAAATGACAGTAACAGCTTTGAAAAGTTAAAAGGTTTAAAGAAGTGTGCTTTTTCGTAAAATATTGCGAATTTTGGAGGATTGAGGATGAATCCAATTTTTAAATGGTTGCAATTGGAGGATAGTACCAAGCCAAAAGGGCCTATGAAGTTAGGGTTAAAGGAAATATATTTGCTTTTGCTGTAATTTTCGAAAATAGATGGTTTAGGGGATTCATATTTTATAGTAAATATTGTGACGCTAACCTAGTTTTTTTTTTTTAAGTCTGGTTCTTTGACTTCAGACGAAACAGCATTGTACAAATGTCAGGAAATTATCGGATTAGGAAACCAGACTAGTTAGCTTGTACTTATTCACGAATGTGTAACCGTATTGAAAATATACTGTAGACTATAATTGGGGGCAGTGTTTGAAAATAGTTGGGTTTAGTTTTTCCAACGATTGCCAGCTGGCAACTATTGGACATTGATACAAATGCCCACAGCACACCACAGCACACCAGGTGCCGTAATTTCACAGAATGCTAGAGACTGTTATTCACTTACATGTGACAATCAATTGGGGTATTTCACAATATATTTGTTGTAAAGGTATACATGTACTAGCTTTTATAATAATAACTTTCTCAAGCTTTAAGGATTTAATTTGGTTACCTCCATAGACGATGGATATCCTACGATATCACGTTGTTCTGGGCCAAGCTTGGACTGTAGCAGACATATATGACGGGATGCGCCTAGACAGTTTACTGGGCCACAACTACCAACTACACTTCCGGAAAACCTCAGAAAATGCAAGTAGAATCATGTCAAAACCATCAGAAAATGCAAATGTTAAAGGGATCGTACACGTTTGGTAATTGGAACCCATTGTTTGTTTCAATCCTATATAGTTATAGATATATACCATAAAACTAACCTGTGAAAATTTCATTTCAAAAGGTGGTAGCGATTTTGAGATATTGCCGAAAATCTGGAGCGGTTATGTCCACGCAGGAAGAATAATCTGCATCGGAATACACAGTCTGAGAAACGTCACTGCAGTAACGCTTCTCAGACTCAAATTTTGGGGATAAAAAGTGATATCTTTTTCCATAACCGTAGTACTTCAAAGAAAAAAGTTTATAAAAATGCATTATACTATCCAAAGCTGCTGTACTTCTTACCAAGTAAGTTTTTATTGCCATTAATTTTTTGAGTAATTACCAAACGTATACGATCTCTTTAAAAAATGTCTGATAGAATGAATGATAACTGAACATCTTGAGTCAAAAATCCGCATGGATTTCTCCAGATATTAAATTTTGTATTTGAAGAAATACAGGCATAGGTTCCCACTTTGTGTGGATCAGCTAAGCAGCAAATAATACTTAGCAGATTTACATGCCAGAGAACCATTCACAAGCAGTATGAAGCGCATGGTGTTTTGGTTGGTAACCGTATTTTGCTAAGCCAAACCTTTAAGAAATGTTTGCTCTAATCGGTTTTTATAATATTGTTTACTTGATTTTTTTTATACTCGATAAAAAAAAGGGAGCTTGCAATCTGTTAAAGAATCTTCTTAATAATAATAATGGTTTTTTTCAGTTAACGCTGCAGTTTACCCTTTTGCAATTATCCAAAAAGTATCAACCAGCATACTGGTTACATTTGTTACATTTGTTGTAAAGAAATAATTGTCACTAATCTCCATGTGAAATTATTCTTTTGAGCATTTCTTTTTTATAGAAAAAAAGTAATTTCCAAAAATGCGTCTCAGAGATGCATCTTTGGAAATTAACATTACAAGTTGGTTTGTAATCTGCGAATGGTGCGCGCAAACTTTGGAACGATGCACATATGCACATGCTGTTATTAGTTGGTTCAGTACGTGCCCTGATTGGTCGGCTAAATGAGAACGCACCCCGAATGCTGATAAATTTTGATTTATAATCCAAATCTTAAAATATTGTTTTCTTGAAATGTCAAGTATCCATCAGGTTAGTTGCCAAGCACCTTTATATTTGGAGCACTTTCGCTGCTTCAAACCATACAAATCACAACTGACAAATGGTCAAATAAGCAAGAAACATCTGCTGGATGTCTACTTGTTTGAAATATATTTTTTAAAAAGCCGACTTGATTTTGTTCGGATATTTTTGTTTATATTATTTTTTGTTTGTCAACAGCTGTTTGTCAACAATGTCGCCGTGGCAACTCCTAGCCTAGTCTCCACTAAGGGCGTCATATACATCGTGCCTGAAGTCTTAATTCCCTTACCTAATAGATGTGATGCCAATCATACAACATCAACACAGGTAACAAGCTTTACTTAGATTGAGGAAGGGGGAGTGACTTAGCTTTAGAGAGAGGGCAGGCCTTAAATTGAGGGAGGGGAGGGAATTAGATTGAGGGAGGGGGATGGACTTAGATTGAGAGAGGAGAAAGTAGTAAAAGTTTGTGAAGTGCTGTTGCCTCGTGGCCTCGTTATCTGGAGCATTGAACTTACGGTCTGTGGGTGAAGCTGCAGGTTGTGGGTTCGAGTCTAGCCTGGGACTATGGTGCGTGTGCCCTTGGGCAAGGTGTTTCGTCTCTCATTGTTTCTCTCCATCCAAGAGTTAATTTAGTACCTGTAAGGGCAGAGATGGTTATTGTGATTGATTTAGCTGCTTTGCGCTAAAGGGAGCTGAGATGGTATTTGGAATGTTTTGTGGGCCCAAACCGTGGTATTAATGATTACAGCGCATAGGGACCTTACGGTGATATAAGAATAGTTCATTATTATATTATTATTAAAGTTTGTTTCTCTTTTTTTCTAGACTGATTGCGGTAGTTGTACAGCTATTTCTGAGTGCCCACATGGAACAACGCAAGTGGTAAGAAAAATATTGTGTATTTCTAATTTTTAGACTTCCAATTTATTTATTTATTTCATTCAACACCCAACAGCGCTATAGCGCCAATTACAGGATGAGAGAAGATGAGAGAAGATATTGTAAAGAAGTTACATAGCGTTTTTTTTTAATAAACAGGGCCTAAATAGCATTGATATACCCAGTGGTTTTCTTTTGTTCACATATTTTCAACAACAATGTTTAGTACGTTTAGAAACAAAAATCAGGAGCCAAGAATCTTGTTCGGAATAGTCGAATGTTTGGTATAGCAGTGTTCCACTGTGCTACCTTGTTAAAACTTGTTAAAACTGGAATGTTCCACCCTCTTTTTTTTTTAGATTTGCATATTTCAGATCAATCCAGACAGTAGCAGTTTGCAGCAGTTTCTCTATTTCTCTATTTTATTTCTCGGGAAACATTAACAAATGCACAGACCAAAATTACAAAGAATACATAAAATAAAAGCTTTAGATGCAATGTACAAAACATAATAACCAAGACAAAGACAAAATGCCATTCAGCTCCCGAAGGATTACCCAAAATAAACATTGTTCCTGTCGAGGGGTTCTCCAAGCTGAATGGGATATAAGAAACAATTATATAACAAGATTGTAATTATAATTATAAAAAGAAAAGTGAAATTTAATTAAATAATACGTTAAATAAAGTTTAATTCATTTGTTTTCTTTTTGAAATCTTTGTGTCACTTGTTTTGTAGCTGAATTCTGGTCTGACCAGTTGCCAATATGAAACTCTTCTTCCCTCCGTTGGTGTGCTACTGGTTCCTGGCTGCACAGCGCTGTGTCGTGGAATCACATACGTACGTATTGCAACGAGACGTAAGACCGTTACCTGCTTTGGTGAACACGATGTCACATGACAATGCGCCGTATTTTTGGCCGCATGAGGGCGCTGTAAGACGCCATTTTCGCATTTATTGAAGTAGTTTTACTAACTTTACTTTTATCTAAAATTGAATATTAGAAAAAAATATATTTTGGAACTGTAAGAATGTTTAAACTGACGTGAATTATCTCCTAATCACTTTTAATTATACCCCCAAATACCGTGAGCACAGCGCCCTCTACGTTCAATAATACGGCCTATTATGAGGGGTTCTGTCAAAATAGGACGGAACTGGGTAGAGGTTGAAATGAGCTATGGTTTTCAAGTATTAAGAAAGGGAATAAAATCCTCTTTACGATATTGTTTGTTGCGCTTCAATCGGACATTCCGTTAATAAGTTATGCCTGTTCAAAATTTGCATTTATCGACATGTTGCCAAAGTAAAAGGAGAAGTTCTTAAAGTTTTGAGTTTTACACTTGTGATAAGGAAAAAGGCCAACTGTTTTTCCTAAACACTTATTCCACTACTTTCTTACTATTTCTTTACGAATATGGTTAGTAGATATAACAAATATTACAAATATTAATAAATCTGAACATTAAAAAAAAATCGCCTCCATCCACTATTTTGCATTTTTTTTTACTTTGCCCGGTATCTAGTTCCGTCTCATTTTGCCAGAATTTTTTCACATTTTAGCATTCCAAAAAGGTCAAACACTGAACTATTAAACAAGCCCAACTTCTATATGTGACCTGTTCCAACGAAACCTGGACAAAGTCGACTTTTTAGTTTTTCAGATTTTGCTTTTTTCAAATTCTCTAGGTTCTCAGCTTTAAAATGATGTATCATTTACATATGTACCCCCACCCTATCTTCCCTGGGGTCTGGATTTAGTGATAAAACCCTGACAACCTAATTATGAGATAAACAGCTTTGAAGTTCAGAAAAGCGTATTATTTCTATACACAAATATTTCACAAAATTGACCAAAAAACACACTTCTGGTAAACGGATTTTGTTCAAATTTGAGGAGATTGTAGATTAATAGTGAGTGACTTAGGAAAACCTAAAACCTCAAAATGGTAAAATCCATCCCGAAATGACTTCAGGAGTACATTGTGACAAAACACATTGTGCGACTTTGTCCGGGTTTCGATGGAACGGGTCACATATGTAGTCAGAACGCCGTGGTCTAAGTGTTACAGTGTTCGACTCAAGTGCCGTGGTACGTGGGTTCGAACGCTAATGGGGAAAATTGTGTCTGTGTTCTTGGGCAAGACAATTTACTACAAGACATTTTACCGCAATCCATCATGGCCTGATAAACTTGGGTAATAACTGTGAAGCCCTTTGAGACCTTTGGTATAATGCGCCTTGTAAACACCAACTTGTCATTACGTCTAATATTGTTATTAAAGAAGCAACTCAATTAGTTGGTTTGATAATATAATCTAAATTATTTCAAACAGTTGGAATAAAAAATATATATTTTTTCTACATAATTTTGAAATGAAACATGAACATTGTCTGTGAATAGGCACAAAGCTGATTGCAACAAAATATTACCAATTAAACATCATAATGGGGATAGCCCTGGTAATAGAAAGTGCTTAGCATAAAAACACAAAACACTTCTTTTGGACATAAAGAGAATGCTAAAATTGGCAATTCTCTCTTTGTTTTATTTCATCAATCATTTTTAGATCCCAGAATGTTGCATTGGTTTCTTCGGCAGAGAATGCTCTGGTAAGTATTAAAATTGATAATATTGATAAGGTTGAATAAAGAAATTGACTTGGATGGTATTTGAACCTATAATCTCTGGAAAAAAAACATCTTGGTATGGTTGGAATCTTACACCGATCAATTTCTTTGTTCAACCGTAAGTTTCTCTTTGTAGTCATGTGATTGTTTCTTGTCTTACAACTGCTTTGATTCTGTCAATGCATTGACTTTTTCAGTGCCAATGTCGTACATGAATGATCTATTTGGTGTACTGTCAAAGTGCCCTTAATCGTACATGTTTATCACGAGAGGGCACCATTGCTCTTATGTAATCTGCCATCTCGGAGTTAAACGCTAAAAAGGTGCGGGCTCTGAGAGTTAAAGGGAAAGTTTTTGGTTTTTTTAAACTATCCAAAAAGTAACCAAGCAAACTATTGTTCCAAAGCTTACTTGACGTAAACCCATTGATTCTAATTTCCCTGTAAAATTATTCCTGTAAAATTATTCCTGTAATTTTGAATAAAAAAATAAAAGAAGTCCAAAGATGTGTCATAGAGACAAATTTTTAGAAATTTCCATTGGTAGTTGGTTCACAGTTGAAATCTTATTATTTTATAATTCTTATAATATTATTTTCCCGCAATATACAGCATTCACAGAAGTAAAGTTTGTCAGGGTAGTTGTCAAGCACCAGTCGATAGATTTTGAGAGTTGTTGCTTCTTCAAACGATAACAATGGAATTGGTTTCGCTGGCTCGTATATTTTCTCATTGTCAACGTGTGAAACTGAATTTTGATGAGTTAATGTTGTGAATTGTTAAACTGCAACGTCCAACACTTCTCAATCGACCGTCATTATATGTCGTCAAATGTATCTGTCTGTACCCAGAATGCCCTGGTGGGTGGTCGTCCCCCTGCAGTAACCATGGCGACTGCAGCAACGGCACCAACGGAACTGGTACTTGTAGATGCTTTCCGAACTTCACTGGTATTGCTTGCGAGCTATGCGAACCGGGGAAATACGGACCGCTCTGCAATCAAGGTAAACAAAACCATCTGGCTTGTTGAAATAGAGAGTTAAAGGCAGATGAGCTGATCATGTGACCATATTTAAGCATTGTGACTGACAGTAGTGTAATCCTGTAGGGTGTTTGGGGGAGGGGGGGGGGGGGGGGGGGAAGGGGCCTGGACACCAGATGACACTTGGATCGCTATTCATGATACAAATATACATTTAATGCAAATGTACGCACTTACCTCTCTAAACCTTAACCAGTTTGCGCCGAATGACGTATATAAACGCAAATTTTTCCCTAGATTCAAAACGAATGACGCATAAACACACCACATGCAAGGCCGGAAATGTCTGTCAGCAGCAAGCAAGGCCGGAAATGCGTGGGTGTGCTTCCCGGCACTATCGGCCTGAACCCGCTTCGGATCGAGTTTTGTTAAAAATAATCCCGCCCCTCGGCTCGGTGATGTTAAAATAATAATAATAATAAGTAGGGGGGGGGGGCAGGATAATTAGGTCGCTATTCATGATACAAATATACATTTAATGCAAATGTATGCACTTTGTTCTTCATTTTTGATACATTTTAATGTTGGAAGGTTACAAATTACAAAAGTGGCATTTTCTTTATTTTTTGAAAAATATACTATTGAAAATATAATCAAACTTGCTGAAACAGAAAAGATAATTCTGTCTGATTAGTGTGTCGTCTGCTACTCAAGTTGCTTGTTAAGTTATTAGGACCAATTTTCAGTCATGCCTTTTTGCGAGTTGAATAATATTGTTTGCGGTCAAAGTTAGGAATTTAGAAAGAGCTTTCCAGACAGTACCTCTACACCTCTGCTTGACTCCCCAGAATCTTTAAAAAACAGAAAACAAATAAATAAAAATAAAGTTTATAATTTAGTAACAAATTAATCAATTTGAGTGTCAGTTTTAATAGTGCCTACATTTCAAGAAGTTTTTAAAAAATGTTGTTAAACACTAGCTTAAATGAGGTTGGACTTAAATATTGGCCATGTTCGAATTGCTGGCTTTGGCTGTGGCTTTGGCCGTTGCTATGCTGTTGCTAAGGGCGGACAATGACCGACCATAGCAACAGGATAGCAACGACCGAAGTCACAGCCAAAGCCAGCAAATCGAACATGGCCTATCTCTTAAGTTGCGTTTGGTAATTTTTTTTTTTCAGTTTGTAACTGTGTGAATGGCCATTGCCGGGGTGGTATCCATGGTGACGGGATGTGCATCTGCAGATATGGATTCACTGGTGTGCGATGCGATTTATGTAAGTGATCCCCGTTTCTGATATTGAAGATCCTTTGAAACCAATATGTATTTGTTGTGGTCAAATTGTAATGAGGTTCCGATTTTCAATATGTATGTGTGTTATGGTAAAGTACAGCATTTGCAAACATCCAAAACACAAAACTACTAAATTATTCTGAAATACGTTACTTGACTTTAACTGAATAATGGGCTGTGTCAGAAATGACCTTCCAGAGCTATGGCTAGGTCTGCCTGCTCACGCGTAATTGTAATGGGTGACAATAGCCAAAGACGAGAGATTAATATACGGCTATAGTCTCAAATATTCTGTCAACTTATGGCACCTGGTGTGCTGTCAATTACAATTTTTAAATCAATTTCCAACAAATTTTCCAACGATGAAAAAAACGGACATCTTTCAAATGCTGGCCCCAATTAACTAAGTTTAGTTAGTTCACATTTCGTTTACAATCGTTTACACATTTATGGAAGTCGCTATAAACTATCTCGTGTAGTGGTTCTTGTTGTATTTTTCAAGGCACTTGGGTATTTTACCTAACCCAGTTTTCTTTTAAGCCTTCCTCTATAATTAATATAATCCAGGTGAGTAGATGAGTTGCCAATGTTCTTTCTCATGAATATACATTCACGCACTACCCAGCTACTGAACCGCTGCATGGGTTAGTATTAGGTGTCTTCCTTTGTAAATATGTGGACCTGTGAAAATACCGGCGGGGCCCGGGCCCTTAAACTGCAAGGGAAACGGCCGGCCTTGCGGGACAAATTTAGACAGGGTGCCGTGTGTCTGGGGAATCCTCCGTGGCCCGCCTTCCACGGGATTCTCCTGGAAAACTGCCTAGAATCAGTCTATCGTTATACTTCTATACAATAGTTTTTCATTCTTTTGAATCGTTCTCATTCTTTTCCTGTGTGATAATTGTTCCTTCTGACTCCAAGTTCTTATATTCTCCACAGTTCACTTGATTGTTTTTTTTAATTACTAACTATTGTCTTATATTTGTACACATTCCCGCCGTGAATATGGCCACTGATGCCGGTACGGCGTTAAACCCAAAACTCACTCACTCACTCACTCACTCCTTTGTAAATGGGGCAAGCCAGCTAGTCAGTTCCTCGGTTTGTCATTTCTCTAACGTCTATAAGTTGCTATGTTTCATCCAAAGTAGATTCAGGGAACCAAACTACAAGAACAGCATTTTTTCTGCAGCATTTATGAGCACAAATCTTTTAACAGGTCAGAGTTACACTATCTGCTGCGTCCATTGCTGAAAGTTACAACAAAATTACCTTTAATAGAGGAATCAATATTTCAGTTTGGTTTGTGTGCCTCCCTAATGTTTGTTTATAATACAACTGTCATTTCCTCATTGTGATTCTGCTCTTGGGATGAGTTTTCCAAATCATATACAAACATAATTTCCACACTTTCTTTAACCGTACAAAGTTGTCTTTGTATGGTCTGAGACTCATCTCGGGGTTAGCTCACCCTGGTGAGACAAGAGGTTGCTCTGCCTTTGAGATAAATAAATCCAGACGTAATTCATACACTTCTTATATATTTTATTGACACAATTTCTATATTATAATTAACTGGACAGTTAAACAGGGGGCCCTATGGGGACTGGTCATGGAGGATTGACCAGACACTTGGTGCATTTGTCCCCTCATCACCCGGAGGTATGTGGACCTGTGAAAATACCGGCGGGGCCCGGGCCCTTAAACTGCAACGGAAACTTGCGGGACCCATTCATGCCGTGTGTCTAGGGAATCTTTCGTGGCCCGCCTTCCACGGGATTCTCCTGGAAAACTGCCTAGAATCAGTCTATCGTTACACTTCTATACAATAGTTCTTTCATTCTTTTGAAACGTTCTCATTCTTTTTCTTTGTGATAATTGTTCCTTCCGACTCCAAGTTTTTATATTCTCCACAGTTCACTTGATTGTTTTTTATTACTACCTATTGTCTTATATTTGTATACATTTCCGTCGTGAATATGGCCACTGATGCTGTCACGGCGTTAAACCCTAAACTCACTCACTCACTCATTTCCTCATTGTGAAATATGAAGACCCTTTTTTTTTTTTTTTTTTATATAATTTGAGTAAAATATTTTTTTATATTTCAGCTATTCACCTTACTCCTACGTGTTCTTCAGAATGTCATCCTAATGCCTAGTAAGTTCTTGCAATACACAAACGTCTTGTGCATACTTGACATGAATGAGAATGCGAAGCAAATATAACGTCATAAAACATTCACTGTGGGTAAGTTGTCGGGTCTTGAGTACCCGACCGTTGATGCCAGGAACCAATGACATCGAGACCCGTAGCCAATTATAAAACTGCATAGTAACATTTCAGACGATGAAAGCAAAAGATTTTGAATTTCGATTACTGGGAATTTGCAAAATTAAACCAAGCTACTTAGGCCAAATAAAACAAAAAACCAGTTAATCGACCCCGCCCGCATTCCTTTTTAAGTCCGCATCCTTTTTTTAAATTGTTTTTGTTTTGTATTTATTTATTTTGATTTTTTTCTTATTTTGATTTTTTTAATTTTTTTTTACAAATATTTCTTTTTGGCGTGCAGGGTACGAGACCAACGTCATTTTAATTTTGTTTTCACAAGTATTTGTTCATAATCAAATCTGACTTGGTGTCTCTTATGTATTCTGCATTTTTTGTGTTTTTCAGATTGTTTGGGTGAGGTGTTACTATTTTTGTAATCCTTTGAATTATTTAATCCATTATTTTTACAGAGTCATTATTTATATTCATGTTCATCTTAGTGTAATAATCCCTGTTAACCCGGGTCCTCGTGCAACAAATAGATATAAAGAAAGTTAGCGGTGATTTCAAACTGAAGAATTGGTGGCCTGTTTGAATTGAAATACTTGGCGGCCATCGTGAAAAAAAATAAAATAATAAAAAATAAAAAGGCCCTTATCCTCCTCTTTTTGGAAAAATCAGGACGATCAACTAGTATTTTTTTTATTTGGCCTTAGGAAAACAAAATATAAATTTATTAAACAAAACTTATTCACCGAGCTCATAAAAACTGTGTCATGGATATTACATAATGCTGGAATTTGTCTAAGACATTTCCTACGTTGCTTCTTCATTGAAAATTAGGCCCTAGTCTTTAGTGCTTTTTAATTGGGTCAAGTTATTTCTTCTCACCAAAATCATGCAACCAATTTGTTGAAATTGTTTAAATGTTACTGTTAGAATAATGGTATTTGATTAAAACTGCGACTATTTATTTGTTGTTTACAGTTGTCTTGATCAGCAGTGCATCTGTTACCAAGGTTACATCGGAAACGGTACTTTTTGTCAAGGTACGTTGAGAACTTGGTGTCATAACATTTCATATACTGCCAATTTATAAGTTCAATTTCAGAGTTAAATTAGAACGAAGTATTTTTTAAATATTGGATGCAAGCTCCTTTAGTCTTTCAGTTTTTAGCTATTCCACTGAGATGAAATCTTTGACTTATAAGATCTTGGGTACTCTTAATAGGCACTTCTTTTCTACATAATTGGTTTCATCAATAGTCTTTAATTTGTAATAAGCCATTTCGGTATTTCAATAGGCCGTATTATTGAACGTAGAGGGCGCTGTGCTCACGGTATTTGGGGGTATAATTAAAAATGATTAGGAGATAATTCACGTCAGTTTAAATATTCTTACAGCTCCAAAATATATTCTTTTCTAATATTCAATTTTTAGATAAAAGTAAAGTTACTCAAACTACTTCAATAAACGCGATTTTGCCTGTGTTTGGTACCCAGAAAATGGCGTCTTACAGCGCCCTCATGCAGCCCAAAATACGGCGCATTGCACATTTGCACCACAACATTCAACAATTTGTCTGTATAATGATACAGATTTTACTAAAAGTAAAAGAGCGGGGATAATGCAAACAAGTTTTACAAAACTAATTTCCATTGCGGTCCCAATACCGAATTGGCTTATCAGTTGGAATAACGATTTGGCTTATAGGTGATTTAACTTGCTAAGTAAACATTTTTAAGACAGGATTTTTAGTGCTGAACTTCTTTGACCACAAGAATGTTGTGTTCAACATGTTAGTATATTAGTGAAGCCAGGATTTGCCTTAAAAAATGTAGTTTCCATGCTCTAGGTTAAAAAAATATTGTAATTTTCTTTGATTTAAATTGTGTATTTTCTTTTCCACCCTCAATCTTTCCCTCATTCAGTCCACGACCCCTGCAGTGAAGATGGAGTATGCTCAGAGCATTCCTCCTGTCATGCATCCAATGGTGGGCAGCTCCAATGTGTGTGTTTACAGGGGTACCAGGGTGATGGTGTGTACTGCGGGGGTAAGATTGTTCAATTTGGCTTAATCCTAAAACTTAGTTTAAATCAAAATTAAAAAAAAAAAAAAATACAAAACAAAACCACCTTCTTTCACTGATTTGGAATGATTAAGTGGTGTCCGAACAGTAAGTTATTGCAAACGATTAGTTCCGGTTTTATAATTGTGTTTTCAATGTGGTACAAAGTTGCAGAAAATGGTCACAGAATTATCGTATTGGAGGACTTAAAGGAAGCCTTACAGTTAAAGACAGCTGAAGTTCTTCTATTTACACCTCAGAATTTACGGCACATAGGATCATTTGCATTTTCCTGAAAGTAACCTGCCAAATTATTATCCAAAAGCCTACTTGGAGATAAAATAATATGTGACCTGTTCCTACGAAACCCGGACAAAGTCGCACCGATACATTTTGGGCAAACAGCGTGCAGATGACGCTGAACCACTCATCAAACTGGTTCGTCGTGCTCGCTTCCCTAGATACATGACCACGAACTTAAAACTTATAGGGATCACGCAATGTCTTCGGCTGTCAGCTCGCTAACGAGAAAGAAAAACAACAGTATTAAATTTATACATACAGTGTATATGACAAATTATACATGTACGTGTTGTCTGAATCTGCTACACAGGCGTGAATTTAGGTTTTTCCACAAGAAATCAACACCCATTACCAGCCCTCTATTCATGACACTCTTTAATATACACAAACATGTACCCCCCCACAAGTGTTGAAAAATCAACATTAAAGTGTGCGGTCAGTGACTACTCTTTAAAATGTTGGATTACATACATAATATAGCTCAACACGCGGGTGTCAAATTCATAAGTTTGAATATCCAAATTTTAAAAAGTAGTCACAGACCACACTTATAATGTTGATTCAACACTTCAGTTTCAAGCATGTAAGTATGTACAGTACATGTACATGTAAAATATACATGTGAAATATACATGTGAAACGTACTTGTACATGTACATGTACTTGTACATTATTATTATTATTATTATTATTTATTCGGCCAATAGCAACATACAAAAAACAATTCACAAAATAAACAGATTTAACTAAACAAAAACAATCCAATTCCAGCTGGCCAGGATTGACAAAAGTATAATTAAACACTGTGACTCGAAAGCCTGTCAATCCTTACTCGAATGGTAACATACAAACAAATAAAATCTCGATAAATATTATAACTTTACAGGAATTACAACTTTAAATTAAAACAAGAAAAGGATGATTAAATGATAGTGAATAACATTGACAAAATTTCACGTTTTTTTTTAATTACAAGTTTTACAATTTATCAATTTATCAGAGGCAAGAAAAGCTGACGTAAAACAAATATTATATAGTCGTAACAAATAGAAAAAACAAAACAAAACAAACACACAAAACAACTAAACACAGAACTATTAAACACAAAACTAAACAAATTAACACAAAAACAGCACAACACAAAACAAATAAACACAAAACAAATAAACACAAAACAAATTAACACAAAAACAACAACACAAAACAACTAAACACAAAACAACTAAACACAAAAACAACACAACACAAAACAACTAAACACAAAACAAATTAACACAAAAACAGCACAACACAAAACAACTAAACACAAAACAACTAAACACAAAACAAAACAAACTAACACAAAACAACTAAACACAAAACAAAACCAATTAACTAACACAAAACAAATAAACACAAAACAATTTTACACAAAACAATACAAAACACAAACACCCTAGTAAATATTTAGTGACATTTTACTCCTTTCAGCAGAGAACTTTCCATCCGTCACCCCATGAAACCACTTTTGCACTCGCAAACCTTAATTATTTGTATAAAAACATGAATAGCTTAACACTCTTTATAATGATTAGATAATCTGGTGTTGAATTGTGAAAAAGATTCAATCAAAAGAGAGTCCCTTATATGTGATGGCAAACTACTCCAGATTCGGGGGAAAACATGGCCAGGTGTCTTTTTTAGGGTTTGAGTTCTGGCATAGTGATGACAAAAAAACAGAGAATCCTGGTGTCGAGTGTTAACTACAGTGCTGGCCTTCACTGATTGGCAGTTCACTAAATTAAATAGGACCTTGACTGTAAAGGAAACAATGTGCTTTTGTCTACGAGCATCTAAGGTCATCCAATTCAAAGCATGTGTTCGGTCCTCATATGACATGGCACCTTTGGGCTGTTTAAGACACATCCTGCTTGCTCTTCTCTGCACTCTTTCGAGTTTGGCTGCATTAGATGCTGTGTCAGGGGACCACGCTGGCAATCCATATTCAAGTACGGGCAAGACAAGTGAACGATAGAGTGATGTCAAAGCCTTGGTCGAAGCACCACCAGCAATCTGCCAGATAAAGCCTAATGTCTTATTGGCCTTTTTAACAATGGTATCGACGTGATCGTTCCAGTTCAGTGAATCGTTGATGATAACCCCAAGATATTTGAATTTAGGTGTAAAACTGAGCGGTTGACCATGGAGAATGTAACTTGGAAGAACTGCTGGTTTCCGGGATCTGGATATGTGCATGACCTTGGTTTTCTTGATATTCAGCTGCATGCGATTGAGATTACTCCATTGTTCAAGTGTAGTCAGGTCCGACTGGAGGGAGAGTTCATCTTGGGTTGAGTGAATTGGCTGATAGAGGAGTGTATCATCCGCAAAGAGTGCACAATTTGTGGTCAATTTATGAGAAATGTCATTAATAAATAGATTAAACAGAAGGGGGCCAAGGACACTGCCCTGGGGGACACCTGAAGTAACTGGTGCCCACGCAGAGAAGCATCCCCGATATGCGACACGTTGTTGACGACCTATTAGGAATGACTTTATCCAGGTCCATGTTGATCCACGAATATTGAAGTTGTTGGCAAGTTTGTTAAGTAACATATGGTGTGGCATGACATCAAAAGCCTTACTGAAATCGAGGAAAATTACGTCAATTCGAGGAGGGCGAGGTTTATCCAAGATAGTTGCCCAATCGTGAATAGTGTTTGCTAGCTGGGTGACGCATGATTTGTGGGCAGTGAAACCATGTTGTTTTGGGTTGCTCAGGCAAAGTGATGTTACATGGTCGTTGATGTTGTCAGTAACAGCCCTCTCCAACAACTTGCAGATGATTGACGTCAGCGCAACTGGACGGTAGTTCTTGATATCTGCACGGCTGCCAGCCTTGAAGACCGGAGTTATTTGGGAGAGTTTCCAATCTGCGGGGACAACACCAGTAGTTAGGGATGAGTTCATCAATCGCACCAAGGGCGGAGCAATTGATGTTGCAGTTGCTTTTAGAATTCTAGGTGGTACAGCATCGTGGCCTGGTGCTTTATGAGGATTTAAGTTGGACAACGACTTAACAAGCCAGTCAAGGTTCACTGTTGTGGGGTGAATCTCTGGAATGGGGAGGTCACAAGTTGGTGGGGTCTCTTCAGGAGCCTCTGCCGGGGTGTGGACAGAAGTGAAGAATGTGTTGAACGCGTGGCAAATATCAGTAGGCTTGTGGAGCTGTGACTCGACGGTCCTGAATGCAGGTGGACTTTTAGATTTTCTTTGGTCCTTAACAAAGTTCCAAAAGCTACGTTTGTTATCTTTTAGAGCAAAAATGTCATTGATGTATTTCCAGTATTCCTTCTTGGTTTTGTTTTTGACCTCATTGCGGATTAGTTTATAGCTGTCCCAGTCATTGCTGTCACCACTCAATTTGGCCTTGACGAAGAGTTGTTGTTTCTTTTTGATGAGGTTTTTCAGTATGGGTGTAATCCATGGGGACATGCGCCGATTGCATGTTTTCCTGGGAATGCTGTCTCGAATGGCTGCATCCAGTATGTCCATGAACCCTTCCCATGATGCTGTGGGATCACTATCGTTCATGAATGCAGTCCATGGCGCAAGATGTAAAAGTGTCTCCAAATGTTCGAAGTCGGCTTTCTTGTACTGCATAAATGAACGAATGATTTTGGGTTCAGGGGGGGTTCTGTTCGCAACAAATGAGAAGAACACTGCGTGGTGATCACTGCTCACTGGATTGGCCACTGTTTCTACTGAACAGAATTTCTCTTGCCGGTTTGTAAAAATGAGATCGATGATAGTCCCAGTAGATGAAGAATTATTTGATGGCCGCGTCACTTCATCAACCAGTTGATTGAGGCCTATTGAGTTGATCACTCCTTGCAAATGTGTCAGGGAAGAAGATTCTGTACACCAGTTCACATTGAAGTCGCCTAGCAGTATCATTCCCTCAAAGTTACAAAGATCTGATTGAAGGTTGTCACATACATCTTGCAGTTTATCAAAGAATGTTACATTTGAGTTTGGGGGACGGTACACAATTCCAACAAGCCATTTTGAGTGTCTCAGGGTCAGTGATAAGAAAGTTACCTCGATGTCAGTGGGGTTAAGGTGGTCTAGATGAGCCGGAAGCAACGAATCCTTAACTATTGCCATGATGCCACCACCTCGGTTATTTCTGTCCCGTCTGAAATTAGAATAACCAGGTATGCTTAGGGCATCATTTTCCGACAGCCATGTTTCTGTGATACAGACAATGTCTACTGGATGAAGCTCGAGAAATGACTGCATGTCCTGTTGTTTGCTGGAAATACTGCGAGCGTTGAGAAGTAGACCAGAGATGGAATTCTTGTAAGTCTTTGAAGCTGAAGGAAAGTCCCAAGGATAAGCATCCAAATTATTATCAGGTTCCAGTGTAGAATTGAGCTCTCGATCACTGCCAAATTCCTCATGAAATGAACTGTCGGAGCATGATGAAAATGGTAGCTTGTAAATACAATAAGGGCAGAACCAATCTACAGTACTACATATCAGCTCATTGTACAGGGTGATGGGCATGTCAGGGATGCATTTGTGGTGCCAAGATTGGTTGCAGTCTTCACAGATAATAGATCTCTGATTTCGTTTCACTGGGCGACTGCAACTACCACAGGGATCCTTCACAGGCCCAGGATTGTCTTCTATATCTCCACATACAGTTAATAAGATATGAAATGATGATGTTGAGTTGTGGTAGTAAAGCACCGGGGCATTTCCAAACTTAATTTTCTTGTAAGTCCTGATGAGTTGTTTTTGGTTCAGCCATGGTACACAATGCTGCTTAGTGAAGATGCACATAAGGGAACAATAGCTGGTGGGCACCACGCAAAAACTGCCATGCAGGCCATAATGGAGTCGGTCGAGTGTGTCGTGTGTGCTGCAACTGCTTACACTCTTATGCAGAAAAACCGACTGAAGAAGGTAAAAGTCCAACACAAGATCTGTCCGGAATTCCTCTGCAGTGCCCTCAATCACATGATGATACAGTCCAGTGAAGTCAGCAGGACAAACTCCTTCAAATGATGTACAATTTACAGAGCAAAGCAGGCTAGAAGCAGCACAAATCGAAAGAAATATCAGAGCCCAGTACGGACCTTGTTGACTAACCGCCATCTTTGTCTTAATACATGTACTTGTACATGCACTTGTACATGTACATTTTACATGTATATTTTACATACTTACATGCTTTAAACTGGTGGGGGGAGGGGGGGGGGGGGGGGGGGGGTAACCACTGAGTATGCCATGGATACATCGAGGAGGGTCTTAAAAGTCATGCATACATGTACATACTATATTTTTTGGGATGTTCTATTAATAGCAAACCGTTGTCCATTATGATTGTTTTCTGTACAAGTAGAGCTGGTAGCTGCATTCTTATGAATGTCATGTGACCTTAAAGTGTGTGATGTCACGAGTACCTGAAGCCTATTAAATTGCAGAAAGAAAACAGTCAAGATGTATGTATACTCTAGATAGCCGACATTTAAAAATATTCTAAATACATGTACCGTACATGTATTTGGAAAATAATATAAAATGTTTTGCGAAAGTTCACGCTGTATATACCATTGCCAAAGACAAATGTACACGGATACCGATACATACCGTACTTATTGACAGTTTAGTTACAATTTTAATAGAAGTAAAAGTGATGCATCTAAAGTACATATACTAGTTTTCACATTTTCAGTAAAACGTTTAATTGGCCTAATAATTGCTGATGCCAGTCACATATTGAACCTTTTTTTGTTTGTTTTGGTTCTCTTTTTATCTCTTTTTCTTCAATACAAAAAAAATGTATTAACCGGTAAAGTAATTAAAATATCAGATCACTATAATTCGACATAAGGTCGTACACAAATAAGCACAATACAAAACGATGTACATGTACATGTGTTAAAGGTAGTATACACCATTTGCAGATATCGAAAATATTTACTACCGAATTATTAAAAAATATTCTACTCATCTGAAAGTAAATGTTGATTCTGGGCATCCAGCAAAATGATTGCGCTAGATATCCTGTAATTATTCCGAAAAATATAATTTTATAATAAAAAAATTCGCGATCGCCGGATGGCGATCGCGAAAATACAAAGATAACATAAGAATAACTGCTTGACGCCGGTTGAAAAAAACCCGCTGTTTTTCGTACTTTTCTCGGCATCCATGATTCTAAAACTTCGGACAGCTCAGTTAAACGATATTTACTATAAAATACAACCCCCCAAAGCTACCAATTCATGATAATTCAAGCAATTACCAATGGTGTATACTACCTTTAAGTGCATGTATTTAATAACAGAAAATGGGTTTGTAAAGTACACGTATACGTACACATACACCTACATGCATGTACCTGTGTTTTTTGGTCGATGTGCCGATATACTTCACTTAAAACACCACAGAAATAAACTGTCATAACTGTTGCATTATTGATAATGGGAAAAAAATGGTTGCTATGGGTTTTTGAATCGACCTTGTGAAGTGCGCTGACGCGTGTACATTGCATTCACAGTTTTTTCCTGTGAACACAGGTCTCGCTTTCTCGTAATAACTTGTTTATGGATGGGTGAAAGCTGGGGTCATTAGAAAGCTGAATAACTGGAGAATTTGAAAATGGCCTAAACTCATTTTTATTTTTGCTACTTTGTCCGGGTTTCGTGGGAACAGGTCACATATTAGCACTAAATGAAATTATTCTGTCTGGATTACGGGTATTTATAAGAAATACAACGACGACTAAGTCGACTGATTACGCGGGTGTCAAATTCATAAGTTTGAATATCCAAATTTTAAAAAGTAGTCACAGACCACACACTTATAATGTTGATTTAACACTTCAGTTTCAAGCATGTAAGTATGTACAGTACATGTAAGTATGTAAAATATACATGTGAAACGTACTTGTACATTTTACATGTATATTTTACATACTTACATGCTTTAAACTGGTGGGGGGAGGGGGGGGGGGGGGGGGAGGGTAACCACTGAGTATGCCATGGATACATCGAGGAGGGTCTTAAAAGTCATGCATACATGTGTAGAGTCGGTAAGGCATCGCACGAAAGTCCGTCCGTTGGAGCGGTTATAGCGCCACCATGCGGCCGGCGGCAAACGCTGCCTGCCTGCCTCATGTTGGACTTTACCGTTCCAACCCAACTTTCAGGTACGAGATTTTCTGTGTTTTTAATAATGTTAGTGTCATTAAAACGTATAGGGCCTAAATTGTATTATTGTATAGGTTCCCAACGTATGCTAGGTTATATGTGAAACCAGTCTGAAATTTAGTATTAAGCAGTTTTGTTTGGTTACATTTTATCCAACATGGCGCCGCCCATTTATTAACGCTGTTTTCGGCCAAGATGGATATAGATACATGTACATAGATTTATATTATGCACTCGTGTACGAAATATATTCCCATGTGGTGTGTTAAAGTAGGACTCGCATTATGTACTTGTGTTCGCAGTGTATCATTTGTAAAATTAAGACAAACCTGTGTTTTTAGACTCTGTCAGACGTTGTGATAAGTAAAGGGCGCCCTCACTCGTTGTAGACGGCAATACTATGCATTTTAAACAACTACATTGTATTTTATAGTATGTCTAGTTGGATGTAGATCGATTTACTATTTTATTGGAACTAAGATAATGCATCTTGGTATTTTATGATTGCCAATGTGTAAGTTAAATCAGTTGTTCCTGTAATAGACTTTACTCCTAGTCCTGCTAGAGTTTATGTCAAATTATTACATGTATTTACCAGCCACTAGTTTGGCCTAGATTGTGACGTCACCGTCCATTTAGGTGGAGTACTAGTCAGTGTGCGGCAACATACTTCATGTAACCTTGATTTTACTGTAATGTCTAGTTAATTTTGTAATTAATTTTGGTATTTTCCTTTTCTTTTTCTCCTTTTGTCGTATGTTTGTTATTGTCAATAAAAACGCTGCCTGCCTGCCTCATGTTGGACTTTACCGTTCCAACCCAACTTTCAGCCAGTTTCGAACCCACCTAGTCATTTCATGACCCCCTCCCACACATGTACATACTATATTTTTTGGGATGTTCTATTAATAGCAAACCGTTGTCCATTATGATTGTTTTCTGTACAAGTAGAGCTGGTAGCTGCATTCTTATGAATGTCATGTGACCTTAAAGTGTGTGATGTCACGAGTACCTGAAGCCTATTAAATTGCAGAAAGAAAACACTGAAGATGTATGCATACTCTAGATATCCGACATTTTAAAATATTCTAAATACATGTACCGTACATGTATTTGGAAAATAATATAAAATGTTTTGCGAAAGTTCACGCTGTATATACCATTGCCAAAGACAAATGTACACGGATACCGATACATACCGTACTTATTGACAGTTTAGTTACAATTTTAATAGAAGTAAAAGTGATGCATCTAAAGTACATGTACTAGTTTTCACATTTTCAGTAAAACGTTTAATTGGCCTAATAATTGCCGATGCCAGTCACATATTGAACCTTTTTTTGTTTGTTTTGGTTCTCTTTTTATCTCTTTTTCTTCAATACAAAAAAAATGTATTAACCGGTAAAGTAATTAAAATATCAGATCACTATAATTCGACATAAGGTCGTACACAAATAAGCACAATACAAAACGATGTACATGTACATGTGTTAAAGGTAGTATACACCATTTGCAGATATCGAAAATATTTACTACCGAATTATTAAAAAATATTCTACTCATCTGAAAGTAAATGTTGATTCTGGGCATCCAGCAAAATGATTGCGCTAGATATCCTGTAATTATTCCGAAAAATATAATTTTATAATGAAAAATTCGCGATCGCCGAATGGCGATCGCGAAAATACAAAGATAAACATAAGAATAACTGCTTGACGCCGGTTGAAAAAAAAACGCTGTTTTTCATGCTTTTCTCGGCATCCATGATTCTAAAACTTAGGACAGCTCAGTTAAAAGATATTTACTATAAAATACAACCCCCCAAAGCTACCAATTCATGATAATTCAAGCAATTACCAATGGTGTATACTACCTTTAAGTGCATGTATTTAATAACAGAAAATGGGTTTGTAAAGTACACGTATACGTACACATACACCGGGGTGCATGTACCTGTGTTGTTTGGTCGATGTGCCGATATATTTCACTTAAAACACTACAGACATAAACTGTCATAACTGTTGCATTATTGATAATGGGAAAAAAATGGTTGCTATGGGTTTTTTAATCGACCTTGTGGAGTGCGCTGACGCGTGTACATTGCATTCACAGTTTTTTCCTGTGAACACAGGTCTCGCTTTCTCGTAATAACTTGTTTATGGATGGGTGAAAGCTGGGGTCATTAGAAAGCTGAATAACTGGAGAATTTGAAAATGGCCTAAACTCATTTTTATTTTTGCTACTTTGTCCGGGTTTCGTGGGAACAGGTCACATATTAGCACTAAATGAAATTATTCTGTCTGGATTACGGGTATTTATAAGAAATACAACGACGACTAAGTCGACTGATTACGCGGGTGTCAAATTCATAAGTTTGAATATCCAAATTTTAAAAAGTAGTCACAGACCACACACTTATAATGTTGATTTAACACTTCAGTTTCAAGCATGTAAGTATGTACAGTACATGTAAGTATGTAAAATATACATGTGAAACGTACTTGTACATTTTACATGTATATTTTACATACTTACATGCTTTAAACTGGTGGGGGGAGGGGGGGGGGGGGGGGGGGGGGAGGGTAACCACTGAGTATGCCATGGATACATCGAGGAGGGTCTTAAAAGTCATGCATGTACATACTATATTTTTTGGGATGTTCTATTAATAGCAAACCGTTGTCCATTATGATTGTTTTCTGTACAAGTAGAGCTGGTAGCTGCATTCTTATGAATGTCATGTGACCTTAAAGTGTGTGATGTCACGAGTACCTGAAGCCTATTAAATTGCAGAAAGAAAACAGTAAAGATGTATGCATACTCTAGATATCCGACATTTTAAAATATTCTAAATACATGTACCGTACATGTATTTGGAAAATAATATAAAATGTTTTGCGAAAGTTCACGCTGTATATACCATTGCCAAAGATAAATGTACACGGATACCGATACATACCGTACTTATTGACAGTTTAGTTACAATTTTAATAGAAGTAAAAGTGATGCATCTAAAGTACATGTACTAGTTTTCACATTTTCAGTAACGTTTAATTGGCCTAATAATTGCTGATGCCAGTCACATATTGAACCTTTTTTTGTTTGTTTTGGTTCTCTTTTTATCTCTTTTTCTTCAATACAAAAAAATGTATTAACTGGTAAAGTAATCAAAATATCAGATCACAATAATTCGACATAAGGTCTTACAGAAATAAGCACAATACAAAACGATGTACATGTACATGTGTTAAAGGTAGCATACACCATTTGCAGATATCGAAAATATTTACTACCGAATTATTAAAAAATATTCTACTCATCTGAAAGTAAATGTTGATTCTGGGCATCCAGCAAAATGATTGCGCTAGATATCCTGTAATTATTCCGAAAAATATAATTTTATAATGAAAAATTCGCGATCGCCGGATGGCGATCGTGAAAAAACAAAGATAACATAAGAATAACTGCTTGACGCCGGTTGAAAAAAAACCGCTGTTTTTCATGCTTTTCTCGGCATCCATGATTCTAAAACTTAGGACAGCTCAGTTAAAAGATATTTACTATAAAATACAACCCCCCAAAGCTACCAATTCATGATAATTCAAGCAATTACCAATGGTGTATACTACCTTTAAGTGCATGTATTTAATAACAGAAAATGGGTTTGTAAAGTACACGTATACGTACACATACACCGGGGTGCATGTACCTGTGTTTTTTGGTCGATGTGCCGATATACTTCACTTAAAACACCACAGAAATAAACTGTCATAACTGTTGCATTATTGATAATGGGAAAAAAATGGTTGCTATGGGTTTTTGAATCGACCTTGTGAAGTGCGCTGACGCGTGTACATTGCATTCACAGTTTTTTCCTGTGAACACAGGTCTCGCTTTCTCGTAATAACTTGTTTATGGATGGGTGAAAGCTGGGGTCATTAGAAAGCTGAATAACTGGAGAATTTGAAAATGGCCTAAACTCATTTTTATTTTTGCTACTTTGTCCGGGTTTCGTGGGAACAGGTCACATATTAGCACTAAATGAAATTATTCTGTCTGGATTACGGGTATTTAGAAGAAATACAATGACGACTAAGTCGACTGATTTCTGGAAGTTAGAATTTGTTTTTCTAACTATCCTTGTACTCCACCATATAAGCTGTAAAAGCATGTTTGAAACAAAGTTCGTTAGCCCTTCAATCCAACCCTGTGAACTCAATTTTACACATGCCTAATGCGTTAGCACCGTGGTGCAACCGTGTGTGCAACACACCCCCCCCCCCCAAAAAAAAAAAAAAAAATTACCAAAAGGTCCACATTTTCCGGGGTAAATAGTGTTATTTTGATGCAGAAATAAATGTACTGGCACATGAAAAATGTTGGTCCCATTTTTGGTCCCATCAGTACAAATTTGCTCCCAAAATTATCAACTAAGATCCACATTTTCCGGGGTAAATCATGGTATTTTGATGTAGAAATAACGGTACTGGCACCAACAAATCAGTAAAAATTCGCACCCCCCCATTAAAAATCCTGCGTACGGGCCTGGTGTTGATATGCCAGATTGCTTCAATATTGGTGTGCATGTCTAGGGATGGTCTATTGATATGCTCATACCATTAAACAAACAATTCTGACCCCCCAAACACAGTTATATACATTACACCCATGCCTCTCGCGTGAGCACTAATTAGCAATCGCGCGATTTTGTTATGTTGGTGCCTCCAAGGGTACTAGTTTTTAGTTTTTAGTTTTTCACATGCATTTGAAAGCTCATCATTTGCTCTTCATTTTGGTGTGTCACTCAGATTTACACCTTATAATGTACAGTTGTTATTTGGGTAAAAAGGCTGACTGTTTCTATTGATTTCTGTTGTGTAGGACACTGTTAAAAATGTATTACTTTTAAGTAGTTCTGGCGACTTGCGACTTATTTTGCAGGGTAATTGGCTCACAAATGTTGTTTTGTGATCAAAAGGCTGTGTATATATTTTCACTGTTTTTACACAAGTGTATGTATCTACTCACCCAAGTGTATATCTACTCAACTGAAAAACTTAAAGAGGTTGGGCTTTGAAAAAATTTCGTTTGATCTGAGTGGTGTTCTTATTGAAAATCAACAAAACGCACGAGAGGCAAATGCTCCCATATGCCTTTAAAGGTCAAGTTATCTCTTGTGTTTCTTGACAGAGGTCAACCCATGTCTTGATGGGGATGACGGCGGCTGCCATGAGCTCGCTGAGTGTCTCCACACTGGGCCAGCTATGGTGAGTAGTGAGTTATGCTTGCTTAGTTCTAATTCTAGATAGGGATGATGGTGGTTGTCATGAGCTCGCTGAGTGTCTCCACACTGGGCCGGCTATGGTGAGTAGTGAGTTATGCTTGCTCAGTTCTAGTTCTAGATAGGGATGATGGTGGTTGTCATGAGCTCGCTGAGTGTCTCCACACTGGGCCGGCTATGGTGAGTAATGAGTTATGCTTGCTCAGTTCTAGTTCTAGATAGGGATGATGGTGGTTGTCATGAGCTCGCTGAGTGTCTCCACACTGGGCCGGCTATGGTGAGTAGTGAGTTATGCTTGCTCAGTTCTAGTTCTAGATAGGGATGATGGTAATTGTCATGAGCTCGCTGAGTGTCTCCACACTGGGCCAGCTATGGTGAGTAGTGAGTTATGCTTGCTCAGTTCTAGTTCTAGATAGGGATGATGGTGGTTGTCATGAGCTCGCTGAGTGTCTCCACACTGGGCCGGCTATGGTGAGTAGTGAGTTATGCTTGCTCAGTTCTAGTTCTAGATAGGGATGATGGTGGTTGCCATGAGCTCGCTGAGTGTCTCCACACTGGGCTGGCTATGGTGAGTAGTGAGTTATGCTTGCTCCGTTCTAGTTCTAGATAGGGATGATGGTGGTTGCCATGAGCTCGCTGAGTGTCTCCACACTGGGCCGGCTATGGTGAGTAGTGAGTTATGCTTGCTCAGTTCTAGTTCTAGATAGGGATGATGGTGGTTGCCATGAGCTCGCTGAGTGTCTCCACACTGGGCTGGCTATGGTGAGTAGTGAGTTATGCTTGCTCCGTTCTAGTTCTAGATAGGGATGATGGTGGTTGCCATGAGCTCGCTGAGTGTCTCCACACTGGGCTGGCTATGGTGAGTAGTGAGTTATGCTTGCTCAGTTCTAGCTCTAAATAGGGATGATGGTGGTTGTCATGAGCTCGCTGAGTGTCTCCACACTGGGCCGGCTATGGTGAGTAGTGAGTTATGCTTGCTCAGTTCTAGTTCTAGATAGGGATGATGGTGGTTGTCATGAGCTCGCTGAGTGTCTCCACACTGGGCCGGCTATGGTGAGTAATGAGTTATGCTTGCTCAGTTCTAGTTCTAGATAGGGATGATGGTGGTTGTCATGAGCTCGCTGAGTGTCTCCACACTGGGCCGGCTATGGTGAGTAGTGAGTTATGCTTGCTCAGTTCTAGTTCTAGATAGGGATGATGGTAATTGTCATGAGCTCGCTGAGTGTCTCCACACTGGGCCAGCTATGGTGAGTAGTGAGTTATGCTTGCTCAGTTCTAGTTCTAGATAGGGATGATGGTGGTTGTCATGAGCTCGCTGAGTGTCTCCACACTGGGCCGGCTATGGTGAGTAGTGAGTTATGCTTGCTCAGTTCTAGTTCTAGATAGGGATGATGGTGGTTGCCATGAGCTCGCTGAGTGTCTCCACACTGGGCTGGCTATGGTGAGTAGTGAGTTATGCTTGCTCCGTTCTAGTTCTAGATAGGGATGATGGTGGTTGCCATGAGCTCGCTGAGTGTCTCCACACTGGGCCGGCTATGGTGAGTAGTGAGTTATGCTTGCTCAGTTCTAGCTCTAAATAGGGATGATGGTGGTTGTCATGAGCTCGCTGAGTGTCTCCACACTGGGCTGGCTATGGTGAGTAGTGAGTTATGCTTGCTTAGTTCTAGCTCTAAATAGGGATGATGGTGGTTGTCATGAGCTCGCTGAGTGTCTCCACACTGGGCCGGCTATGGTGAGTAGTGAGTTATGCTTGCTCCGTTCTAGTTCTAGATAGGGATGATGGTGGTTGCCATGAGCTCGCTGAGTGTCTCCACACTGGGCTGGCTATGGTGAGTAGTGAGTTATGCTTGCTCAGTTCTAGTTCTAGATAGGGATGATGGTGGTTGTCATGAGCTCGCCGAGTGTCTCCACACTGGGCCAGCTATGGTGAGTAGTGAGTTATGCTTGCTCAGTTCTAGCTCTAAATAGGGATGATGGTGGTTGTCATGAGCTCGCTGAGTGTCTCCACACTGGGCCGGCTATGGTGAGTAGTAAGTTAAGCTTGCTAAGCGCTGGTTAAATGACAGCAGTACTGCATGATTGACAAAATCAATAAGATTCTTCCTGCAGTGCTTCAGGTCTTCTGGCCTAAGTCCATCATAATCCATCAAATTTCAGTCAAGCCAGGGCTGCAGGACCATGTCTTCCAAGATCCACCAGAATGGGCGGTGGGGTAGATTAGATTTTGATTAATTTCGGAAGGTTGAGGTTAATAGAAGTACCTGAATTGTACAATTTCTTTTTCCAATTTGGAAGGTAGTTGACTAAATTTTGCTATAAAATGTGTGAGATGGTAACCATTGATAAATCATGGCGTTGTAATGCAGAGTACCTGCCACTGTCAGGATGGTTACGAGGGGAACGGTCGCACTCGTTGCAATCCCATCGACCCTTGTCTGGAGAACAATGGCGGCTGCAGTGTGAGGGCGCACTGCGGTCACACGGGTCCGAGCCAACGCAACTGCACATGCTTCATGGGGCATATCGGGAACGGGCTAGAGTGCACGGGCAACATAGCAGAGGTAAGTTATAGTGTGATTCAAATCTCTGGGTTTAAAAAAAAATTGTTGATTTTTTAATACTAACTATTCCTTAACTTCATTTTCTGACTCATTTAACATTAAACCAAAATTGTCATTTGTGACCGTCCACGACAAAAGGGCCGTAAAGTAGGCATCTTGACGTTTTGAGATATTTAGAGAAATGAAATCTACAAGAAATAAGCTTTAAAATGATGTATTACAAGACATAGTTGGTATTTATGGTAAGCTACAACAAGTAACGCCGAATATAAACATTCATTGTTTGTTATTGTTCTTCACATATTTTAATGGTCTTTTTCTTAAAATAAGCTCTGGCGACTTTACAGCCCTTTTGCCGTGGATGGTCACATTTGTGCATTTGTTTTCGTTTGAAGCAGCAAAAGTGCTCAAAATCTAAAGAATGGTGCTTGACATCTAACCTAAGGAAGTTTCATATTCTGAGAACGTTTGTAGCCAACGTTTATACAGGTCTGGTAGAGCCAAATGTAAAAGACATTAAAATGCTTGATCTTTCTTGTGTCAACTTTATTGCGGAGAAGATGCATACATTTTATTTCAATATCCAATTGCCAGCAAAAGCGATGAAATGCTATGGTCCTTGTGAAAATATCATCCACTTTTTAGATAGATTTTACATAATTTCTAAATGATTTTGCTACAGATAAAGGTAGGATACACCATTTGCAGATATCGAGAAAAACATTACTACCAAATTTGTACGAAATATCGTACTTATTTGAAACTAAATAATGATTCTATAATTGTTCCAAAAAGTTGAATTCCAAAAAAAAAAAAAAGAGAACAAAAACAACTCCCTGACACCAGTTAAAAGAAATGCGTTTTTTTTTGCTTTTTTCTCGGCATCCATGATTGTAAAACTTAGAACAGGTCAGTTAAAGGTAGTATACACCATTGGTATTTTGTTGAATTATCAGGAATGGGTGGATTTGGGGGGTTGTATTTTATAGTAAATATCGTTTAACTGACCTGTCCGAATTTTTACATTCATGGATGCCGAGAAAAGCATGAAAAACCGCGTTTGTTTTCCACCGGCGTCGAGCAGTTATTCTTATGTTATCTTTGTTTTTTCGCGCTCGCCGGACGGCGAGAATGAATTTTGGTTTATACAATTCAATTTTTTTGAACAATTACAGGATATCTAGGGCCCTTATTTTGCTGGATGCCAACAATCATTACTTACTTTTAAATAAGTAAGATATTTCTTAATAATTCGGTAGTAAATTTTTTCGATATCTGCAAATGGTGTATACTACCTTTAAACGATATTTACAATGAAATAAAGCCCCCCCCCCCCAAAAAAAAAAAAAAAAAATCCACCCATTCTTGTTAACTCAAGCACTTACCAATAGTGTATCCTACCATTAAACTGCTTATTTTCTGGGACAAATTAAATTCTATTTCAGAATTTCATTCTAGTAATTTAAACAAAGAATAAGCAGTAAACTCTTGTTGCTATATTTAGAAAATACTGGGTGCACATTTAGAAGGTCATTTTTGTATGGTTTACATATATATTGAACTTAGGGCATAACAGGGTGTGGACTCGGTCACTACTGCGTGATAACGAAGCGGGTTGGGGGATGACCAATGGTAATGGACTGAGCCAAAGGTGAGGTCCATTATCAGCGGTCATCACCCAACCCAGTACATTATCACGCAGTGAATGACCAGACCCTATTACTCCCTTTAATAAATACCTTTTTATAGGGAATAAACAGGGACTTTGCTTCAATTTTTGAAATCCGAGGCCATTACTACAAATTAATGCCCTCTACGTGATCGAGTCTTGACCAATCAGAAGCTATCAACTCTCCTAGTTATTTATGAATGATATATAATATTTTCACAATTGCCTGATGCAACCCATGCGCTGGCTACACGAATACACGCAAATATATGCTCCTGTTTGCAGCGATTGGGTCGAACACCAGCGATTAGTCCACAAAATAACGGTGGCATTTACTATGTGCTAAAATTTCAACTTACTCAAAACACTGTTTCCTTCCAAATATTGATGTCCTGTTTCAGGATTTTTGTTGTAATTGTGTTATTCAGAGTCAACGGGTTCGTAATCCAATAAATAAAAAAATTCTAGCCTAAGACATCAACAACTTTTAGCAATGCAATGCAACGCAATGCGCGTACTGCCTGATGTGGCGAGTGCGTTGTGAATTTAGGACCATGAAATACAGACTACGTGAGGATTGTGAACATTCAACCAATAAAACAGTAAAATACAATGGATTTCATAGGAGTCCAAATTTTATGTGACACTGGAAAAGTGTTTAAGACCAGCCAGCCATGTCTTTATCATCCGTTTATAACCGGCCACATGACAGGCTCTCGACCAATGGGAGTGGGTAAACTGTCTTAGGTATTTATGAATACGAATCAATATTGACAGTGCAGCTGTGTTGCAGGATGAATGCATATCACAGAGCGTTCAGCATCACACCGCCAATCATTCCATTTCCCTTCTCGCCATCCCCCTACTTCGGCACAGTCCTCACCATTCCAATTATTAGGTTGCTGTGGATCAGTCGCCCAATTCCTGAACTCCACCTCATCAGTACCATTCTCACACTTCCAAGTACCTGTTGAAAACACAAATAAACAGAGAGGTGGTAATTGCCAAACAATGACTCTTCAAAACAAACATCTCACAATAATGTAGTGTTATTTTGTTAACAGTTTGTAAATACAAATTTCAACCAACCTTCGTTCTCGAGGTCATTGCAATTAATCCAGAATTTGGACTGCATTAGTTGCAAGAGGAAACCAGTTTCCTCCTGAGACTGTGGCACGACCATGACACTTCCCATCTTGATGCACTCATCTTTTGCCTTGGACCATGTCAGGTGCTCGGTGATGGCTTTGTAGCATTTGCCACCCCACAGGATCCAAGGAGGACGACACGCCCTTCTACGACCACCAATAGAGGCCTTACACACCCCGTTATCGCCGGTGCAACCCATCATCAGATGAAGGCTAATCAAGCCAAAGATGAACCGTTTAGACACCATCATCTCTCAGGTCTTACTCAACTGCTGTCTGCTACCGCAATGAAGTGACTGCATTTAATGTTGAATCAGTTTTGTAAGGAATTCTGCTGCCAATCATCCCTCGATATGACCTTGTGTGGTATATTGATCAGAGGCAATGACAATAGCCATTGTGACTTTAGTTCCTATCCTTGTAACAATGAGACAAATCAATATAGGTGATGCAGTTCGGGCCAGGATTTTTTTTAGTATCAGTGAGCTGACGCGCGGTAATATTTTTAATGAAATTAGACCCAAAGCATGTTCAGGCCGATAGTGTATGCGAATAGAAACGAAAGCAATGACCTCAAGTTAAATAATAAATTAATACCAGTCTTTTCTGATGAATAATTTAAAATTTGTGATTAGAAATACCGTAATGTTTTAAGCCACATTTATAAAATACATTCAAGGAACTCGACCAAAATGGCTTCCTCGTGAATAAGTTCCATTAGTTCAGATGTATGGAACCGGTACATGTGTGGATGAAGTGAGATTGTAACGAGCTCAAGATGAGTTGAACCTCTTCATCACTCGTCATTTCTACCTAATCTCAATCGTAAAAGCTGTCAGACATGTTTGAATGGAAGAAATACATGAAAGGTCTTTGAATGAAAATATTTACAAAATATCATCTCCTAATGTTTTGAACAAATTGTAGACAGTGTCTATTTCACTGAATACCATTTTATTACATTACTCTTGTTCATAACTTCAATTTTGTTTTCCTTCTCCTATTGTCATACTCCCAGTCATACTTCTTTGTTAGTTCTTCCCTTTGATCTTCACCTTGGACCCCTTCCATATGATTTACCCCTTTCGTTTTTGTTTCTCACCCAAATTCACACCATTTTACCCCCTTGGTCTGTCTTTGATCCTACCCACACTGACCTAATATTTTTACTCCCTTAAGCCCTGTTCGCACTGGACTTTTTTAAATAAAACTTACCGAGACGATAGGTACTTTTCCCATTTTAAGTCCAGTGCGGACAGCCTAGGACGTTTTCCCCTCAGTTACTTTTCCCGAGTCCAGTGGTCACTTTTACCGGCCAACTGCTGCCCAGGAAAACTTTCCAGGTAACTTTTCCCGAGACGATAAGTCCAGTGCGAACAGCGCGAGTCGGTAAAAGATGCTCAGAAAAACGTACATCTGGCCCCCTAGTGCGAGGCCATGTTACACAAGACACCGCTCATGCCCTTTTTGTTTACGTGCGCGCACGCTGATGCATGCTCATCGCATTGTGATCGCGTTCGCATGTGGTTCTGCAAAAAGATTACGGAGTGTTGTTGTTCCTTTGGTCAATATTATGGCAGATATTATAATTGATACAGTCGATGGCGTCAATGATCGATCGGACAAAAGCGTGCGCGCGCGCGAATTCGGTACACCGGGGTTAATGCAGAAAGGTCACTCAAAGCGCCCTCATGAGTCATTATAATGACAGCTCGGCTACTTCTCCTGCGTTCTTGGTAAAATTTTCCCGTGTCAAAAGTCCAAGTGCGAACAGTGGTAACATTTGACCATTTTTTATTTTACCATCGTCTCAGTAAAACCTTCCCAAACAAAAGTCAAGTGCGAACATGGCTTTAGCCTAATCTTCCTTTCGTTAGTTGTTCCACTCAACTCTGTTATATTCTGTACACAGCCATTTTGTCTCTGAAGAAGATCCTGTTAAGATCAAAATATTAAGCCCTCTTAACTTATTTGATTGGTATATTTCAGGTCATTCCAGCCAGTAAGCAGTTTGCAGCAGTTTTATTCTTATTCATTTTGTTATAACTTCCTTGTTATAGGTGCTGGTTCATATTGATCAGCCCCCAAATATTAATTTTCTATTCAGTTCTAGTATAATTACAAACTAGACCTAATACTCATTTTTAGTGGTTTGTAGGATGCATAGAGTTGCTGGATGTAGTGATTGAATGCAATGAGAAGATGTTTTCCTATTATTGTGAGCCTGTTGACGTCTGTCGATCGTCAATACACGTACAAATTCTTACACTGTGATTACAGTGCAGTGCCCATTCAAAATGTGGCGGTTGGAAACGGGTGATTACAGTGATCAAAGGACTTGTGCAAGTTGAATACTACGCGTTGTTCTGATCTGCCGGGCTATAACTATAACGTTAATTAGTCATTTTTGCCATTTTATAGCTCCTAATTATGTAATTCAAAAATCACTTTGTGCTTGGGATCCCTGCCGGTAATCGTCCAAAATATGAATGCCGTCAGGCCACCGGTGTCTGAGGAAAATGCAGACATACATACAGCCCTACACCGTTACATACATACAGACACACAGAGATACAGCCCTACAGAGATGCAGACACCCCGACAGACCGAGATACATACATACAGACCATACATAGAGAGATACAGGGGCTTCCCCCTTTATGTGTTAGATAACAGAGACTTTTGCTTTAACTATATTTCATTTTGAACGGGTACCGGCAGGGATCCCGTGCACACAGTAATTTTTTAATTACATAATTAGGGACGAAAAAATTGCAAAAATAACTAATTAAAGTTAGTGATAGCCCAGCTGATGAGAACAATGCGTAGTATTCAACTTGCTCAAGTCCTTTGATCACTGTAATCCACCCGTTCCCAACCGCCACATTTTAAATGGGCACTGCACTTTAATCACAGTGTAAGAATTTGTACGTGTATTGACGATGAATGCTGTCAGGCCACCGGTGTCTGAAGAAAATGCAGACATACATACAGCCCCACACCGTTACATACATACAAGTAATTATTTTGTTACGTTTTAATATATTTTTAATCTAAAAATCGACTTTGGCATAATAATATTTTATCTATCCGTATCCCATTAACGTTACAGGCTACAGTAAGTTAAACGTACTTCAGTAACTTTTCGTAAGCCTTGCCCTTGACCTTGTCTTGATAAGGTTGGATAAAAAGCAAGGCGACTAAATCCATAACTTCAACTTCTAAAACAAAAACATATAATTGCAACAGCTTTGGTAAAAACATTACAAAATGAAATATTTACCTTGCAAAATATCCATTTTTCGCCGTCTGATGGATGGCCTCAGCCTTCTTTGCCCGCTGCCGCCATTTTTGCCGTCGCGCACGTAACCATGGAGAGCTAACCTCGAACTCGGCAGGCACTCACCTTGTCCACACGATGTATATACGTATACGCGCGGCGTAAGATCGATCTTTTGGGTACAAGGCTAGCGAAAAGCTGTAACCCCAAAACAATTGAGGGCGCTATTCATAAATGGGCCTTGCAAGCGTGGCGCGCGCTATTGGGACACAAGAAAGTAGACACGGCAACGGACATAAATCTGTCTGATAATTCTTGTGTGGCTTTTTTATCGAGTGGTGGATATGACACACAAGGGATAATTGTACACAAATAACGACATTTACTTGTGTGTCTAGACACACAAATAAAATTAGACACACAAGGATATTTTGTACCCATAAAATGACACACAAGTATACCCTCGTAGACCCATACAGACACACAGAGATACAGCCCTACGGAGATGCAGACAGACATATACATACAGTGATACATACATCGGAGATACAGGGGTTTTCCCCTTGATGTGTTAGATAACAGAGACTTTTGCTTTAACTATATTTCCGATGAGATGTTTCTATTTTTGTATTATTATCCAATTGCCAATAATTTGGCTACATCACAATCCCAGTATTATGTACTGAATACTCGGCACTAAAATTAATTGTTACTTGGCACTAATCTATTGTTACATGTTAACAGTACAAGTTGTTTAAAGTTTGCATTTATGGACTTGTCAAAAAGTAAGATACCAAAAGTTTTTCATTTTAGATTACAAATAATCTGAAATTGGAAAAAAACAATCCCCAATTACATTTTGTGTTCATTTTTGTTCACTTTGGCCTGTGCCCAGTTCCATCTCATTTTGGCAGAACGCCTCACATTTGTCATTTGTGCATTTTGTTCCCGTTTAAAATAGAAAAAGTGCTCAAAATCTAATGATAGGTGCTTGACAACTAACCTGATGAGGTTTATATTGAGAAAATAATATTCTAAGATCTCGATTTTAATCAAACATTTGCTAAATCATTGTGAACATTCAACCAATAAGACGGTAAAAGGCACTGGATTTATAAGAGTCTAGATTTCATGTGGCGCTGGAAAAAAAGTTTAAAGGTAGGATATGCCATTTGCAGATATCAAAAGGTTTTACTACCAAATTATTAAGAAATATCTTACTTATTTGAAAGTAAATATTAATTGTAGGCATCCAGCAAAATAATTGCACTAGATATCCTGTAATTGTTTTGAAAAAATAAATTTTCTATAAAAAAACACACTGCCCGACGCTGGTTGAAAACAATTGCATTTTTCTTGCTTTTCTTACCATTTATGATTGTACAACTTTTGACAGGTCAGTTAAAGATATTTACTATAAAATACAACCCCCCCCAAAAAAAAAAATCCACTCATTTATGATAATTTCAGCATTTACCAATGATGTATGCTACCTTTAAGACCAGCCAGCCAGTCTTCATCATCCATTTAAAACATCCATTATTTATACAATGCACAGAGGGTGATGAATGGCGGGAACCAGGCAAAAAGCAAATGCTCATATGTGGCCTGGTTCCTTACATGTACAACCGTACAACTATTGTTACAAGAAAAGACAAAACAAATATGAAAAAAATAACTGGCTGAAAATACAGCTGAATTCTAGAATTAAAATGTTTAAAACTACATGTAGTACGTACAAATATAATAGACATGAAATATATACTACGTTCTACGGGATAAAAACATTATATTTCATCGGAAATAAGAATATTCTTAGAGAATATTTTGTAACTGTTTATATTACACGTACTGCCCGATGTCGCAAAATCGTAAAAGACACTGGATTTCATAGGAGTCCAAATCTCATGTGACACTGGAAAAGTGTTTAAAGGCAGGAAACACCATTGGTAATTGTTTGAATTACCATGAATGAGTGGATTTGGGGGGTTGTATTTGATAGTAAATATCATTTAACTGACCTTTCCAAAGTTTTACAATCATGGATGCTAAGAAAAGCAGGAAAAACAGCGTTCGTTTTTTAACCGACATCGTCCAGTGGTTCTTATGTTGTTCTTGTTTTTTTCGCGATCGTCGTCCGGCATTCCTGAATTTTTCTTTTCAATTCGATTTTTTTGGAACAATTACTGGATATCTAGCGCAATCATTTTGCTGGATGCTTAGAATCATTATTTACTTTCAAATAAATAAGATATTTCCTAATAATTAAGTAGTAAACATTTTCTATGTGACGAGTTCTCGACCAATGGAAACGAGTAAACTGTCTTAAGTATTCATGAATACCAGTCAATAATGACTGTTGCTTCTTAGAAGTGCAGCTGTGGTGCAGGATGAATGCATATCACAGAGCGTTGATCATCACACCGCTGATCATTCCATTTCCCTTTTTGCTCTACCCATACCTCAGCACAGTCCTCATTACCACGCCAATTATCAGGTTGATTAGTCGCCCAATTTCTGAACTCCACCTCATCAGTACCATCGTGACACTTCCAAGTACCTGTTTAAAACACAAATAAACAGAGAAGTGGTAATTGCAAAACAATGACTCTTCAAAACAAACATCTTACAATAATGTAGTGTTATTTTGTTAACAGTTTGTAAATTAAAATTTCAACCAACCTTCGTTCTCGAGGTCATTGCAATTAATCCAGAATTTGGACTGCATTAGTTGCAAGAGAAAGGCAGTTTCCTCCTGAGACTGTGGCAAGACCAAAACACTTCCCATCTTGATGCATTCTTCTTTTGCCTTAGACCATGTCAGGCGCTCAGTGATGGCTTTGTAGCATTTTCCGCCCCACTGGATCCAAGTAGGAGGACACGCCCCTCTAATGGAGGCGTTACACACCCCGTTATCGCCGGTGCAACCCATCATCAGATGAAGGCTAATCAAGCCAAAGATGAACCGTTTAGACACCATCATCTCTCAGGTCTTACTCAACTGCTGTCTGCTACCACAATGAAGAGACTGCATTTAACGTTGAATCAGTTTTGTAAAGAATTCTTCTGCCGATATTTTCTTTTAATTAAGAGACTGACGCTATCAAAATAAGACGAAAGCTGGGCTTTTGTATCATCCCTTATTATGACCTCGTGTGGTATATTGAACTGGGGCAATGACAATAGCCATTGTGACTTCAGTTCCTATCCTTGTAACAATAAGACAAATCAAATTAGGGGAATTGGCTTGAAATGCATTTAATAATATGCAAAGGATTTAGTTGTTTGATTAACCTGAAGATGATTAGATGTATGTGTAGGTATAGGCTTTATTCATAAGTCGGACATATTAAATTGAAAGTGAGTTAAAATCTTCTTGCGGATAGAAATGAAAACGATGACTTAAAGCTAATTATAAATTAAGTCTTTTCTGTCCAGTCTTTTCTGAAACCAGTCTTTTCTGATGAATAATTCTAAATTTGTGATTAGAAATACCTTAATGTTTTAAGCCACATTTATAAAATACATTCAAGGAACACGACCAATATGGCTTCCTCTTGAATGAGTTCCATTAGTTCACACTTTCGCATTTTTGTATCACTGTGGAGACATTTGTTCTCGTGTACAAAATGGTTAGAAAGTCTAGCACGTTTTTCAAAATGCTCCCATTTTAACCATAATTTTTTTCCTGGGTTGAAATTTCGACCCAATATACCCTATATTATACCCTAACCCAAACACTAACCCTAACCCACATCCTAATCCTAGTTTTTGAGTAATTTAAGTAAAATCCAAAAATCTAATTCGTGAAATTCCCAATGGAGACCTATTCATCTATATAAATTTACCCTCAGGAGACGTTTTGTCTCCATTGTACACATTGTGTTCATGTCTCCAGAGGGTACCGTATTTCGGAACAGATGTATGGTACCGGTACATGTGTGGATGAAGTGAGATTGTAACGGGCTCAAGATGAGTTGAACCTCTTCATCACTCATCATTTCTACCTAATCTCAATCGTAAAAGCTGTCAGACATGTTTGAAGGGAAGAAATACATGAAAGGTCTTTGAATTAAAATATTTACAAAAGAGTATCTCTTAATGTTTTGAAACAAATTGCAGAAAGTGTATATTTCACTAAGTACCAGTTTATTACATTACTCTTGTTCATAACTTCAATTTTGTTTTCCTTCTCCTATTGTCATCTGTTTTAGATTAATCCCTTGCCAGGATTTTTTTTTTTTTTTTTTTTTTTTCTCACTCCTCTGGTTTCTCCCATTCATTTTTTGTTTACACCCCTTTCTCCTAATACCATTGCCTACTCCTTTTCCTCGCAACCCCCCCCCCCCCCCTCCCCCCTCCCCCCCTTTTCCCTCGCAACCCCCCTTCTCAATTACTCCCAGTCATACTTCTTTGTTAGTTCTTCCCTTTGATCTTCACCTTGGACCCCTTCCATGTGATTTACCTTCCGTTTTTGTTCTCCATCCAAATTCACACCCCTTTTCCTTTGGTCTGTCCTTGATTCTACCCACTCTGACCTCATCTTTTAACTCCCTTAGCCCAATCCTCCTTTTGTTGGTTGTTCCACTCAACTCTGTTATTTCTCTTTTGTGTTCTATCTTCCAGCAATGATGTGCATCATGTTTGTATGTCCCCCTTTACATGTATATATGCATATGTTTGTTTCATGTACACAGCCATTTTGTCTCTGAAGAAGATGCTGTTAAGATCAAAATATTAGGCCCTCTTAACTTATTTGATTTGTATATTTCAGGTCATTCCAGCCAGTAAGCAGTTTGCAGCAGTTTTATTCTTATTCATTTTGTCATAACTTCATTGTTCTAGGTGCTGGCTCATATTGATCAGCCCCCAATATTAATTTTCTATTCAGTTCTAGTATAATTACAAACTAGACCTAATACTCATTTTTAGTGGTTCGTAGGATGCATAGAGTTGCTGGATGTAGTGATTGATTGCAATGAGAAGATGTTTCCTATTATTGTGAGCCTGTTGACGTCCGTCGATCGTCAATACACGTACAAATTCTTACACTGTGATTACAGTGCAGTGCCCATTTAAAATGTGGCGGTTGGGAACGGGCGGATTACAGTGATCAAAGGACTTGTGCAAGTTGAATACTACGCGTTGTTTGGATCTGCCGGGCTATCACTATAACGTTGATTAGTCATTTTTGCCATTTAATCGTCCCTGATTATGTAATTCAAAAATCACTGTGTCCACGGGGTCCCTGCCGGTACCCGTGCAAAATATGAATGCTGTCAGGCCACCGGTGTCTGAGGAAAATGCAGACATACATACAGAGATACAGACCTACAGAGATGCAGACAGACATACATACATACAGACATACATACATACAGAGATACATACATACAGAGATATAGACATACAGAGATACAGGGGTTTCTCCCTAATATGTCTTAGACAAACGGAGACTTTTGCTTTAACTTCATTTCCGATGAGATATTTTTTTTTATTATTATTATTATCCAATTAACAATAATTTGGCTACATCACAATCCCAGTATTATGTACTGAATACTCGGCACCAAAATTCATTGTTACTTGGCACTTATCTATTGTTACATGTTTACAGTACAAGTTGCTTAAAGTTTGCATTGATGAACTTGTCAAAAAGTACTGAAGATAAGACCCACAAATGTTGAGGTTTGTTTTGTGAAAATGAAAGATGCCAACAGTTTTTCATTTTAGATTACAAATAATCTGAAATTCTAAAAAACCAATCCCCCATTTCATTTTGTGTGCATTTTTGTCCACTTTGGCCTGTGCCCAGTTCCATCTCAGAATGCCTCACATTTGTCATTTGTGCATTTTGTTCCCGTTTAAAATAGAAAAAGTGCTCAAAATCTAAAGATAGGTGCTTGACAACTAACCTGATGAGGTTGTATATCGAGAAAACATTTTATTAACAAATTTGCTAAATCATAATTTGTTGCGTTTAAAATTGGCATTCAGGGCATGTTCTCATTTTGCACTGAACTGACAAACTATAGCAACTACGTGCACTATTTACGATTATAAACCAACTACTAAACAAAAATGTCCAAAGATGTGTCTCTAAGACACATCTTTGAAAATTACTTATTGTTTTCAAAATGACAACATCAAATTTCCAAAATCCAGAAAAAAACATTCACAGTTTAAAATATATAATAAAAAATAAAAAGAAAGAAAGGGGGAATGTTTGTAACCAAGTTATTTTATACATGTTTGGTAGAACTAAATGTTACATATTAAAAAGCTAGATCTTTCTTGTGTCAACTTTATTGCGGAAAAGATGCATCAATTTTGTTTTAATATCCAATGGCCAGCAAAAGCCATTAAAAGAATATTGTCCTTGTGAAAGAATCATCCATTGTTTTCAAGTAGATTATTACATCATTTCTGAATGATCTGCTTATTTTCAGGGACAAATTAAATTATCTTTCAGAATTCCATTCTAGTAATTTAAACCCCCAGCATCCATGATTGTATAACTTTTGACAGGTCAGGAAACGATATTTACTATAAAATACAACTCCCTAAATCCACCCATTCCTGATAATTCCTACATGTACCTTTCAGACCAGCCAGCCAGTCTTTATCATCCATTTAAAACATCCATTAATTAAACCCCCAAAAAGCAGTAAACTCTCGTTGCATGGTTTTGTATGGTTTTCATATATTGAACTTGGGGCATAACAGGGTGAGGACCCGGTCATTACTACGTGATAGGGGACCGGGTTGTCAATGGTAATGGACTGAGCCGAAGGTGAGGTCCATTATCCAACCCGGTCATACACAAACCCGGTACGTTATCACGCAGTGAATGACTGGGTCCTCATCCTATTATTCTCTTTAATAAATACCTTTTTATTTTAATAGTGAATAAACAGGAAATTTGCTTAAATTTTTGAAATCCAGGGCCATTAATATAAAATAATGCCCTCCATGTGATCGAGTCTCGACCAATCAGAATATATCAACTCTTCTAGTTAGTTATTAATGATATATAATATTTTCACAATTGCCTGATGCAACCCATGCGCTGGCTACACGTATACACGCAAATATATGCTTCTGTTTGCAGCGATTGGGTCGGACACCAGCGATTAGTCCACATAATATCGGTGGCATTTACTATGTGCTAAAATTCCAACTTACTCAAAACAATGTTTCCTTCCAAGTATTGATGTCCTGTTTCAGGATTTTTGTTGTAATTGTGTTATTTAGAGTCAACGGGTTCGTAATCCAATAAATAAAAAAATTCTAGCCTAAGACATCAACAACTTTTAGCAATGCAATGCAACGCAATGCGTGTACTGCCTGATGTCGTGCAGATGCAGCTGTGGTGAGTGCGTTGTGAATTTAGGACCATGAAATACAGACTACGTGAGGATTGTGAACATTCAACTAATAAAACGGTAAAATACATTGGATTTCATAGGAGTCCAAATTTTATGTGACACTGGAAAAGTGTTTAAGACCAGCCAGCCATGTCTTTATCATCCGTTTATAACCGGCCACATGACAGGCTCTCGACCAATGGGAGTGGGTAAACTGTCTTAGGTATTTATGAATACGAGTCAATATTGACAGTGCAGCTGTATTGCAGGATGAATGCATACCACAGAGCGTTGATTATCACACCGCCTATCATTCCATTTCCCTTCTTGCTCTGCCCATGCTGTAACACAGTCCTGACCTTTATAATTATTAGGTTGATCAGTCGCCCAATTCCTGAACTCCACCTCATCAGTACCATTCTCACACTTCCAAGTACCTGTTGAAAACACAAATAAACAGATAGGTGGTAATTGCCAAAGAATGACTCTTCAAAACAAACATCTCACAATAATGTAGTGTTATTTTGTTAACAGTTTGTAAATTAAAATGTCAACCAACCTTCGTTCTCGAGGTCATTGCAATTAATCCAGAATATGGACTGCATTAGTTGCAAGAGGAAACCAGTTTCCTCCTGAGACTGTGGCATGACCAAGACACTTCCCATCTTGATGCACTCATCTTTTGCCTTGGACCATGTCAGTTGCTTTGTGATGGCTTTGTAGCATTTGCCACCCCACAGGATCCAAGGAGGACGACACGCCCTTTTACGACCACCAAAGGAGGCCTTACACACCCCGTTATCGCTGGTGCAACCCATCATCAGATGTAGGCTTATCAAGCCAAAGATGAACCGTTTAGACACCATCATCTCTCAGGTCTTACTCAACTGCTGTCTGCTACCAAAATGAATCGTCCCTCGATATGACCTGGTGTGGTATATTGATCAGAGGCAATGACAATAGCCATTGTTACTTCAGTTGCTATCCTTGTAACAATGAGACAAATCAATATAGGTGAATTGACCTGAAATGCATGACCATGCAGTTCAGGCCAGGATTATTTAGTGAATTTAGTGAATATTTTTAATGAAATTAGATCCAAAGCGTGTTTAGGCCGATAGTACATGCGAGTAGAAACGAAAGCAATGACCTCAAGTTAATTATAAATTAATACCAGTCTTTTCTGATGAATAATTTAAAATTTGTGATTAGAAATACCTTAATGTTTTAAGCCACATTTATAAAATACATTCAAGGAACTCGACCAAAATGGCTTCCTCTTGAATGAGTTCCATTAGTTCAGATGTATGGAACCGGTACATGTGTGGATGAAGTGAGATTGTAACGAGCTCAAGATGAGTTGAACCTCTTCATCACTCGTCATTTCTACCTAATCTCAATCGTAAAAGCTGTCAGACATGTTTGAAGGGAAGAAATACATGAAAGGTCTTTGAATGAAAATATTTACAAAATATCATCTCCTAATGTTTTGAACAAATTGTAGACAGTGTCTATTTCACTGAATACCATTTTATTACATTACTCTTGTTCATAACTTCAATTTTGTTTTCCTTCTCCTATTGTCATACTCCCAGTCATACTTCTTTGTTAGTTCTTCCCTTTGATCTTCACCTTGGACCCCTTCCATATGATTTACCCCTTTCGTTTTTGTTTCTCACCCAAATTCACACCATTTTACCCCCTTGGTCTGTCTTTGATCCTACCCACACTGACCTAATATTTTTACTCCCTTAAGCCCTGTTCGCACTGGACTTTTTTAAATAAAACTTACCGAGACGATAGGTACTTTTCCCATTTTAAGTCCAGTGCGGACAGCCTAGGACGTTTTCCCCTCAGTTACTTTTCCCGAGTCCAGTGGTTACTTTTACCGGCCAACTGCTGCCCAGGAAAACTTTCCAGGTAACTTTTCCCGAGACGATAAGTCCAGTGCGAACAGCGCGAGTCGGTAAAAGATGCTCAGAAAAACGTACATCTGGCCCCCTAGTGCGAGGCCATGTTACACAAGACACCGCTCATGCCCTTTTTGTTTACGTGCGCGCACGCTGATGCATGCTCATCGCATTGTGATCGCGTTCGCATGTGGTTCTGCAAAAAGATTACGGAGTGTTGTTGTTCCTTTGGTCAATATTATGGCAGATATTATAATTGATACAGTCGATGGCGTCAATGATAGATCGGACAAAAGCGTGCGCGCGCGCGAATTGGGTACACCGGGGTTAATGCAGAAAGGTCACTCAAAGCGCCCTCATGAGTCATTATAATGACAGCTCGGCTACTTCTCCTGCGTTCTTGGTAAAATTTTCCCGTGTCAAAAGTCCAAGTGCGAACAGTGGTAACATTTGACCATTTTTTATTTTACCATCGTCTCAGTAAAACCTTCCCAAACAAAAGTCAAGTGCGAACATGGCTTTAGCCTAATCCTCCTTTCGTTAGTTGTTCCACTCAACTCTGTTATATTCTGTACACAGCCATTTTGTCTGTGAAGAAGATCCTGTTAACATTAAAATATTAAGCCCTCTTAACTTATTTGATTTGTATATTTCAGGTCATTCCAGCCAGTAAGCAGTTTGCAGCAGTTGTATTCTTATTCATTTTTGTATAACTTCATTGTTCTAGGTGCTGGCTCATATTGATCAGCCCCCAATATTAATTTTCTATTCAGTTCTAGTATATTTACAAACTAGACCTAATACTAATTTTTAGTGGTTCGTAGGACGCATAGAGTTGCTGGATGTAGTGATTGATTGCAATGAGAAGATGTCTCTCTATTATTGTGAGCCTGTTGACGTCCGTCGATCGTCAATACACGTACAAATTCTTACACTGTGATTACAGTGCAGTGCCCATTCAAAATGTGGCGGTTGGGAACTGGCGAATTACAGTGATCAAAGGACTTGAGCAAGTTGAAAACTACGCATTGTTCTCATCCGCCGGGCTATCACTAACTTTAATTAGTTATTTTTGCCATTTAATCGCCCTTAATTATGTAATTCAAAAATCACTGTGTGCTCGGGATGCCTGCCGGTACCCGTGCAAAATATGAATGCTGTCAGGCCACCGGTGTCTGAGGAAAATGCACAGACATACATACAGAGATACAGACCTACATACATGTACATAGACATACATAGATTATATACAGAGATATACATACAGAGATATAGACATACAGAGATATAGACATACAGAGATATAGACATACAGAGATATAGACATACAGAGATATAGACATACATAGATATAGACATACAGAGATGCAGACATACATGTACGTATACATATGGAGATACAGGGGTTTTCCCCTTTATGTGTTAGACAAACAGAGACTTTTGCTTTAACTATATTTCCGATGAGATTTTGTTATTTTTTATTATTATCCAATTGCCAATAATTTGGCTACATCACAATCCCAGTATTATGTACTGAATACTCGGCACTAAAATTAATTGTTACTTGGCACTAAATCTATTGTTACATGTTTACAGTACAAGTTGCTTAAAGTTTGCATTTATGAACTTTTCAAAAAGTACTTAATAAGATAAGGTCCACAAATGTTGAGTTTTGTTTTGTGAAAATGAAAAATGCCAACAGTTTTTTATTTTAGATTACAAATATTCCGAAATTCAAAAAAAAAATCCCCCATTTCATTTCGTGTTCATTTTTGTCCACTTTGGCCTGTGCCCATTTCCATCTCATTTTGGCAAAACGCCTCACATTTGTCATTTGTGCATTTTGTTCCTGTTTAAAATAAAAAAAGTTCTCAAAATCTAATGATAGGTGCTTGACAACTAAGCTGGTGAGGTTTATATTGAGAAAACAATATTCTAAGATCTCAATTTTAATCAACAAATTGCTAAATCATTGTGAACATTCAACCAATAAGACGGTAAAAGACACTGGATTTTATAGGAGTCTAAATTTCATGTGACATTGGAAAAGTGTTTAAAGGTAGGATACACCATTTGCAAATTATTAGGAAATATCTTACTTATTTGAAAGTAAATATTAATTGTAGGCATCCAGCAAAATGATTGCACTAGATATCCTGTAATTGTTTTGAAAAAATGAATTTTCTATAAAAAAAAACACTGCCCGACGCCGGTTAAAAACGATTGCATTTTTCTTGCTTTTCTTTAGCATTCATGATTGTAAAACTGTTGACAGGTCAGTTAAACGATATTTACTATCAGATACAACTCCCTAAATCCGACATTTATGATAATTCAAACAATTACCAATGGTGTATCCACCTTTAAAGGATACACCATTGGTAATTGCTTGAATTATCATGAATGGGTAAATTTGGGGGGTTGTATTTTATAGTAAATATCGTTTAACTGATCTTTCCGAAGTTTTACAATTATGAATGCCCCAAAAAGGAAGAAAAACAGCGTTTGTTTTTAACCGGCGTTGAAAGTTGAGCAGTTATTCTTATGTTATCTTTGTTTTTTTGCGATCGCCGTCCGACGATCGTGAATTTTTCTTTATAAATTTTTTTTTTGAAAATTACAGGATATCTAGCGCAATAATTTTGCTGGATGCCTAGAATCATTTTTTACTTTCAAATGAGTAAGATATTTCTTAATAATTCTTAATATTTTTGATATCTGCAAATGATGCATCCTACCTTCAAGACCAGCGAGCCAGTCTTTATCATCCATTTAAAACATCCATTATTTATACAATGCACAGAGGGTGGTGAATGGCGGGAACCAGGCAAAAAGCAAATGCTTGTATGTGGCCTTGTTCCTTACATGTACAACTATTGTTACAAAAAAAGAAAAAAACTAATATGAACAAAATAACTGGCTGAAAGTACAGCTAAATTCCAGAATTAAAACAAGAATATTTAAAATTGCATGCAATACGTACGAATATAATAGACATGAAATATATGTATGACGTTCTTAGGGATAAATATATTATATTTTCCTCGGAAATAAAAATATTCTTAGTGAAGAATTTTTAACCTGTTTATATTACACGTACTGCCCAATGTTGCAAAATGGTAAAAGGCACTGGATTTCATAGGTGTCCAAATTTCATCGGACACTGGAAAAGTGTTTAAAGGTAGGATACACCATTGGTAATAGTTTGAATTACCATGAATGGGTGGATTTGGGGGTTGCAATTGATAGTAAATATCGTTTAAGTTATACAATCATGGATGCTGTAAAAGGGAGAAATACAGCGTCCGTTTTGGGTTTTTTTGAATTTTTTTCTAATTCTATTTTTCTAAACAATTACTGGATATCTAGCTCAATCATATCGCTGGATGCCTAGAATCAACATTTACTTTCAAATAAGTAAGATAATTACTAACAATTCAGTAGTAAAATTTGTCAATATCTGCAAATGGTGTATCCTACCTTTAAGACCAGCCAGCCATGTCTTTATCATCCGTTTATAACCGGCTCTCGACCAATGGGAATGGGTAAACTGTCTTAGGTATTTATGAATACCAGTCAATAATGACTGTTGCTTCTTAGAAGTGCAGCTGCGGTGCAGGATGAATGCATATCACAGAGCGTTGATCATCACACGGCCGATCATTCCATTTCCCTTCTTGCTTTACCCATTTTACCCATACCTCAGCACAGTGCTGATGACCATCATGATTATCAGGTTGCTTTGGATCAGTCATCCAATTCCTGAACTCCACCTCATCTGTACCATCATGACACTTCCAAGTACCTGTTGAAAACACAAATAAACAGAGAGTTGGTAATTGCCAAACAATGACTCTTCAAAACAAACATCTCACAATAATGTAGTGTTATTTTGTTAACAGTTTGTAAATAAAAAATTCAACCAACCTTCGTTCTCGAGGTCATTGCAATTAATCCAAAAGTTGGACTGCATTAGTTGCAAGAGGAAACCAGTTTCCTCCTGAGACTGTGGCAGGACCATGACACTTCCCATCTTGATGCACTCTTCTTTTGCCTTGGACCATGTCAGGCGCTTAGTGATGGCTTTGTAGCATTTGCCACCCCACTGGATCCAAGTAGGAGGACATGCCCCTCTACGACCACCAATAGAGGCCTTACACACCCCGTTATCGCTGGTGCAACCCATCATCAGATGAAGGCTAATTAAGCCAAAGATGAATCGTTTAGACACCATCATCTCTCAGGTCTTACTCAACTGCTGTCTGCTGCCACAATGAAGTGACTGCTTTAATATTGAATCAGTTTTGTAAAGAATTCTGCTGCCGATATTTTCTTTTAATTAAGAGACTGACGCTATCAAAATAAGACGAAAGCTGGGCTTTTGTATCATCCCTCGATATGACCTGGTGTGGTATATTGAACTAGAGCAATGACAATAGCCATTGTGACTTCAGTTCCTACCCTTGTAACAATAAGAAAAATCAAATTAGGGGAATTGGCCTGAAATGCATTCAATAATATGCAAAAGCTTTAGTTGTTGCATTATTCTGAAGATGATTAGATGTATGTGTAGGAATAGACTTTATTCATGAGTTGGACATATTAAATTGAAAGTGAGTTAAAATCTTCATTTTTGGAACTTGCGGATAGAAATGAAAACGATGACTTAAAGTTAATTAAAATTAAGTCTTTTTTGTCCAGTCTTTTCTGAAACCAGTCTTTTCTGATGAATAATTTTTAATTTGTGATTAAAAATACCTTAATGTTTTAAGCCAGAAGCCAGAATGCAAAAATAGTATGGCACCATCCCATTGAACAGTTCACAATTTATAAAATACATTCACGTAACTCGACCGAAATGGCTTCCTTGTGAATAAGGTCCATTGGGTTCAGATGTATGGTACCGGTACATGTACGTGTGGATGACATGACATGAGATTGTAACAGAGTTGAACCTCGTTATCACTCGTCATTTCTACCAATTCTAAAATTAAAGGTCTTTGAATGAAAATATTTACAAAAGAGCATCTCATGTTTTGAAACAAATTGCAGACAGTGTCTATTTTACTGAATGCCAGTTTATTACATTACTCTTGTTTATAACATTATATCATTTTTCTCGGTGCTGGTTCATATTGATCAGCCCCCAATAGTATTATTCTTCAGTTCTAGTATAATTACATACTAGACCAAATACTTGTCTTTAGCGGTTCGTAAGATGCATAGAGTTGCTGGATGTAGTGATTGATTGCAATGAAAAGATGTCTTCCTATTATTGTGAGCCTGTTGACGTCCGTCGATCGTCAATACACGTACAAATTCTTACACTGTGAATACAGTGCAGTGCCCATTAAAAATGTGGCGGTTGGAAACAGGTGATTACAGTGATCAAAGGACTTGTGCAAGTTGAATACTACGCGTTGTTTGGATCTGCCGGGCTATCACTATAACGTTAATTAGTCATTTTTGCCATTTAATCGTACCTAATTATGTAATTCAAAAATCACTGTGTGCTCGAGATCCCTGCCGGTACCCGTGCAAAATATGAATGCTGTCAGGCCACCGGTGTCTGAGGAATATGCAGACATATACATATAGAGCTGCATACACAGAGATACACAGATACAGCCCTACATAGATGCAGACAGACATACATAAATACAGAGATACAGGGGTTTTCCCCTTTATGTGTGAGATAAACAGAGACTTTTGCTTTAACTATATTTCCAATGAGATGTTTGTATTTTTTTATTATTATCCAATTGCCAATAATTTGGCTACATCACAATCCCAATATTATGTACTGAATACTCGGCACTAAAATTAATTGTTACTTGGCACTAATCTATTGTTACATGTTAACAGTACAAGTTGTTTAAAGTTTGCATTTATGAACTTGTCAAAAAGTGCTTAAGATAAGGCCCACAAATGTTGAGTTTTGTTTTGTGAAAATGAAAGATGGCAACAGTTTTTCATTTTATATTACAAATATTCTGAAATTCGAAAAAACAATTCCCCATTTCATTTTGTGTTCATTTTTGTTCACTTTAGCCGGTGCCCAGTTCCATCTCATTTTGGCAGAACGCCTCACATTTGTCATTTGTGCATTTTATTCCCGTTTAAAATAGAAAAAGTGCTCAAAATCTAATGATAGGTGCTTGAGAACTAACCTGATGAGGTTGTATATCGAGAAAACATTTTATTCAAAAATTTGCTATAAAATCATAATTTGTTGCGTTGAACTGACAAATTATAGCAACTACGTGCACCATTTACGATTATAAACCAACTACTAACAAAAATTTCCAAAGTTGTGTCTCTAAGACACATCTTTGAAAATTACTTATTGTTTTCAAAATGACAACATCAAATTTCCAAAATCAAGAAAAAAACATTTTAAAACAGTTTAAAATATATAATAAAAAAGAAAAAGAAAGAAAGGGGGAACGTTTGTAGCCAAGTTATTTTATACATGTTTGGTAGAACCAAATGTTACAGATATTAAAAAGCTAGATCTCTCTCGCAGTGTGTGTTGGTACTGTGATATCCTCTTTGATCTTGTAGGGTCACATTATTGATCTTGAATTGCCTTTATGTTTTATTTATTGTTGCATCTTATTTTGGTTCATTATTTTTCCTTTGTCATGTTTGTTTTTATGTTGCGCCTCGGAATAGGTTTTCTCTAGATAGATGGCGCATTATAAATGCTTTATATTATTGTTATTATTATTATTATTGTGTCAACTTTATTGCGGAAAAGATGCATCAATTTTGTTTTAATATCCAATTGCCAGAAAAAGCAATTAAAAGAATATGGTCCTTGTGAAAGTATCATCCATTGTTTTCAAGTAGATTATTACATCATTTCTGAATGATCTGATATTTTCTGGGACAAATTAAATTCTATTTCAGAATTTCATTCTAGTAATTTAAACCAAAAAAAAGCAGTATACTCTCGTTGCTATTTTTGTCTTGCCTGAACAAAGTTTAAAAAGAGACTGTGCAATTCCTAAATCTGTACGTAATCTGTAGTCATTGTATGTATGCAGCTATGAGTGTCCAGCTCGCGAGTAAGGCCAGCATCTTTTTATTTTTTGGATTACGAACATAACATAACAATTTGCAAGGGTCGAAGGGCGGAAACATTTTTGAAATTCCTTTTTAAAAATACTGGGTGCACATTTAACAGGTCATTTTGGTATGGTTTACATATATTGAACTTGGGGCATAACAGGGTGAGGACCCGGTCATTACTACGTGATAGGGGACCGGGTTGTCGATGGTAATGGACTGAGCCGAAGGTGAGGTCCATTATCAGCGGTCATCAACCAACCCGGTACATTATTATGCAGTGAATGCCCGGGTCCTCACCCTATTATTCCCTTTAATAAATACCTTTTTATTTTAATAGTGAATAAACAGGAAATTTGCTTCAATTTTTAAATCCAGGGCCATTACTACAAATTAATGCCCTCTACGTGATCGAGTCTTGACCAATCAGAAGCTATCAACTCTCCTAGTTATTTATGAATGATATATAATATTTTCACAATTGCCTGATGCAACCCATGCGCTGGCTACACGAATACACGCAAATATATGCTCCTGTTTGCAGCGATTGGGTCGAACACCAGCGATTAGTCCACAAATTAACGGTGGCATTTACTATGTGCTAAAATTTCAACTTACTCAAAACACTGTTTCCTTCCAAATATTGATGTCCTGTTTCAGGATTTTTGTTGTAATTGTGTTATTCAGAGTCAACGGGTTCATAATCCAATGAATACAAAAATAAGACATAAACAACTTATTTTATGCTGATTGGTGATAGGCTCGCGCGTTGTGCAGACTGCGAGAGATTGGCGTGCAATGCGCGTACTGCCTGATGTCGTGCAAATGCAGCTGTGGCGAGTGCTTTGTGAATTTAGGACCATGAAATACAGACTATGTGAGGATTGTGAACATTCAACCAATAAAACGGTAAAATACATTGGATTTCATAGGAGTCCAAATTTTATGTGACACTGGAAAATTGTTTAAGACCAGCCAGCCATGTCTTTATCATCTGTTTATAACCGGCCACATGACAGGCTCTCGACCAATGGGAGTGGGTAAACTGTCTTAGGTATTTATGAATACGAGTCAATATTGACAGTGCAGCTGTGTTGCAGGATGAATGCATATCACAGAGCGTCGACCACCACACGGCTGATCATTCCATTTGCCTTCTTCTTCTGCCCATGCCAAAGCACAGTCCTGACTACCACTATAATCATTAGGTTGATCAGTCTCCCAATTCCTGAACTCCACATCATCAGTACCATTCTCACACTTCCAAGCACCTGTTAAAAACACAAATAAACAGAGAGGTGGTAATTGTCAAACAATGACTCTTCAAAACAAACATCTCACAATAATGTAGTGTTATTTTGTTAACAGTTTGTAAATTAGAATTTCAACCAACCTTCATTCTCGAGGTCATTGCAATTAATCCAGAATGGGGACTGCATTAGTTGCAAGAGGAAACCAGTTTCCTCCTGGGACTGTGGCACGACCATGACACTTCCCATCTTGATGCACTCTTCTTTTGCCTTAGACCATGTCAGGCGCTCAGTGATGGCTTTGTAGCATTTGCCACCCCACTGGATCCAAGTAGGAGGACATGCCCCTCTACGACCACCAATGGAGGCCTTACACACCCCGTTATCGCCTGTGCAACCCATCACCAGATGAAGGCTTATCAAGCCAAAGATAAACCGTTTAGACACCATCATCTCTCAGGTCTTACTCAACTGCTGTCTGCTACCGCAATGAAGTGACTGCTTTAATGTTGATCAGTTTTGTAACAAATTCTGCTGCGAATATTTTCTTTCAATAGACTGATGCTATCGAATTAAGACGAAAGCTTGGCTTTTGTATCATCCCTTAATATGGCCTGGTGTGGTATATTGATCAGAGGCAATGACAATAGCCATTGTGATTTCAGCTCCTATCCTTGTGGCCTAAAATGCATTCAATAATATGTGACACGATCACTTGACAAATTCGCTTGATAGTGTCACATACGCAAAGGCTTTAGTTGTTTATGTAACCTGACGATGATTAGACGTATACGTATAGGCTTTATTCATGAGTCGGCCATATTAAATTGAAAGTGAGTTAAAATCTTCATTTTTGGAACATGCGGATAAAAATGAAAACAATGACCTAAAGTTAATTACAAATTAATACCAGTCTTTTTTGATTTTTTGTTTCTGTTTTTGTTTGTTCTCACTACTCTGGTTTTTCCCATTCATTTGTTGTTTACACCTCTTTCTTCTAATACCATTGCCCACTCCTTTTCCTCGCACCCCCCCCCCCCCCCCCCCTTCTCAATTATTCCCAGTCATACTTCTTTGTTAGTTCTTCCCCTTGATCTTCACCTTGGTTTATTCCTTCCGTTTTTGTTCTCCATCCAAATTCACACCCCTTTACCCCCTTGGTCTGTCTTTGATCCTACCCACACTGACCTCATCTTTTTACTCCCTTATCCTAATCCTCCCTTTGTTGGTTGTTCCACTCAACTCTGTTATTTCTCTTTTGTGTTTTATCTTCCAGCGATGATGTGCATCATGCTTGTATGTTCCCCCTCTACTTGTATATGCATATGTTTGTTTCATGTACACAGCCATTTTGTCTCTGAAGAAGATCCTGTTAAGATCAAAATATTAGGCCCTCTTAACTTATTTGATTTGTATATTTCAGGTCAATCCAGCCAGTAAGCAGTTTGCCTCAGTTTTATTCTTATTCATTTTTGTATAACTTTATTGTTCTAGGTGCTTGCTCATATTGATCAGCCCCCAATATTAATTTTCTATTCAGTTCTAGTATAATTACAAACTAGACCTAATACTCATCTTTAGTGGTTCGTAGGACGCATAGAGTTGCTGTATGTAGTGATTGATTGCAATGAGAAGATGTCTTCCTATTATTGCGAGCCTGTTGGCGTCTGTACACTATGAATATAGTGCAGTGCTCGTTCAAATTGTGTTAGTTGGGAACGGGTGGATTACAGTGATCAAAGGACTTGTGCAAGTTGAATACTACGCGTTGTTTGTATCTGCCGGGCTGTCACTATAACGTTTATTAGTCATTTTTGCCATTTAATCGTCTCTAATTATGTAATTAAAAAATCACTGTGTGCACAGGATCCCTGCCGGTACCCGTGCAAAATATGAATGCTGTCAGGCCACCGGTGTCTGAGGAAAATGCAGACATACATACAGAGATACAGAGATACAGCCCTACAGAGATGCAGACAGACAGACAGACAGACAGACATACATAAATACAGAGATACAGGGGTTTCCCCCCTAATATGTGTTAGACAAACAGAGACTTTTGCTTCCACTCTATTTTCGGATGATTTATTTTTTTTTATTATTATTATCCAATTGCCAATAGTTTGGCTACATCACAATCCCAATATTATGGACTGAATACTCGGCACTAAATTCATTGTTACTTGGCACTAATCTATTGTTACATGTTTACAGTACAAGTTGCTTAAAGTTTGCATTTATGGACTTGTCAAAAAGTACTTAAGTTAACCAGTTCGCGCCGGATGACGTATATAAACGCCAACATTTCCCCAAATTCAAAACGGATGACGAATAAATACGCCAAGTTCAAGTTCGGAAATGTATGTCAGCAGCGCGCAAGGCCGGAAATGCGTGGGTGTGCTACCCAGCACTATCGGCCTGAACACGCTTCGGATCGAGTTTCGTTAAAAATAATCCCGCCCGTCGGCTCGGCGATGTAAAAATAATCCCGGCGCGAACTGGTTAAGATCCACAAATGTTGAGTTTTGTTTTGTGAAAATGAAAGATGCCAACATTGTTTCATTTTAGATTACAAATAATCTGAAATTAAAAAAAAACAATCCCCCATTTCATTTTGTGTGCATTTTTGTCCACTTTGGCCTGTGCCCAGTTCGGCCTGTGCCCAGTTCCATCTCATTTTGGCAGAACGCCTCACATTTGTCATTTGTGCATTTTGTTCCCGTTTAAAATAGAAAAAGTGCTCAAAATCTAAAGATAGGTGCTTGATAACTAACCTGATGAGGTTGTATATCGAGAAAACAATATTCTAAGATCTCAATTTTAATAAAAAACTTGCTAAATCATTGTGAACATCAACCACAAAACTACATGTAGTACGTACGAATATAATAGACATGAAATATATGTACTACGTTCTACTGGATAAATACATTATATTTCATCGGAAATTTTTTAATTAGATAATTTTTTTTAACTGTTTATATTACACGTACTGCCGGATGTCGCAAAATGGTAAAAGGCACTGGATTTCATAGGAGTCCAAATTTCATGTGACACTGGAAAAGTGTTTAAAGGCAGGATACACCATTGGTAATAGTTTGAATTACCATGAATGGGTGGATTTGTAGGGGTTGTATTTGATATTAATAAATACCTAGAAGAGTTGAAGGCTTCTGATTGGCCGAGACTCGATCGCGTGCCGGTCATTATATGTAGTAATATCATGGGCTTTCCAAGGGCCGTTTTCTAAACCCCGGCTTCGGGCTGCATTCTGGCCACATTACAGACGTTTTCCTAGTTCCGGATCGCAACAAATATTCAGGCTGTTTTCGGCAAGTCTAACCTTCGAAATTTAAATAAAATAGGTTTAGTAGTTTACTTTGAGTGATGGAGAAACTACAGTTTTTGTTTCGATATTTATGCTCTTCTTTATTTGAAAATACGACGTCAAATATACCGACATCCCTTTTTCTAGTTGCGGATCAGTGTAACTAATTCCGGATCGAGTTTAAAAAAAACTGCTTCGTACATGAACAATTATCACGCTAGAACCAACCCGAATCAAGCCTATATTTCTGATAAAGTATTCATTATTTTTTATAAATATACAGTTTAAAATAAATTTCAAATACTTTCACTTCCAATAAAGTTTAAAAAGAGGACTTGCATTTTTGCAAGGAAATGCTTTGAAATGTTTTGTCCGTGTACGTGTGTGGCGCGCGGCAACGAGACTTTTAGACTTTTTTTTACTTATGTATCAAGAAGCTTGTATCATTCTTTTCAAAATGCACTTCATCTAAACAAATAGTATAAGTATTGGAGACCAAGCCATAAAAGGTTTTTATTTAAAGCGGTCCGGAACTAGGACAAATCCGGGACTAGGAAAACAACTGTACCACTGCTAAACTACATGAACAAAGCCAAAATACGGAAACGAAGCTGCGTTTGTAAAACGGCCTAGAAGAAGCCGCGAAGTCGCGAAATTCAGAGTATTTTTACCATTTTTCTTGTTAAAAAGGTATTTATTAAAGGTAGTAACAGTGCGAGAACCCGGTTATTCCTGCGTGGTAATGACCGGGTTGGGGGATGACCACTGGTAATGGACCTCGCCTTCGGCTCGATCCATTACCAGTGGTCATCCCCAACCCGGTCATTACCACGCAGTAATAACTGGGTTCTCGCACTGTTATTACCTAAGTAAATATCGTTTAACTGACTTGTCCGAAGTTTTACAATCATGGATACTGAGAAAAGCAACAACAAAAACAGCGTTTGTTTTTAACAGACATCGTGCAGTGGTTCTTATGTTGTTCTTGTTTTTTTCATGATCGCCGTCCAGCCATCGTGATTTTTTTTTTTACAATTCGATTTTTCGGAACAATTATATTTATGAATACCAGTCAATAATGACTGTTGCTGCTTAGAAGTGGAGCTGTGGTGCAGAATGAATGCATATCACAGAGCGTTGATCATCACACGGCCGATCATTCCATTTCCCTTCTTGCTCTATAGCGTATCGTGAGGTACGTTTAGGGACAGCTATGGACTTCAGGTTTGTGGCGCTATAAATAACACTGCCAATCATTCCATTTCCCTTCTTGCTCTACCCATACCTCGGCACAGTCCTCATTACCATGCCAATTATTAGGTTGATCAGTCACCCAATTTCTGAACTCCACCTCATCAGTACCATCGTCACACTTCCAAGTACCTGTTGAAAACACAAATAAACAGAGAGGTGGTAATTGCCAAACAATGACTCTTCAAAACAAACATCTCAACAATATCGTAGTGTTATTTTGTTGACAGTTTGTATATTAAAATTTCAACCAACCTTCGTTCTCGAGGTCATTGCAATTAATCCAGAATGGGGACTGCATTAGTTGCAAGAGGAAACCAGTTTCCTCCTGGGACTGTGGCACGACCATGACACTTCCCATCTTGACGCACTCTTCTTTTGCCTTAGACCATGTCAGGCGCTCAGTGATGGCTTTGTAGCATTTGCCACCCCACTGGATCCAAGTAGGAGGACATGCCCCTCTACGACCACCAATGGAGGCCTTACACACCCCGTTATCGCCTGTGCAACCCATCACCAGATGAAGGCTTATCAAGCCAAAGATAAACCGTTTAGACACCATCATCTCTCAGGTCTTACTCAACTGCTGTCTGCTACCGCAATGAAGTGACTGCTTTAATGTTGATCAGTTTTGTAACAAATTCTGCTGCGAATATTTTCTTTCAATAGACTGATGCTATCGAATTAAGACGAAAGCTTGGCTTTTGTATCATCCCTTAATATGGCCTGGTGTGGTATATTGATCAGAGGCAATGACAATAGCCATTGTGATTTCAGCTCCTATCCTTGTGGCCTAAAATGCATTCAATAATATGTGACACGATCACTTGACAATTTCGCTTGATAGTGTCACATACGCAAAGGCTTTAGTTGTTTATGTAACCTGAAGATGATTAGACGTATACGCATAGGCTTTATTCATGAGTCGGCCATATTAAATTGAAAGTGAGTTACAATCTTAAATTTTTGAACTTTCAGTTGGAAATGAAAGCAATAACAGTCCTTTCTGATTAATAATTACAAATTTGTGATTAGAAATGCCTTCATGTTTTAAGCCACATTTTAAAAAAATGTTTAAAGTGAGGCTAGAATGAAATATTAGTCTGGCACCATCCCATTTTATGCTACGTTTACATTATGTTCCCGGCGGCCACGGCAGCCTTGTTTACCCGAAACGTAGTGCGTAGTGCGCCGTGCTTTGGAGCACGTTTGTGCCCACGGTATACAGAGAAGGCCTCCCAAGCAATAGCAATCATTGTATCCTGAGATTTCGACGAGACAACATCATGAATGCCCAAGATGAAGAAGATTTTGTGTTTGAAAGGACCGTGAGATGCCGGGGAATATACATGCTTCCCATCTTACCACGGACCGCCTCCAAGTTTTGTTACGGCCTATTACGTACTGTCACGTTTGGTTGCGCTCACCCCGTTTTACTACGGCCTACTAGGTTTCTCATCCGCACCGTGACTGCCGTGGCAAATTTTTTGACAGTTTAAAAATCTTGCCCGGCATCCACGGCAATCACGGCATGTCACGTTTGCCCATTCCGTCCCCCCGCGTTGTCTCACGTCCATCCCGTTTTGTCCACGATGGCCTGAAACGTGATTGCCGTGGCCGCCGGGAACATAATGTAAACGTAGCATTACAATTCATAATTTATAAAATACATTCAAGGAACTCGACCAAAATGGCTTCCTCGTGAATAAGTTCTATTAGTTCAGATGTATGGAACCGGTACATGTGTGGATGAAGTGAGATTGTAACGAGCTCAAGATGAGTTGAACCTCTTCATCACTCATCATTTCTACGTAATCTCAATCGTAAAAGCTGTCGGACATGTTTGAAGGGAAGAAATACATGAAAGGTCTTTGAAAGAAAATATTTACAAAAGAGCATCTCCTAATGTTTTGAACAAATAGCAGACAGTGTCTATTTCACTGAATACCAGTTTATTACATTACTCTTGTTCATAACTTCAATTTTGTTTTCCTTCTCCTATTGTCATCTGTTTTAGATTTATCCCTTGCCAGAATTTTGTTTGTTTTCTTTTGTTTGTTTTCACTCCTCTGGTTTCTCCCATTAATTGTTTGTTTACACCCCTTTTTTGTAATACCATTGCCCACTCCTCAGTTACTTTTCCCAAGTCCAGTGGTTACTTTTACTGTCCAACTGCTGCCCAGGAAAATTCCCAGGTAACTTTTCTCGAGACAATAAATCCAGTGCGAACAGTGCGAGTCGGTAAAAGCAGCTCAGGAAAACGTACATCCGGCCCCCTAGTGCGAGGCCATGCTACACAAGACACTGCGCATGCGCTCTTTGCATTGTTTACGGGCGCGCACGCTGATGCATGCACATCGCATTGTGATCGCATTCGCATGCGGTTCTGCAAAAAGATTACGGAGTGTTGTTGTTCCTTTGGTCAATATCATGGCAGATATTATAATTGATACAGTCGATGGCGTCAATGATCGATCGGACAAAAGTGCTCGCGCGAATTGGGTACACCGGGGTCAATGCAGAAAGGTCACACAAAGCGCCATCATGAGTCATTATAAAGACAGCTCGGCTACTTCTCCCGTGTTCTTCGTAAAACTTTCCCGTGTCAAAAGTCCAAGTGCGAACACTGGTAACATTTGACCATTTTTTATTTTACCATCGTCTCAGTAAAACCTTCCCAAACAAAAGTCCAGTGTGAACATGGCTTTAGCCTAATCCTCTTTTTGTTAGTTGTTCCACTCAACTCTGTTATTTCTCTTTTGTGTTGATGTTTGTTTCATGTACACAGCCATTTTGTCTCTGAAGAAGATCCCGTTGACATTAAAATATTAGGCCCTCTTAACTTATTTGATTGGTATTTTTCAGGTCATTCCAGCCAGTAAGCAGTTTGCAGCAGTTTTATTCTTATTCATTTTGTTATAACTTCATTGTTCTAGGTGCTGGTTCATATTGATCAGCCCCCAATATTAATTTTCTATTCAGTTCTAGTATAATTACAAACTAGACCTAATACTCATTTTTAGTGGTTTGTAGGACGCATAGAGTTGCTGGATGTAGTGATTGATTGCAATGAAAAGATGTCTTCCTATTATTGTGAGCCTGTTGACGTCCGTCGATCGTCAATACACGTACAAATTCTTACACTGTGAATACAGTGCAGTGCCCATTAAAAATGTGGCGGTTGGAAACAGGTGATTACAGTGATCAAAGGACTTGTGCAAGTTGAATACTACGCGTTGTTTGGATCTGCCGGGCTATCACTATAACGTTAATTAGTCATTTTTGCCATTTAATCGTACCTAATTATGTAATTCAAAAATCACTGTGTGCTCGGGATCCCTGCCGGTACCCGTGCAAAATATGAATGCTGTCAGGCCACCGGTGTCTGAGGAAAATGCAGACATATACATATAGAGCTGCATACACAGAGATACACAGATACAGCCCTACATAGATGCAGACAGACATACATAAATACAGAGATACAGGGGTTTTCCCCTTTATGTGTGAGATAAACAGAGACTTTTGCTTTAACTATATTTCCAATGAGATGTTTGTATTTTTTTATTATTATCCAATTGCCAATAATTTGGCTACATCACAATCCCATTATTATGTACTGAATACTCGGCACTAAAATTCATTGTTACTTGGCACTAAATCTATTGTTACATGTTAACAGTATAAGTTGTTTAAAGTTTGCATTTATGGACTTGTCAAAAAGTGCTTAAGATAAGGCCCACAAATGTTGAGTTTTGTTTTGTGAAAATGAAAGATGGCAACAGTTTTACATTTTAGATTACAAATATTCTGAAATTCGAAAAAACAATTCCCCATTTCATTTTGTGTGCATTTTTGTCCACTTTGGCCTGTGCCCAGTTCCATCTCATTTTGGCAGAACGCCTCACATTTGTCATTTGTGCATTTTGTTCCCGTTTAAAATAGAAAAAGTGCTCCAAATCTAAAGATAGGTGCTTGACAACTATGAGGTTGTATATCGAGAAAACATTTTATTCAAAAATTTGCTAAATCATAATTTGTTGCGTTTTAAAATTGGCATTCAGGGCATGTTCTCATTTTGCACTGAACTGACAAACTATAGCAACTACGTGCACCATTTATGATTATAAACCAACTACTAACAAAAATGTCCAAAGTTGTGTCTCTAAGACACATCTTTAGAAATTACTTATTGTTTTCAAAATGACATCAAATTTCCAAAATCCAGAAAAAAACATTCACAGTTTGAAATCTATAATAAAAAAGAAAAAGAAAAAAAGGGGGAACGTTTGTAGCCAAGTTATTTTATACATGTTTGGTAGAACAAAATGTTACAGATATTAAAAAGCTAGATCTCTCTTGTGTCAACTTTATTGTGGAAAAGATGCATCAATTTTGTTTTAATATCCAATTGCCAGCAAAAGCAATTAAAAGAATATTGTCCTTGTGAAAGAATCATCCATTGTTTTCAAGTAGATTATTACATCATTTCTGAATGATCTGCTTATTTTCTGGGACAAATTAAATTATCTTTCAGAATTCCATTCTAGTAATTTAAACCCCCAGCATCCATGATTGTATAACTTTTGACAGGTCAGGAAACGATATTTACTATAAAATACAACTCCCTAAATCCACCCATTCCTGATAATTCCTACATGTACCTTTCAGACCAGCCAGCCAGTCTTTATCATCCATTTAAAACATCCATTAATTAAACCCCCAAAAAGCAGTAAACTCTCGTTGCATGGTTTTGTATGGTTTTCATATATTGAACTTGGGGCATAACAGGGTGAGGACCCGGTCATTACTACGTGATAGGGGACCGGGTTGTCAATGGTAATGGACTGAGCCGAAGGTGAGGTCCATTATCAGCGATCATCTACCAACCCGGTACGTTATCACACAGTGAATGACTGGGTCCTCATCCTATTATTCTCTTTAATAAATACCTTTTTATTTTAATAGTGAATAAACAGGAAATTTGCTTCAATTTTTGAAATCCAGGGCCATTAATATAAAATAATGCCCTCCATGTGATCGAGTCTCGACCAATCAGAAGCTATCAACTCTTCTAGTTATTTATGAATGATATATAATATTTTCACAATTGCCTGATGCAACCCATGCGCTGGCTACACGTATACACGCAAATATATGCTCCTGTTTGCAGCGATTGGGTCGGACACCAGCTATAAGTCCACAAAATATCGGTGGCATTTACTATGTGCTAAAATTCCAACTTACTCAAAACAATGTTTCCTTCCAAGTATTGATGTCCTGTTTCAGGATTTTTGTTGTAATTGTGTTATTTAGAGTCAACGGGTTCGTAATCCAATAAATAAAAAAATTCTAGCCTAAGACATCAACAACTTTTAGCAATGCAATGCAACGCAATGCGTGTACTGCCTGATGTCGCGAGTGCGTTGTGAATTTAGGACCATGAAATACTGACTACGTGAGGATTGTGAACATTCAACCAATAAAACGGTAAAATACAATGGATTTCATAGGAGTCCAAATTTTATGTGACACTGGAAAAGTGTTTAAGACCAGCCAGCCATGTCTTTATCATCCGTTTATAACCGGCCACATGACAGGCTCTCGACCTATGGGAGTGGGTAAACTGTCTTAGGTATTTATGAATACGAGTCAATATTGACAGTGCAGCTGTGTTGCAGGATGAATGCATACCACAGAGCGTTGAACAGCACACCGCCAATCATTCCATTTCCCTCCTCGCTCTACCCATGCTGAAGCACAGTCCTGACCATCATAATTATTAGGTTGATTAGGCTCCCAATTTCTGAACTCCACCTCATCAGTACCATTCTCACACTTCCAAGTACCTGTTGAAAACACAAATAAACAGATAGGTGGTGATTGCCAAACAATGACTCTTCAAAACAAACATCTCACAATAATGTAGTGTTATTTTACAAACAGTTTGTAAATAAAAATTTCAACCAACCTTCATTCTCGAGGTCATTGCAATTAATCCAGAATACGGACTGCGTTAGTTGCAAGAGGAAACCAGTTTCCTCCTGAGACTGTGGCACGACCATGACACTTCCCATCTTGATGCACTCATCTTTTGCCTTGGACCATGTCAGGCGCTCGTTGATGGCTTTGTAGCATTTGCCACCCCACTGGATCCAAGGAGGACGACACGCCCTTCTACGACCACCAAAGGAGGCCTTACACACCCCGTTATCGCTGGTGCAACCCATCATCAGATGAAGGCTAATCAAGCCAAAGATGAACCGTTTAGACACCATCATCTCTCAGGTCTTACTCAACTGCTGTCTTCTACCACAATGAAGAGACTGCATTTAACGTTGAATCAGTTTTGTATTAAAAGAATTCTGCTGCCAATCGTCCCTCGATATGACCTGGTGTGGTATATTGATCAGAGGCAATAACAATAGCCATTGTGACTTCAGTTGCTATTCTTGTAACAATGAGACAAATCAATATAGGTGAATTGACCTGAAATGCATTGACCATGCAGTTCGGGCCAGGATTTTTTTAGTATCAGTGAGCCGACACGCGGGAATATTTTTAATGAAACTAGATCCAAAGTGTGTTCAGGCCGATAGTACATGCACATGAAAGCAATGACCTAAAGTTAATTATAAATTAATACCAGTCTTTTCTGATGAATAATTTAAAATTTGTGATTAGAAATACCTAAATGTTTTAAGCCACATTTATAAAATACATTCAAGGAACACGACCAAATGAAAAAAAGAACGGTGGCACGGCGCAGGGTTAAATTAATTTAGATGTATGGTACCGGTACATGTGTGGATTAATTGAGATTGTAACGAGCTCAAGATGAGTTGAACCTCTTCATCACTCATCATTTCTAACTAATCTCAATCGTAAAAGCTGTCGAACATGTTTGAAGGGAAGAAATGCATGAAAGGTCTTTGAATAAAAAAATAATATCATAATGTTTTGAACGAATTGCAGACTGTCTATTTCACTGAATACCATTTTATTACATTACTCTTGTTCATAACTTCAATTTTGTTTTCCTTTTCCTATTGTCATCTGTTTCAGATTTATCCCTTGCCAGGATTTTGTTTGTTTGTTTTTGTTTGTTCTCACTCTGGTTTCTCCCATTCATTTTTTTTTACACCCCTTTCTTCTAATACCATTTCCCACTCCTTTTCCTCGCAACCCCCCCTCCCCCCCCCCCCCTTCCCAATTACTCCGTCAAACTTTTTTGTTAGTTCTTCCCTTTGATCTTCACCTTGGACCCCTTCCATATGATTTACCCCTTCCGTTTTTGTTTCTCACCCAAATTCACACCACTTTACTCCCTTGGTCTGTCTTTGATCCTACCCACACTGACCAAACCTTTTACCCCCTTAAGCCCTGTTCGACTGGATTTTTTTTTATAAAACTTACCGAGACGATAGGTACTTTTCCCATTTTAAGTCCAGTGCGGACAGCCTATGACGTTTTCCTCTCAGTTACCTTTTCCCGAGTCCAGTGGTGACTTTTACCGGCCAACTGCTGCCCAGGAAAACTTTCCAGGTAAAACTTTTCCCGAGACGTCCAGTGCGAACAGCGCGAGTCGGTAAAAGCAGCTCAGGAAAAAGTACATCCGACCCCCTAGTGCGAGGCCATGCTACACAAGACACCGCGCATGCGTTCTTTGCATTGTTTACGTGCGCGCACGCTGATGCATGCACATCGCATTGTGATCGCATTCGCATGCGGTTCTGCAAAAAGATTACGGAGTGTTGTTGTTCCTTTGGTCAATATTATGGCAAATATTATAATTGATACAGTCGATGGCGTCAATAATCGATCGGACAAAAGTGCTCGCGCGAATTGGGTACACCGGGGTCAATGCAGAAAGGTCACACAAAGCGCCATCATGAGTCATTATAAAGACAGCTCGGCTACTTCTCCCGTGTTCTTCGTAAAACTTTCCCGTGTCAAAAGTCCAAGTGCGAACACTGGTAACATTTGACCATTTTTTATTTTACCATCGTCTCAGTAAAACCTTCCCAAACAAAAGTCCAGTGCGAACATGGCTTTAGCCTAATCCTCTTTTCGTTAGTTGTTCCACTCAACTCTGTTATATTCTGGGCCCAATTTCATAGAGATGCTTAACGGTAAGCAAATTTGTTTGCTTACTATAGCAGAAAAATTTGCTTAAGCGTAAACGTATTTCACCAGCGGTTGCTAACTTAAGCACGTAAACAAACTGCGCGCGCAATATTTTAGATCGTCTGCTTAAGCAAAAAATTCCCAAAAAATAAAATAAAATAAAAATGGCGGACGAAACCAACAGCGTAAAAAAGTTGCGCCGGGCGGGGCAAAGCCCAAATCGTAGAAATGGATCTGGCACTGGCTACCTCATACATCGAGGAGAAAGCAGTGATTGAGGGGATCCTAAAGGGTTCCCTTTTGACATCGAAACACAAGATAATTTGAATTTCACGTCGCCTTCGAAGAATAGCCGCCATTTTAACTGTTGCTACGTTAAGGTTAAACCTTGCTTAAGCAAAAAATGCGGTGGTTAAGGCTCCTTTTTCTTTGCTTATCGCTTTAAGCAAAAAATCTTGCTTAACGGTTGCTATGAAATGAAAATTTGCTTAAACACCCCGCTTAAGCAAAAAATCGTCCGTTAAGCAGCTCTATGAAATTGGGCCCTGTACACAGCCATTTTGTCTCTGAAGAAGATCCTGTTAAGATCAAAATATTAAGCCCTCTTAACTTATTTGATTTGTATATTTCAGGTCATTCCAGCCAGTAAGCAGTTTGCAGCAGTTTTATTCTTATTCATTTTTTTATAACTTCATTGTTCTAGGTGCTGGTTCATATTGATCAGCCCCCAATATTAATTTTCTATTCAGTTCTAGTATAATTACAAACTAGACCTAATACTCATTTTTAGTGGTTCGTAGGACGCATAGAGTTGCTGGATGTAGTGATTGATTGCAATGAGAAGATGTCTTCCTATTATTGTGAGCCTGTTGACGTCCGTCGATCGTCAATACACGTACAAATTCTTACACTGTGATTACAGTGCAGTGCCCATTTAAAATGTGGCGGTTGGAAACGGGTGATTACAGTGATCAAAGGACTTGTGCAAGTTGAGTACTACCCATTGTTTGGATCTGTCGGGCTATCACTATAACGTTAATTAGTCATTTTTGCCATTTAATCGTACCTAATTATGTAATTCAAAAATCACTGTGTGCTCGGGGACCCTGCCGGTACCCGTGCCAAATATGAATGCTGTCAGGCCACTGGTGTCTGAGGAAAATGCAGACATACATACAGAAATACAGAGCTAGCTGCATACACAAAGATACAGACATACAGCCCTACAGAGATGAAGACAGACATACATACATACATACATACAGCGATACATACATCAGAGACACAGGGGTTTTCCCTTTATGTGTTAGATAAACAGAGACTTTTGCTTTAACTATATTTCCGGTGAGATTTTGTTATTTTGTATTATTATCCAATTGCCAATAATTTGGCTACATCACAATCCCAGTATTACGTACTGAATACTCGGCACTAAATTCATTGTTACTTGGCACTAATCTATTGTTACATGTTAACAGTACAAGTTGCTTAAAGTTTGCATTTATGGACTGGTCAAAAAGTAAAATACCTAAGAAAAGGTCCACAAATGTTGAGTTTTGTGTTGTGAAAATGAAGGATGCCAACAGTTTTACATTTTAGATTACAAATATTCTGAAATTCGAAAAAACAATCCTCCATTTCATTTTGTGTTCATTTTTGTTCACTTTGGCCTGTGCCCAGTTCCATCTCATTTTGGCAGAACGCCTCACATTTGTCATTTGTGCATTTTGTTCCCGTTTAAAATAGAAAAAGTGCACAAAATCTAATGATAGGTGCTTGACAACTAAGCTGATGAGGTTTATATTGAGAAAACAATATTCTAAGATCTCGATTTTAATCAAAAAATTGCTAAATCATTGTGAACATTCAACCAATAAGACGGTAAAAGGCATTGGATTTTATAGGAGTCTAACTTTCATGGGACATTGGAAAAGTGTTTAAAGGTCGGATACACCATTTGCAAATTATTAGGAAATATCTTACTTATTTGAAAGTAAATATTAATTGCAGGCATCCAGCAAAATGATTGTGCTAGATATCCTGTAATTGTTCTGAAAAAAAGGAATTTTCTAAAAAAAGAACCACTGCCCGACGCCGGTTGAAAAACGATTGCATTTTTCTTGCTTTTCTTTAGCATTCATGATTGTAAAACTGTTGACAGGTCAGTTAAACGATATTTACTCCCTAAATCCGACAATTATGATAATTCAAGCAATTACCAATGGTGTATCCTACCTTTAAAGGTAGGATACACCAGTGGTAATTACTTGAATTATCATGGGTAAATTTTGGGGGTTGTATTTTATAGTAAATATCGTTTAACTGACCTTTCCGAAGTTTTACAATCATGGATGCCCCCCAAAAAGAAGAAAAACAGCGTTTGTTTTTAACCGGCGTTGAAAGTTGAGCAGTTATTCTTATGTTATCTTTGTTTTTTTGCGATCGCCGTCCGACGATCGTGAATTTTTCTTTATAAAATTATATTTTTTTTGGAAAATTACAGGAAATCTAGCGCAATAATTTTGCTGGATGCCTAGAATCATTTTTTACTTTCAAATGAGTAAGATATTTCTTAATAATTCGGTAGTAAATATTTTCGATATCTGCAAATGATGCATCCTACCTTTAAGACCAGCGAGCCAGTCTTTATCATCCATTTAAAACATCCATTATTTATACAATGCACAGAGGGTGGTGAACGGCGGGAACCAGGCAAAAAGCAAATGCTTGTATGTGGCCTTGTTCCTTACATGTACAACTATTGTTACAAAAAAAGAAAAAAACTAATATGAACAAAATAACTGGCTGAAAGTACAGCTAAATTCCAGAATTAAAACAAGAATATTTAAAATTGCATGCAATACGTACGAATATAATAGACATGAAATATATGTATGACGTTCTACGGGATAAATATATTATATTTTCCTCGGAAATAAAAATATTCTTAGTGAATAATTTTTAACCTGTTTATATTACACGTACTGCCCAATGTTGCAAAATGGTAAAAGGCACTGGATTTCATAGGTGTCCAAATTTCATCGGACACTGGAAAAGTGTTTAAAGGTAGGATACACCATTGGTAATAGTTTGAATTACCATGAATGGGTGGATTTGGGGGTTGCAATTGATAGTAAATATCGTTTAAGTTATACAATCATGGATGCTGTAAAAGGGAGAAATACAGCGTCCGTTTTGGTTTTTTTTGAATTTTTTTCTAATTCTATTTTTCTAAACAATTACTGGATATCTAGCTCAATCATATCGCTGGATGCCTAGAATCAACATTTACTTTCAAATAAGTAAGATAATTACTAACAATTCAGTAGTAAAATTTGTCAATATCTGCAAATGGTGTATCCTACCTTTAAGACCAGCCAGCCATGTCGTTATCATCCGTTTATAACCGGCTCTCGACCAATGGGAATGGGTAAACTGTCTTAGGTATTTATGAATACCAGTCAATAATGACTGTTGCTTCTTAGAAGTGCAGCTGTGGTGCAGGATGAATGCATATCACAGAGCGTTGATCATCACATGGCCTATCATTCCATTTCCCTTCTTGCTCTACCATTACCTCAGCACAGTGCTGATGACCATCATGATTATCAGGTTGCTTTGGATCAGTCATCCAATTCCTGAACTCCACCTCATCTGTACCATCCTCACACTTCCAAGTACCTGTTGAAAACACAAATAAACAGAGAGTTGGTAATTGCCAAACAATGACTCTTCAAAACAAACATCTCACAATAATGTAGTGTTATTTTGTTAACAGTTTGTAAATAAAAAATTCAACCAACCTTCGTTCTCGAGGTCATTGCAATTAATCCAAAAGTTGGACTGCATTAGTTGCAAGAGGAAACCAGTTTCCTCCTGAGACTGTGGCACGGCCATGACACTTCCCATCTTGATGCACTCATCTTTTGCCTTGGACCATGTCAGGCGCTCGTTGATGGCTTTGTAGCATTTGCCACCCCACTGGATCCAAGTAGGAGGACACGCCCCTCTAATGGATGCCTTACACACCCCGTTATCGCTGGTGCAACCCATCATCAGATGGAGGCTTATCAAGCCAAAGATGAACCGTTTAGACACCATCATCTCTCAGGTCTTACTCAACTGCTGTCTGCTACCGCAATGAAGTGACTGCATTTAATGTTGAATCAGTTTTGTAAAGAATTCTGCTGCCGATATTTTCTTTTAATTAAGAGACTGACTCTATCAAAATAAGACGAAAGCTGGGCTTTTGTATCATCCCCCAATACGACCTAGTGTGGTATATTGAACTGGGGCAATGACAATAGCCATTGTGACTTTAGTTCCTATCCTTGTAACAATAAGAAAAATCAAATTAGGGGAATTGGACTAAAATGCAGTTAACCAGTTCGCGCCGGGATTATTTTAACCAGTTCGCGCCGGGATTATTTTAACCAGTTCGCGCCGGGATTATTTTAACATCGCCGAGCCGACGGGCGGGATTATTTTTAACGAAACTCGATCCGAAACGTGTTCAGGCCGGTAGTACCGGGAAGCACACCCACGCATTTACGGCCTTGCTCGCTGCTGATAGACATTTCCTGATAGACATGAGTGTTTATGCGTCATCCGTTTTGAATCTGGGGAAAACTTTGCATTTATATACGTCATCCGGCGCGAACTGGTTAATAATTAGCAAAGGCTTTAGTTGTTTCATTAATCTGAAGATGATTAGACGTATGTGTAGGTATAGGCTTTATTCATGAGTCGGCCATATTAAATTGAAGTCAGTTAAAATCCTAATTTTTTGAATATGCAAATAGAAATGAAAACAATGACCTAAAGTTAATTACAAATTCATACCAGTCTTTTCTGATGAATAATTTTATTAAATAAATTCTCCTAATGTCATCTGTTTCAGATTTATCCCTTGCCAGAATTTTGTTTGTTTGCTTTTGTTTGTTTCACTACTCTGGTTTCTCCCATTAATTGTTTGTTTACACCCCTTTTTGTAATACCATTGCCCACTCCTTTTCCTCGCAATCCCCTCTCCCTCCCTTCCCAATTACTCCCAGTCATACTTCTTTGTTAGTTCTTCCCTTTGATCTTCACCTTGGACCCCTTCCATATGATTTACCCCTTCCGTTTTTTGTTTCTCACCCAAATTCACACCACTTTACCCCCTTGGTCTGTCTTTGATCCTACCCACACTGACCTAATATTTTTACTCCCTTAAGCCCTGTTCGCACTGGACTTTTTAAAATAAAACTTACCGAGACGATAGGTACTTTTCCTATTTTAAGTCCAGTGCGGAGAGCCTAGGACGTTTTCCCCTCAGTTACTTTTCCCAAGTCTAGTGGTTACTTTTACCGGCCAACTGCTGCCCAGGAAAACTTCCCAGGTAACTTTTCCCGAGACAATAAGTCCAGTGCGAACAGCGCGAGTCGGTAAAAGCAGCTCGGGAAAACGTACATCCGGCCCCGTAGTGCGAGGCCATGCTACACAAGACACCGTGCATGCGCTCTTTGCATTGTTTACGTGCGCGCACGCTGATGCATGCTCATCGCATTGTGATCGCATTCGCATGTGGTTCTGCAAAAAGATTACGGAGTGTTGTTGTTCCTTTGGTCAATATTATGGCAGATATTATAATTGATACAGTCGATGGTGTCAATGATCGATCAGACAAAAGTGTGCGCGAATTGGGTACACCGGGGTCAATGCAGAAAGGTCACGCAAAGTGCCCTCATGAGTCATTATAATGACAGCTCAGCTACTTCTCCTGCGTTCTTGGTAAAATTTTACCGTGTCAAAAGTCCAAGTGCAAACAGTGGTAACATTTGACCATTTTTTATTTTACCATCGTCTCAGTAAAACCTTCCCAAACAAAAGTCCAGTGCGAACATGGCTTTAGCCTATCCCTCTTTTCGTTAGTTGTCCCACTAAACTCTGTTATTTCTCTTTTGTGTTTATGTTTGTTTCATGTACACAGCCATTTTGTCTCTGAAGAAGATCCTGTTAAGATCAAAATATTAAGCCCTCTTAACTTATTTGATTTGTATATTTCAGGTCATTCCAGCCAGTAAGCAGTTTGCAGCAGTTTTATTCTTATTCATTTTGTTATAACTTCATTGTTCTAGGTGCTGGTTCATATTGATCAGCCCCCAATATTAATTTTCTATTCAGTTCTAGTATAATTACAAACTAGACCTAATACTCATTTTTAGTGGTTCGTAGGACGCATAGAGTTGCTGGATGTAGTGATTGATTGCAATGAGAAGATATTTTCCTATTATTGTGAGCCTGTTGACGTCTGTCGATCGTAACTACACGTACAAATTCTTACACTGTGATTACAGTGCAGTGCCCATTTAAAATGTGGCGGTTGGGAACGGGTGGATTACAGTGATTAAAGGACTTGTGCAAGTTGAATACTACGCGTTGTTTGGATCTGTCGGGCTATCACTATAATGTTAATTAGTCATTTTTGCCATTTAATCGACCCTAATTACCTATTTTAAAAAACGGCCCTGTCGCTGTCTGCTCGAAATCTCGCTGGTACCCGTGCCAAATATGAATGCTGTCAGGCCGCCGGTGTCCGAGGAAAATGCAGACATACATACAAAAATACAGGGGTTTCCCCCTTTATGTGTAAGATAAAAAGAGACTTTTGCTTTTATATTTCCAATGAGATATTTGTATTTTTTTATTATTATCCAATTGCCAATAATTTGGCTACATCACAATCCCAGTATTATGTACTTAATACTCGGCACTAAATTCTTTGTTACTTGGCACTAAATCTATTGTTGCTTGTTAACCGTACAAGTTGTTTAAAGTTTGCATTTATGAACTTTTCAAAAAGTACTTAATAAGATAAGGCCCACAAATGTTGAGTTTTGTTTTGTGAAAATGAAAGATGCCAACAGTTTTTTATTTTAGATTACAAATATTCCGAAATTTGAAAACAAAATCCCCAAGTTCATTTTGTGTTCATTTTTGTCCACTTTGGCCTGTGCCCAGTTCCATCTCATTGTGGCAGAACGCCTCACCTTTGTCATTTGTGCATTTTGTTCCAGTTTAAAATAGAAAAAGTGCTCCAAATCTAATGATAGGTGCTTGACAACTAACCTGATGAAGTTTATATCGAGAAAACAATATTCTAAGATATCGATTTTAATTAAAAAAACTGCTAAATCATTGTGAACATTCAACCAATAAAGCCCTGTTCGCACTGGACTTTTTTTGATAAAACGTACCGAGACGATGGGTACTTTTCCCATTTTAAGTCCAATGCGGACAGCCTAGGACGTTTTCCTCTCGGTTACTTTTCCCGAGTCCAGTGGTTACTTTTACCGGCCAACTGCTGCCCGGGAAAACTTCCCAGGTAACCTTTTCCTAGACGATAAGTCCAGTGCGAACAGCGCGAGTCAGTAAAAGCGTCTCAGGAAAATGTACATCCGGCCCCCTAGAATTCTGAATTCCAGAATTAAAACAAGAATATTTAAAACTACATACTGTAGTACGTACGAATATAATAGACATGAAATATATGTACTACGTTCTACGGGATAAATACATAATATTTCATCAGAAATAAGAATATTCTTAGAGAATTTTGTTAAACCATTTATATTACACGTACTGCCCGATGTTGCAAAATGGTAAAAGGCACTGGATTTCATAGGAGTCCAAATTTCATGTGACACTGGAAAAGTGTTTAAAGGTAAGATACACCATTGGTAATTGTTTGAATTACCAGGAATGGGTGGATTTGGGGGTTGTAATTGATAGTAAATATCATTTAACTGACTTGTCCGAAGTTTTACAATCATGGATACTGAGAAAAGCAACAACAAAAACATTAAGAAATAAAAAAATTATTAAGAAATATCTTACTTATTTGAAAGTAAATATTAATTGTAGGCATCCAGCAAAATGATTGCACTAGATATCCTGTAATTGTTTTGAAAAAATTAATTTTCTAAAAAAAAAACCACTGCCCGACATTGGTTGAAAACGATTGCGTTTTTCTTGCTTTTCTTTTGCATTCATGACTGTAAAACTGTTGACAGGTCAGTTAAACGATATTTACTATAAAATACATCTCCCCAAATCCACTCATTCATGATAATTCAAGCAATTACCAATGGTGTATCCTACCTTTAAGACCAGCGAGCCAGTCTTTATCATCCATTTAAAACATCCATTATTTATACAATGCACAGAGGGTGATGAATGGCGGGAACCAGGCAAAAGGCAAATGCTTGTATGTGGCCTGTTTCCTTACATGTACAACTATTGTTACAAGAAAAGGAAAAACAAATATGAAAAAAATAACTTGCTGAAAGTACAGCTGAATTCCAGAATTAAAACAAGAATATTTAAAACTACATGTAGTACGTACGTACGAATATAATAGACATGAAATATATGTACTACGTTCTACGGGATAAATACATTATATTTTATCTGAAATAAGTATATTCTTAGAGAATTGTTTTAAACTGTTTATATTACACGTACTGCCCGATGTCGCAAAATGGTAAAAGGCACTGGATTTCATAGGAGTCCAAATTTCATGTGACACTGGAAAAGTGTTTAAAGGTAGGATACACCATTGGTAATTGTTTGAATTACCATGAATGGGTGGATGTAAAGGTAGGATACACCATTGGTAATTGTTTGAATTACCATGAATGGGTGGATTTGGGGGGTTGTATTTGATAGTAATTATCGTTTAACTGACCTTTCCGAAGTTTTACAATCATGGATACTAAGAAAAGCAAGAAAAGCAAGAAAAGCAAGAAAAACAGCGTTCGTATTTAACCGACATCGTCCAGTGCTTCTTATGTTGTTCTTGGTTTTTTTTAGATCGCTTTCCGGCAATCATGATTGGTTTTTTTTAATTTGATTTTTCGGACCAATTACTGTATATCTAGCGCAATCATTTTGCTGGATGCCTAGAATCATTATTTACTTTCAAATAAGAAAGATATTTCCTAATAATTAAGTAGTAAACATTTTCAATATCTGCAAAAGGTGTATCCTACCTTTAAGACCAGCCAGCCATGTCTTTATCATCCGTTTAAAACCGGCTCTCGACCAATGGGAATGGGTAAACTGTCTTAGGTATTTATGAATACCAGTCAATAATGACTGTTGCTTCTTAGAAGTGCAGCTGTGGTGCAGGGTGGGTGCATATCACAGAGCGTTGAACATTACACCGCGCATCATTCCATTTCCCTTGTCCTACCCCTACCAAAGCACAGTCCTGACCATTCCAATTATTGGGTTGATCAGTCTCCCAATTCCTGAACTCCACCTCATCAGTACCATCGTGACACTTCCAAGTACCTGTTGAAAACACAAATAAACAGAGAGGTGGTAATTGCCAAACAATGACTCTTTAAAACAAACATCTCACAAAAATGTAGTGTTATTTTGTTAACAGTTTGTAAATTAAAATGTCAACCAACCTTCGTTCTCGAGGTCATTGCAATTAATCCAGAATTTGGACTGCACTTGTTCCAAGAGGAAGTCAGTTTCCTCCTGAGACTGTGGCACGGCCATGACACTTCCCATCTTGATGCACTCATCTTTTGCCTTGGACCATGTCAGTTGCTTAGTGATGGCTTTGTAGCATTTGCCACCCCACTGGATCCAAGTACGAGGACATGCCCCTCTATGACCACTAATGGAGGCCTTACACACCCCGTTATCGCTGGTGCAACCCATCATCAGATGAAGGCTTATTAAGCCAAAGATGAACCGTTTAGACACCATCATCTTTCAGGTCTTACTCAACTGCTGTCTGCTACCGCAATGAAGTGACTGCATTTAATGTTGAATCAGTTTTGAAAAGAATTCTGCTGCCGATATTAAAATAATATTAAAATTATGTTAAAATAATCCTGGCGCGAACTGGTTAACAATGCTGTCAGGCCGCTGGTGTCTGAGGAATGTGCATACATACACATAGATACAGAGCTGCATACATAGAGATACAGCCCTACTTATGAGAAATACAGCCCTACAGAGATACAGACATACAGAGATTATACAGAGATATAGACATACAGTGTAGGCTCCACCCTACAGATCGTCAATTATTCAAAAGGGGTGTCGGGTTGTCAAATAAACTCAGCAATGAGACGCATGTGGAACAATAACTGGTGTATTAAATACATGTAGATGATGACATAATGTTGCTTGACATGACATGGCTTTCAATGGTTTGGCTTGACATGGCTTCAAGTTGACGTTACATACATTGCTTCACGGTAGTTACATGTACATGGTTCATGGTTTTCATGGGTTTCATGGGTTTCATGGGTTTCATGTGGCTCATGTGGTTTCATGGTTCGACTATAAAGAGAACAAATAATGAAATTCACTTAATACATGTTACAAATATTTGTCACTAAAGCTTGTAGGTTATATGCAACAAAGAAAATAAAACTTAGCACTTAATGCACGAGTAAGCTGTCTCATTGGCAATACATGTAATACTGGCTATTAATATTATATTTAAAGCAAAGATTCAATGAAATCGTCTAACAAACGGTTCCATAAACAGCGCCACCAACGGCTTCGAAAGATTTTTCCTGAGGCGGCATGGTCTCAAAACAGGTTTGTTTCATCAATAAAATTCCTGATTTTATGAACTTGATTTAAACCAAACTTTAATTCAATAATGTCTTTATACATTAATAAAGAAAACTTGATTACTCACTTTGCTGAGCTGTCCAAGAAACATACAAAATAATGACGTTTTTGGCTGATTAACGTGTCAAACTTATAACGTAGCAAAATGACAAGGTGAAAATGTGAACGGCGCCCTCTGGCTTTATACACAAAAAATAACTACATGAGCATGTACCATAAAAGTGAAATAGCGCCCTCTGGCTGCAACACTCAAAATACATACAAGTATATTCTGGCGATAACATCCCGGCCCCTAATGCCTATGACCGGGAGGCGGCATTACACAAAATTAACAAAGACAGAATATAAAGGTAGCAAATTGTTCAAAAATGTTCTTTGGCGAGACTTTATCTAAGATCCGATCACTGGGGTTGCATCTCTTCTCCCTCCAAGAGGCACAGCTTGTCCACTGGTCTGTCGTACACTCCAGACTGTGTCTTTACCCGTACAGATCTGACTTTCCCATCCTTGGCCGGGTAGGTTTCCGTAACCAGTCCTAGAGGCCACCGAAATCTAGGTGAGTTCTCGTACTTCACAAGCACAAGATCGCTGACGCGTACGTTACGTTGCGGGTCGAGCCACTTTTGTCGTTGTTGCAGGGACGGCAGATACTCTTTCACCCAACGCTGCCAGAATATGTCGGCCATATATTGTACCTGGCGCCATCGCTGTTTGTGGATGTCTTGCTTCACGAAATTCCCAGGGGGAAGCTCGGGACCTGACCTTAGAAGCAACAGGTGATTCGGCGTGAGTGGCATCGGATCTCTTGGATCGTCTGACAGCTTAGTGATAGGTCGACTGTTTACAATGCCTTCCACGATACACATGAGAGTCAGAAGCCCTTCATCATCAAGCGTCTGCTGACTGAGCAAGCTGTTGAGAACAGCACGTACAGTCCTGATTTGTCGCTCCCATACTCCCCCAAAGTGGCTGGCCGCTGGCGGGTTGAAGATCCATTGAATCTCCTTTTGGGACAGGAACTTGTCAATCTTGCCCTGATTCCATTCTTGGATGGACTGGCGTAGCTCTCGCATTCCCCCAACAAAGTTGGTACCGTTGTCCGATCTGATCTCTAAAGGCTTTCCCCGGCGACTGATGAAACGCTCAAGGGCGTTAATGAATGAACTAGTATCTAAACTGTGGCAAACCTCCAAATGAACTGCTCTTGTAGCGAGGCAAGTAAAGATGCACCCGTACCTCTTCAGCTCGCTCCTAGCTCGCTTGACTATAAATGGGCCAAAGAAATCCACACCAACCATACTGAAAGGTGGAAGTCCAGGAGTTACTCGGTCCTTCGGTAGGTCAGCCATACGTTGTGTCATGGTAGGTGCCCTCCTCTTTCGACAAGGGATGCAGGTGTGAATGATGCTTTTGACAGCAGCACGCCCTCTGATGATCCAAAACTTCTGGCGGATCTCAGCAAGGGTGCGTTCACTTCCAGAATGACCAGTTGTGGCATGGTAGTGTCGGATTACCAATGTTGTCACCGGGTGTCTTGCTGGCAGTATCCAAGGATGCTTGATGTTGTCAGATAGGGTGGCATTGGCAAGACGTCCACCAACCTGAATGATGCCATCACTGGACTCAGTCGGTGCAAGCTTGCAGTAACCGCCAGACTTAATTAGTGTGTTGTCAAAGTTTGTCTTCTGGACATACTTGACGATTTCCTTCTCTGCTGCTTGGATTTCATCAACCATCAGTGGCTGTGTCGGTTTAAAGTTGACATCGCTCTTCCGAACCTTGGCGAGAAGGAAAGACTTGACACGGAGGATCCAGGCAACTACTCTCTTCAGGCGATGCCAAGAGGAAACTCCTCCCAGTAGGGCGTCTAAAACATCACGCGTGTCCCCTTTAGCTTCGATCTTGTAAACCTGGACAACTGCTTTGAGTTCCAAGTCCTTGGGTGTTGCCATCTTGTCAAAATCAGGTTGAGTAGGCCAAGTATCTTCTTGTTGGCATAGGAACTGTGGTCCACAAAGCCAACGGGAACTCTCAACTAGCTCACGTGCAGTGAGGCCTCGTGAAACATCATCTCCTGGATTGGAACTACTGTCAACGTGACGCCACTGTCGTGGGGTAGAATGCTCTAGAATTCTCGTGACACGGTTAGCAACAAATGTTTGGTATCTCTTATCTTCATTCCTCAGATACTGAAGAACTATCATACTGTCGCTCCAGTATACTGACTCCTGAAGCGGTAGTGTCAGATGTTGACACATCATCTCGTCAAGCTTGACTGAGACAACTGCAGCAGATAACTCCAGACGCGGGATGGTTGTTGTCTTCAAGGGTGCCAACTTGGCTTTGGCCATGAGCAGCACACAGTGTATCAGTCCACTCGTGTCCTGAAGTCGCAGGTAAGTAGTGGCACCAAATCCACGTTCAGAAGCATCTGAAAAATGGTGTAGCTGTGCTGAGGCAATGGTATCAAAATTCCAAGGCTTGACGCAACGAGGAATTGACAGGTCCTGAAGGTCTGGTAAGTCGTTCACCCATCGGACCCACTGCTCTGCGATGTCATTAGGAATTGGTTCGTCCCATGGAAGTTTCATCCTGCATAGCTGCTGGAAGAGTATCTTTGCGGTGAGCACAAATGGACTCGCAAACCCGAGTGGGTCATACACAGAACTTATTGTGCTCAACAGGCCTCGGCGTGTCAGTGGCTTGTCCTTCACATGCACGTTGAAGGAGAATGCATCAGACTCAATGTCCCACAGCACTCCTAGGGCTCGTTCAGCAGGCAGCATCTCGTCATCAAAATCCAATGAAGGGACTCCCTTGGCTCGTTCGGTTTCAGGAACTGATTTCAGCACTTCACGGGAATTACTTATCCATTTTGTAAGACGAAAACCCCCAAGGGCCAACGCCTCACAAAGCTGTCTGGCTAGCTTGATGGCTTCTTTCTCAGTAGCAACTGATTTAAGGCAGTCATCGACGTAGAAATCTTTGTCAATTGTGTTGATGGTCTCTGCATCGAAGTTGTGCATGTTATCTTGAGCTGTGCGTTTCAGGGCGAAGTTTGCACAGCTGGGCGACCATACCCCGCCAAACAGGTGAGATGTCATCCGGTATGTCGTTGGTGTGCTGTCAATGTTGTCATCCTTCCACCACAGGAAACGTAGAACGTTGCGGTCAGGCTCGTTTACGCGGACTTGATGAAACATCCCTTCGATGTCTGCCATCAGTGCAATCCTCTCCTGTCGGAATCGAAGGAGCACACCGACGAGCTTGTTCGTCAAGTCTGGACCCTGGTGTACTTGGTCGTTTAGTGATATACCCTGATGTTTGGCAGCACAGTCAAACACTATACGGATCTTGTCAGGTTTGCGGGGATGTACCACAGGATGATGTGGTAAATACCACACAGTTCCATCTGCTTTGTCTAGCTGTTCTCCAGACACTTCTTCTGCATAGCCCTTGGCAAGCAGATCTGCAACTCCGGCAGTGTATTTCTTCTTCATGTCAGGATTTCGTGTCAGTCGATTACCAAGCAGACGCAGTCTGTGTTCGGCGACGGCTCTGTTGTCGGGTAGGTAGGGTGGTTTGGCCTTAAAGGGAATACCCATGGTGTAGTGACATCCATCTCGGGACAGAGACCTTTCCCAAGTTGTGATGACCTTCTTGTCGTTGATAGACATACTCGGCTCACTGCCTGTGCCAGCATCGTCTAATCTCCAAAACTTCTCCACTTGTCGCTGCAAATTGGCGTCGGTGTCAACGAACAGTGAAGTTGTGCGGCTTACAGGTCCTGTTGCAAACGATCCATTTAGAGTCCATCCCAGAATGGTCCTGGTAGCAAAGGGTGCTCCAGCTTCGCCCTCACAAACCTCCTTTGGAATGAGAGCAGTTGGGTTGTCTTGTCCAATGAGAAGATTGACTTCTTCGATGTCAACATCTGGCAAAGTAATACCAGACAAGTGGGGCCATTTGTTCAGCTCATCTTGGGTGACGAGACTCTTCGTGTCAATGTGGAGCTTTGGTCTAGTCATGACATGCGGCATGATGATTAAATTCTCATCGTTCAGGTCAGTGACTTCAAGCTTCACAATGTAGGTGTCAGCAATGGTGTCACATGTGTCAAGGGTAGTCAACTTCATGGTGTCAGGTTTTCCATCGACTCTAAGCTTCTCAATAAGCTTTTCAGAACAAAAGGTCTGGGTGGAGCCGCTGTCTAGTAAGGCATACGTGGTGACAAAGTCGGTAGAGCTTTGATGACCTCTTACTCTCACTGGTACTATGGGTAAGGCGACTTTTCCAACCCCGGCCCCAGTGGTACTACAGGTCACATTGGCTTGGGCACTTGCAGCTGGATAATGGATTTCAACAGCAGGTGATGCAGTAGTGCTTCCCGTCTGGTTTGCTCGCCCCATGGCAGTAGCACCTGTGGATGTCTGAGTGTTCCCTGTGCGGATGAGGTGCAGAAACTTAGTGTGCTTCAGCCCACATCCTGGAACCGTGCACACAGTGTTTCTGGTACAGTCTCTGGCCTGGTGTCCTGGCTGAAGACAATTCACACAAAGTCGCTTACTCTGCGCGAAGTTCAGCCTGTCATTAACCCGCAGTGCCTTCCAGCTGTCACAGTTAAACAATCCATGTCCTTGACCGCAGTACAGACACAGATATGATTGTCTGCCCCTTCTGGAACTTGTCTCTGTTGATATGGTGGAATTCTGGCTTGATCCAAAAGTTGGCTTGAATGAGGGTGTCGGCACAACCTGTACGTTAAAGTTGGCTCGCTGTTTTAACTTTGGCTTGTCCTTTGGCTTGAAATCCTTGTGAAACTTGTCAGTGTGTTCTTTGCTCACGAGTTTGCCGAACACTGGGTCATTAGCTTGTTCAGCAGAAGTTGTAACGAACTTCAAGACGTCATCAATAGTAGGCGCTCGTCCATCAACATTTTTGATGTGATGAACCCTTCTGAGCCAGGATTTGCGGAGATCCCAGGGCAACTTCTCCACAATCTGTGACAAGCTTTTGCTATTGTTAAGCTCGACTAGCTTGCCCATGGTGTCCAACGTCTCTCGACAATTCCGCAGGTCATCTGCGAAATCCAGCAATGCCTTGTTGTCTCGGATGTCAGGTCTGTTGATGACTTTGTTGACCCACGCCTCTGCGATATCATACTCGTTCCCAAAGCGGTCTTTGAGTAACTTTCTTGCCAGAGCGTAACCCACACTCGGTGTCTTAACCACGCAGCATTGGATGAGTTTTCTGGCTGGCCCGATGCAGTACTGTTGCAGACGGGTGAGTTTGGCAGCATCACTGACAGAATCCTTGTCTACAGCATTCTCGAACGCTCGAATAAACACCCAATACTTAACTGGGTCACCATCGAATGTCATCAGTTCTGTCTTTGGTAGCTGTAGGCTTTCCACAAGGGACTGCTGCTGAAGTTGGCTATTATTCAGCATTTGGGACAAGATGTCGCCTACTTGGGTGCTTTCCATGACAGCTGATGGAATGTTAGATGCTGGACGAATGTCCCCTTTCTCCATTGCATTGGTGTCTTGGCCAGGTGTCGTGAGATGGCAGGTGATAGGCTGATTGTATGGTGTTGAGTTCTTGATCAGTGAAGACTGCATTTCGTAATTCTCTGCCTCAGCGTATGTCTTCTCTGTGGCTGCAGCCTTGGCTATCTGGATTTTCAATTCCAACTGACGGCGCTTTTGGCGAAGTTTTAGCTCCTCTACCTCGAGAGCTTGCAACTTTGTCTCTGCCGCTGCTTCGGCTTCCAACTTGGCTTTCTCGGCAGTTGCACGTAGCCTAACACTCGATGTTGTAGATATGCCAGACACAACACTTCCTGGTCTCGAAGGTCGTCTCCCAACTTGGCTTATTGAGTCACCGTACTCAAGAGTTTCCGCAATAAGGTCCTCGATATCAAATTCGGCATGTTTGCCCTCCATACTAGATGCTGTTGACCTTTGACCTCAAGGCCTCAAAGCAAACGAATGTCCTCAAGCTGATGTCAAAATAATGTAAGCTCAAATCGAACTAATGTAGGCTCCACCCTACAGATCGTCAATTATTCAAAAGGGGTGTCGGGTTGTCAAATAAACTCAGCAATGAGACGCATGTGGAACAATAACTGGTGTATTAAATACATGTAGATGATGACATAATGTTGCTTGACATGACATGGCTTTCAATGGTTTGGCTTGACATGGCTTCAAGTTGACGTTACATACATTGCTTCACGGTAGTTACATGTACATGGTTCATGGTTTTCATGGGTTTCATGGGTTTCATGGGTTTCATGTGGCTCATGTGGTTTCATGGTTCGACTATAAAGAGAACAAATAATGAAATTCACTTAATACATGTTACAAATATTTGTCACTAAAGCTTGTAGGTTATATGCAACAAAGAAAATAAAACTTAGCACTTAATGCACGAGTAAGCTGTCTCATTGGCAATACATGTAATACTGGCTATTAATATTATATTTAAAGCAAAGATTCAATGAAATCGTCTAACAAACGGTTCCATAAACAGCGCCACCAACGGCTTCGAAAGATTTTTCCTGAGGCGGCATGGTCTCAAAACAGGTTTGTTTCATCAATAAAATTCCTGATTTTATGAACTTGATTTAAACCAAACTTTAATTCAATAATGTCTTTATACATTAATAAAGAAAACTTGATTACTCACTTTGCTGAGCTGTCCAAGAAACATACAAAATAATGACGTTTTTGGCTGATTAACGTGTCAAACTTATAACGTAGCAAAATGACAAGGTGAAAATGTGAACGGCGCCCTCTGGCTTTATACACAAAAAATAACTACATGAGCATGTACCATAAAAGTGAAATAGCGCCCTCTGGCTGCAACACTCAAAATACATACAAGTATATTCTGGCGATAACATACAGAGATGCAGACATACAGAGATATAGACATACAGAGATATAGACATACAGAGATTATACAGAGATATAGACATACAGAGATGCAGACATACAGAGATATAGACATACAGAGATATAGACATACAGAGATATATATTATTGATAAACCATCATTAGCGCAACCGGTCCATAGAGACGAACGCAAAATTTTAGGTTTCTATTTGTAACCTAACCCGTTTTTACCTAGAGCTTTTGCCACAAAATAAAAAACCATTAGGATAATGTACCCAAATCTATCGACATATTCAATAAAATTTAAAAAAATGAAATTTTATCAAGTACTTGGGCGCTCGGACGACCGGCAAACGGTCGTCCTAACGACGGTGGTCGTCGCAAAACTGTAAAATTACTGCGAATGGTCGCTCTAAGCGCGCATAGTCAAAAATATAGACACACAGAGATGCAGACATACATGTACATCAAAACATACAGAGATACAGGGGTTTTCCCTTCATGTGTTAGACAAACAGAGACTTTTGCTTTAACTATATTTCCGATGAGATTTTGTTATTTGTTATTATTATCCAATTGCCAATAATTTGGCTACATCACAATCCCAGTATTATGTACTGAATACTCGGCACTAAATTAATTGTTACTTGGCACTAATCTATTGTTACATGTTAACAGTACAAGTTGTTTAAAGTTTGCATTTATGAACTTGTCAAAAAGTGCTTAAGATAAGGCAAACAAATGTTGAGTTTTGTTTTGTGAAAATAAAAAAAGGCCAACAGTTTTTTATTTTAGATTACAAATATTCCGAAATTAAAAAAAACAATCCCCTATTTCATTTTGTGTTCATTTTCGTCCACTTTGGCCTGTGCCCAGATCCATCTCATTTTGGCAGAACGCCTCACATTTGTCATTTGTGCATTTTGTTCCCGTTTAAAATAGAAAACATTTTATTCAAAAATTTGCTATAAAATCATAATTTGTTGCATTTTTAATTGGCATTCGGGGCATGTTCTCATTTTGCACTGAACTGACAAACTATAGCAACTACGTGCACCATTTACGATTATAAACCAACTACTAACAAAAATGTCCAAAGTTGTGTCTCTAAGACACATCTTTGGAAATTACTTATTGTTTTCAAAATGACATCAAATTTCCAAAATCCAGAAAAAAACATTCACAGTTTAAAATCTATAATAAAAAAAAAAAGAAAGAAAGGGGGAACTTTGTAGCCAAGTTATTTTATACATGTTTGGTAGAACCAAATGTTACAGATATTAAAAAGCTAGATCTCTCTTGTGTCAACTTTATTGCAGAAAAAATGCATCAATTTTGTTTTAATATCCAATTGCCAGCAAAAGCAATTAAAAGAATATTGTCCTTGTGAAAGAATCATCCATTGTTTTCAAGTAGATTATTACATCATTTCTAAATGATCGGCTTATTTGCTGGGACAAAGTAAATTCTATTTCAGAATTTCATTCTAGTAATTTAAACCAAAATAAAGCAGTAAACTCTCGTTGCTATTTTTGTCTTGCCTGAACAAAGTTTAAAAAGAGACTGTGCCATTCCTAAATCTGTACGTAATCTGTAGTCATTGTATGTATGCAGCTATTAGTGTCCAGCTCACGAGTAAGGCCAGCATCTTTTTATTTATTGGATTACGAACATAACATAACAATTTGCAAGGGTCGAAGGGCGGAAACATTTTTGAAATTCCTTTTTAGAAATACTGGGTGCACATTTAACAGGTCATTTTTGTATGGTTTACATATATTGAACTTGGGGCATAACAGGGTGAGGACCCGGTCATTACTACGTGATAGGGGACCGGGTTGTCAATGGTAATGGACTGAGCCGAAGGTGAGGTCCATTATCAGCGGTCATCAACCAACCCGGTACGTTATTATGCAGTGAATGCCCGGGTCCTCACCCTATTATTCCCTTTAATAAATACCTTTTTATTTTAATAGTGAATAAACAGGAAATTTGCTTCAATTTTTAAATCCAGGGCCATTACTACAAAATAATGCCCTCCATGTGATCAAGTCTCGACCAATCAGAAGCTATCAACTTTCCTAGTTATTTATTAATGATATATAATATTTTCACAATTGCCTGATGCAACCCATGCGCTGGCTACACGTATACACGCAAATATATGCTCCTGTTTGCAGCGATTGGGTCGGACACCAGCGATTAGTCCACAAAATATCGGTGGCATTTACTATGTGCTAAAATTCCAACTTACTCATAACACTGCACCGGGGAAAAAAAATAGTTAATTTATATTAATTTGTTTTATTTAAAATATTGATAATCCTGTTTCAGGATTTTGTTTGTAATTGTGTTATTCAGAGTCGAAGAGTTCGTAATCCAATAAATAAAAAAATTTTAGCCTAAGACATCAACAACTTTTAGCAATGCAATGCAACGCAATGCGTGTACTGCCTGATGTCGCGAGTGCGTTGTGAATTTAGGACCATGAAATACTGACTATGTGAGGATTGTGAACATTCAACCAATAAAACGGTAAAATACAATGGATTTCATAGGAGTCCAAATTTTATGTGACACTGGAAAAGTGTTTAAGACCAGCCAGCCATGTCTTTATCATCCGTTTATAACCGGCCACATGACAGGCTCTCGACCAATGGGAGTGGGTAAACTGTCTTAGGTATTTATGAATACGAGTCAATATTGACAGTGCAGCTGTGTTGCAGGATGAATGCATATCACAGAGCGTGGAACAGCACACCGCCGATCATTCCATTTCCCTTCTTGCTCTGCCCATGCTGTAACACAGTCCCGATCTTTATAATTATTAGGTTCATCAGTCGCCCAATTCCTGAACTCCACCTCATCAGTACCATTCTCACACTTCCAAATACCTGTTGAAAACACAAATAAACAGAGAGGTGGTAATTGCCAAACAATGTCTCTTCAAAACAAACATCTCACAAAAATGTAGTGTTATTTTGTTAACAGTTTGTAAAATACAAATTTCAACCAACCTTCGTTCTCGATGTCATTGCAATTAATCCAGAATATGGACTGCATTAGTTGCAAGAGGAAACCAGTTTCCTCCTGAGACTGTGGCAGGACCATGACACTTCCCATCTTGATGCACTCATCTTTTGCCTTGGACCATGTCAGTTGCTTTGTGATGGCTTTGTAGCATTTGCCACCCCACAGGATCCAAGGAGGACGACACGCCCTTTTACGACCACCAAAGGAGGCCTTACACACCCCGTTATCGCCGGTGCAACCCATCATCAGATGAAGGCTTATCAAGCCAAAGATGAACCGTTTAGACACCATCATCTCTCAGGTCTTACTCAACTGCTGTCTGCTACCAAAATGAAGAGACTGCATTTAACGTTGAATCAGTTTTGTAAAGAATTATGCTGCCAATCGTCCCTCGATATGACCTGGTGTGGTATATTGATCAGAGGCAATGACAATAGCCATTGTTACTTCAGTTGCTATCCTTGTAACAATGAGACAAATCAATATAGGGGAATTGACCTGAAATGCATTGACCATGCAGTTCAGGCCAGGATTTTTTAGTGAATTTAGTGAATATTTTTAATGAAATTAGATCCAAAGCGTGTTTAGGCCAATAGTACATGCGAGTAGAAACGAAAGCAATGACCTCAAGTTAATTATAAATTAATACCAGTCTTTTCTGATGAATAATTACAAATTTGTGATTAGAAATACCTTAATGTTTTAAGCCACATTTATAAAATACATTCAAGGAACACGACCAAATGAAAAAAAGAACGGTGGCACGGCGCAGGGTTAAATTAATTTAGATGTATGGTACCGGTACATGTGTGGATTAATTGAGATTGTAACGAGCTCAAGATGAGTTGAACCTCTTCATCACTCATCATTTCTAACTAATCTCAATCGTAAAAGCTGTCGGACATGTTTGAAGGGAAGAAATGCATGAAAGGTCTTTGAATAAAAAAATAATATCGTAATGTTTTGAACGAATTGCAGACTGTCTATTTCACTGAATACCATTTTATTACATTACTCTTGTTCATAACTTCAATTTTGTTTTCCTTTTCCTATTGTCATCTGTTTCAGATTTATCCCTTGCCAGGATTTTGTTTGTTTGTTTTTGTTTGTTCTCACTCTGGTTTCTCCCATTCATTTTTTTTTACACCCCTTTTTTTCTAATACCATTTCCCACTCCTTTTCCTCGCAACCCCCCCTCCCCCCCCCCCCCCCCCTTCCCAATTACTCCGTCAAACTTTTTTGTTAGTTATTCCCTTTGATCTTCACCTTGGACCCCTTCCATATGATTTACCCCTTCCGTTTTTGTTTCTCACCCAAATTCACACCACTTTACCCCCTTGGTCTGTCTTTGATCCTACCCACACTGACCAAACCTTTTACTCCCTTAAGCCCTGTTCGACTGGATTTTGTTTTATAAAACTTACCGAGACGATAGGTACTTTTCTCATTTTAAGTCCAGTGCGGACAGCCTATGACGTTTTCCTCTCAGTTACCTTTTCCCGAGTCCAGTGGTGACTTTTACCGGCCAACTGCTGCCCAGGAAAACTTTCCAGGTAAAACTTTTCCCGAGACGTCCAGTGCGAACAGCGCGAGTCGGTAAAAGCAGCTCAGGAAAAAGTACATCCGACCCCCTAGTGCGAGGCCATGCTACACAAGACACCGCGCATGCGCTCCTTGCATTGTTTACGTGCGCGCACGCTGATGCATGCACATCGCATTGTGATCGCATTCGCATGCGGTTCTGCAAAAAGATTACGGAGTGTTGTTGTTCCTTTGGTCAATATCATGGCAGATATTATAATTGATACAGTCGATGGCGTCAATGATCGATCGGACAAAAGTGCTCGCGCGAATTGGGTACACCGGGGTCAATGCAGAAAGGTCACACAAAGCGCCATCATGAGTCATTATAAAGACAGCTCGGCTACTTCTCCCGTGTTCTTCGTAAAACTTTCCCGTGTCAAAAGTCCAAGTGCGAACACTGGTAACATTTGACCATTTTTTATTTTACCATCGTCTCAGTAAAACCTTCCCAAACAAAAGTCCAGTGTGAACACGGCTTTAGCCTAATCCTCCTTTCGTTAGTTGTTCCACTCAACTCTGTTATATTCTGTACACAGCCATTTTGTCTCTGAAGAAGATCCTGTTAAGATCAAAATATTAAGCCCTCTTAACTTATTTGATTTGTATATTTCAGGTCATTCCAGCCAGTAAGCAGTTTGCAGCAGTTTTATTCTTATTCATTTTTTTATAACTTCATTGTTCTAGGTGCTGGTTCATATTGATCAGCCCCCAATATTAATTTTCTATTCAGTTCTAGTATAATTACAAACTAGACCTAATACTCATTTTTAGTGGTTTGTAGGACGCATAGAGTTGCTGGATGTAGTGATTGATTGCAATGAAAAGATGTCTTCCTATTATTGTGAGCCTGTTGACGTCCGTCGATCGTCAATACACATACAAATTCTTACACTGTGAATACAGTGCAGTGCCCATTAAAAATGTGGCGGTTGGAAACAGGTGATTACAGTGATCAAAGGACTTGTGCAAGTTGAATACTACGCGTTGTTTGGATCTGCCGGGCTATCACTATAACGTTAATTAGTCATTTTTGCCATTTAATCGTACCTAATTATGTAATTCAAAAATCACTGTGTGCTCGGGATCCCTGCCGGTACCCGTGCAAAATATGAATGCTGTCAGGCCACCGGTGTCTGAGGAAAATGCAGACATATACATATAGAGCTGCATACACAGAGATACACAGATACAGCCCTACATAGATGCAGACAGACATACATAAATACAGAGATACAGGGGTTTTCCCCTTTATGTGTGAGATAAACAGAGACTTTTGCTTTAACTATATTTCCAATGAGATGTTTGTATTTTTTTATTATTATCCAATTGCCAATAATTTGGCTACATCACAATCCCATTATTATGTACTGAATACTCGGCACTAAAATTCATTGTTACTTGGCACTAAATCTATTGTTACATGTTAACAGTATAAGTTGTTTAAAGTTTGCATTTATGGACTTGTCAAAAAGTGCTTAAGATAAGGCCCACAAATGTTGAGTTTTGTTTTGTGAAAATGAAAGATGGCAACAGTTTTACATTTTAGATTACAAATATTCTGAAATTCGAAAAAACAATTCCCCATTTCATTTTGTGTGCATTTTTGTCCACTTTGGCCTGTGCCCAGTTCCATCTCATTTTGGCAGAACGCCTCACATTTGTCATTTGTGCATTTTGTTCCCGTTTAAAATAGAAAAAGTGCTCCAAATCTAAAGATAGGTGCTTGACAACTATGAGGTTGTATATCGAGAAAACATTTTATTCAAAAATTTGCTAAATCATAATTTGTTGCGTTTTAAAATTGGCATTCAGGGCATGTTCTCATTTTGCACTGAACTGACAAACTATAGCAACTACGTGCACCATTTATGATTATAAACCAACTACTAACAAAAATGTCCAAAGTTGTGTCTCTAAGACACATCTTTAGAAATTACTTATTGTTTTCAAAATGACATCAAATTTCCAAAATCCAGAAAAAAACATTCACAGTTTAAAATCTATAATAAAAAAGAAAAAGAAAAAAAGGGGGAACGTTTGTAGCCAAGTTATTTTATACATGTTTGGTAGAACAAAATGTTACAGATATTAAAAAGCTAGATCTCTCTTGTGTCAACTTTATTGTGGAAAAGATGCATCAATTTTGTTTTAATATCCAATTGCCAGCAAAAGCAATTAAAAGAATATTGTCCTTGTGAAAGAATCATCCATTGTTTTCAAGTAGATTATTACATCATTTCTGAATGATCTGCTTATTTTCTGGGACAAATTAAATTATCTTTCAGAATTCCATTCTAGTAATTTAAACCCCCAGCATCCATGATTGTATAACTTTTGACAGGTCAGGAAACGATATTTACTATAAAATACAACTCCCTAAATCCACCCATTCCTGATAATTCCTACATGTACCTTTCAGACCAGCCAGCCAGTCTTTATCATCCATTTAAAACATCCATTAATTAAACCCCCAAAAAGCAGTAAACTCTCGTTGCATGGTTTTGTATGGTTTTCATATATTGAACTTGGGGCATAACAGGGTGAGGACCCGGTCATTACTACGTGATAGGGGACCGGGTTGTCAATGGTAATGGACTGAGCCGAAGGTGAGGTCCATTATCAGCGATCATCTACCAACCCGGTACGTTATCACACAGTGAATGACTGGGTCCTCATCCTATTATTCTCTTTAATAAATACCTTTTTATTTTAATAGTGAATAAACAGGAAATTTGCTTCAATTTTTGAAATCCAGGGCCATTAATATAAAATAATGCCCTCCATGTGATCGAGTCTCGACCAATCAGAAGCTATCAACTCTTCTAGTTATTTATGAATGATATATAATATTTTCACAATTGCCTGATGCAACCCATGCGCTGGCTACACGTATACACGCAAATATATGCTCCTGTTTGCAGCGATTGGGTCGGACACCAGCTATAAGTCCACAAAATATCGGTGGCATTTACTATGTGCTAAAATTCCAACTTACTCAAAACAATGTTTCCTTCCAAGTATTGATGTCCTGTTTCAGGATTTTTGTTGTAATTGTGTTATTTAGAGTCAACGGGTTCGTAATCCAATAAATAAAAAAATTCTAGCCTAAGACATCAACAACTTTTAGCAATGCAATGCAACGCAATGCGTGTACTGCCTGATGTCGCGAGTGCGTTGTGAATTTAGGACCATGAAATACTGACTACGTGAGGATTGTGAACATTCAACCAATAAAACGGTAAAATACAATGGATTTCATAGGAGTCCAAATTTTATGTGACACTGGAAAAGTGTTTAAGACCAGCCAGCCATGTCTTTATCATCCGTTTATAACCGGCCACATGACAGGCTCTCGACCTATGGGAGTGGGTAAACTGTCTTAGGTATTTATGAATACGAGTCAATATTGACAGTGCAGCTGTGTTGCAGGATGAATGCATACCACAGAGCGTTGAACAGCACACCGCCAATCATTCCATTTCCCTCCTCGCTCTACCCATGCTGAAGCACAGTCCTGACCATCATAATTATTAGGTTGATTAGGCTCCCAATTTCTGAACTCCACCTCATCAGTACCATTCTCACACTTCCAAGTACCTGTTGAAAACACAAATAAACAGATAGGTGGTGATTGCCAAACAATGACTCTTCAAAACAAACATCTCACAATAATGTAGTGTTATTTTACAAACAGTTTGTAAATAAAAATTTCAACCAACCTTCATTCTCGAGGTCATTGCAATTAATCCAGAATACGGACTGCGTTAGTTGCAAGAGGAAACCAGTTTCCTCCTGAGACTGTGGCACGACCATGACACTTCCCATCTTGATGCACTCATCTTTTGCCTTGGACCATGTCAGGCGCTCGTTGATGGCTTTGTAGCATTTGCCACCCCACTGGATCCAAGGAGGACGACACGCCCTTCTACGACCACCAAAGGAGGCCTTACACACCCCGTTATCGCTGGTGCAACCCATCATCAGATGAAGGCTAATCAAGCCAAAGATGAACCGTTTAGACACCATCATCTCTCAGGTCTTACTCAACTGCTGTCTTCTACCACAATGAAGAGACTGCATTTAACGTTGAATCAGTTTTGTATTAAAAGAATTCTGCTGCCAATCGTCCCTCGATATGACCTGGTGTGGTATATTGATCAGAGGCAATAACAATAGCCATTGTGACTTCAGTTGCTATTCTTGTAACAATGAGACAAATCAATATAGGTGAATTGACCTGAAATGCATTGACCATGCAGTTCGGGCCAGGATTTTTTTAGTATCAGTGAGCCGACACGCGGGAATATTTTTAATGAAACTAGATCCAAAGTGTGTTCAGGCCGATAGTACATGCACATGAAAGCAATGACCTAAAGTTAATTATAAATTAATACCAGTCTTTTCTGATGAATAATTTAAAATTTGTGATTAGAAATACCTAAATGTTTTAAGCCACATTTATAAAATACATTCAAGGAACACGACCAAATGAAAAAAAGAACGGTGGCACGGCGCAGGGTTAAATTAATTTAGATGTATGGTACCGGTACATGTGTGGATTAATTGAGATTGTAACGAGCTCAAGATGAGTTGAACCTCTTCATCACTCATCATTTCTAACTAATCTCAATCGTAAAAGCTGTCGAACATGTTTGAAGGGAAGAAATGCATGAAAGGTCTTTGAATAAAAAAATAATATCATAATTTTTTGAACGAATTGCAGACTGTCTATTTCACTGAATACCATTTTATTACATTACTCTTGTTCATAACTTCAATTTTGTTTTCCTTTTCCTATTGTCATCTGTTTCAGATTTATCCCTTGCCAGGATTTTGTTTGTTTGTTTTTGTTTGTTCTCACTCTGGTTTCTCCCATTCATTTTTTTTTACACCCCTTTCTTCTAATACCATTTCCCACTCCTTTTCCTCGCAACCCCCCCTCCCCCCCCCCCCTTCCCAATTACTCCGTCAAACTTTTTTGTTAGTTCTTCCCTTTGATCTTCACCTTGGACCCCTTCCATATGATTTACCCCTTCCGTTTTTGTTTCTCACCCAAATTCACACCACTTTACTCCCTTGGTCTGTCTTTGATCCTACCCACACTGACCAAACCTTTTACCCCCTTAAGCCCTGTTCGACTGGATTTTTTTTTATAAAACTTACCGAGACGATAGGTACTTTTCCCATTTTAAGTCCAGTGCGGACAGCCTATGACGTTTTCCTCTCAGTTACCTTTTCCCGAGTCCAGTGGTGACTTTTACCGGCCAACTGCTGCCCAGGAAAACTTTCCAGGTAAAACTTTTCCCGAGACGTCCAGTGCGAACAGCGCGAGTCGGTAAAAGCAGCTCAGGAAAAAGTACATCCGACCCCCTAGTGCGAGGCCATGCTACACAAGACACCGCGCATGCGTTCTTTGCATTGTTTACGTGCGCGCACGCTGATGCATGCACATCGCATTGTGATCGCATTCGCATGCGGTTCTGCAAAAAGATTACGGAGTGTTGTTGTTCCTTTGGTCAATATTATGGCAAATATTATAATTGATACAGTCGATGGCGTCAATAATCGATCGGACAAAAGTGCTCGCGCGAATTGGGTACACCGGGGTCAATGCAGAAAGGTCACACAAAGCGCCATCATGAGTCATTATAAAGACAGCTCGGCTACTTCTCCCGTGTTCTTCGTAAAACTTTCCCGTGTCAAAAGTCCAAGTGCGAACACTGGTAACATTTGACCATTTTTTATTTTACCATCGTCTCAGTAAAACCTTCCCAAACAAAAGTCCAGTGTGAACACGGCTTTAGCCTAATCCTCTTTTCGTTAGTTGTTCCACTCAACTCTGTTATATTCTGTACACAGCCATTTTGTCTCTGAAGAAGATCCTGTTAAGATCAAAATATTAAGCCCTCTTAACTTATTTGATTTGTATATTTCAGGTCATTCCAGCCAGTAAGCAGTTTGCAGCAGTTTTATTCTTATTCATTTTGTTATAACTTCCTTGTTATAGGTGCTGGTTCATATTGATCAGCCCCCAAATATTAATTTTCTATTCAGTTCTAGTATACATGTATTTACAAACTAGACCTAATACTCATCTTTAGTGGTTCGTAGGACGCATAGAGTTGCTTGATGTAGTGATTGATTGCAATGAGAAGATGTTTTCCTATTATTGTGAGCCTGTTAAAGTCTGTCGATCGTCAATACACGTACAAATTCTTACACTGTGAATACAGTGCAGTGCCCATTTAAAATGTGGCGTTTGGGAACGGGCGGATTACAGTGATCAAAGGACTTGAGCAAGTTGAAAACTACGCATTGTTCTCATCCGCCGGGCTATCACTAACTTTAATTAGTTATTTTTGCCATTTAATCGCCCTTAATTATGTAATTCAAAAATCACTGTGTGCTCGGGATGCCTGCCGGTACCCGTGCAAAATATGAATGCTGTCAGGCCACCGGTGTCTGAGGAAAATGCACAGACATACATACAGAGATACAGACCTACATACATGTACATAGACATACATAGATATAGACATACAGAGATGCAGACATACATGTACGTATACATATGGAGATACAGGGGTTTTTCCCTTTATGTGTTAGACAAACAGAGACTTTTGCTTTAACTATATTTCCGATGAGATTTTGTTATTTTTTATTATTATCCAATTGCCAATAATTTGGCTACATCACAATCCCAGTATTATGTACTGAATACTCGGCACTAAAATTAATTGTTACTTGGCACTAAATCTATTGTTACATGTTTACAGTACAAGTTGCTTAAAGTTTGCATTTATGAACTTTTCAAAAAGTACTTAATAAGATAAGGTCCACAAATGTTGAGTTTTGTTTTGTGAAAATGAAAAATGCCAACAGTTTTTTATTTTAGATTACAAATATTCCGAAATTCAAAAAAAAAATCCCCCATTTCATTTCGTGTTCATTTTTGTCCACTTTGGCCTGTGCCCATTTCCATCTCATTTTGGCAAAACGCCTCACATTTGTCATTTGTGCATTTTGTTCCTGTTTAAAATAAAAAAAGTTCTCAAAATCTAATGATAGGTGCTTGACAACTAAGCTGGTGAGGTTTACATTGAGAAAACAATATTCTAAGATCTCAATTTTAATCAACAAATTGCTAAATCATTGTGAACATTCAACCAATAAGACGGTAAAAGACACTGGATTTTATAGGAGTCTAAATTTCATGTGACATTGGAAAAGTGTTTAAAGGTAGGATACACCATTTGCAAATTATTAGGAAATATCTTACTTATTTGAAAGTAAATATTAATTGTAGGCATCCAGCAAAATGATTGCACTAGATATCCTGTAATTGTTTTGAAAAAATGAATTTTCTATAAAAAAAAACACTGCCCGACGCCGGTTAAAAACGGTTGCATTTTTCTTGCTTTTCTTTAGCATTCATGATTGTAAAACTGTTGACAGGTCAGTTAAACGATATTTACTATCAGATACAACTCCCTAAATCCGACATTTATGATAATTCAAACAATTACCAATGGTGTATCCACCTTTAAAGGATACACCATTGGTAATTGCTTGAATTATCATGAATGGGTAAATTTGGGGGGTTGTATTTTATAGTAAATATCGTTTAACTGATCTTTCCGAAGTTTTACAATTATGAATGCCCCAAAAAGGAAGAAAAACAGCGTTTGTTTTTAACCGGCGTTGAAAGTTGAGCAGTTATTCTTATGTTATCTTTGTTTTTTTGCGATCGCCGTCCGACGATCGTGAATTTTTCTTTATAAATTTTTTTTTTGAAAATTACAGGATATCTAGCGCAATAATTTTGCTGGATGCCTAGAATCATTTTTTACTTTCAAATGAGTAAGATATTTCTTAATAATTCTTAATATTTTTGATATCTGCAAATGATGCATCCTACCTTCAAGACCAGCGAGCCAGTCTTTATCATCCATTTAAAACATCCATTATTTATACAATGCACAGAGGGTGATGAATGGCGGGAACCAGGCAAAAAGCAAATGCTGGTATGTGGCCTGGTTCCTTACATGTACAACTATTGTTACAAGAAAAGAAAAATAAATATGAAAAAAATAACTGGCTGAAAGTACAGCTGAATTCTAGAATTAAAATGTTTAAAACTACATGTAGTACGTACAAATATAATAGACATGAAATATATACTACGTTCTACGGGATAAATACATTATATTTCCTCGGAAATAAAAATATTCTTAGAGAATAATTTTTAACCCGTTTATATTACACGTACTGCCCGATGTCGCAAAATGGTAAAAGGCACTGGATTTCATAGGAGTCCAAATTTCATGTGACACTGAAAAAGTGTTTAAAGGTATAGGATACACCATTGGAAATTGTTTGAATTACCAGGAATGGGTGGATTTGGGGGGTTGTATTTGATAGTAAATATCATTTAACTGACCTTTTCGAAGTTTTCCAATCATGGATGCTGAGAAAACCAGAAAAAAAAGCGTTAATTTTTTAACCGACATCGTCTAGTATTTCTTATGTTGTCCATGTTTTTTTCGCGATCACCATCCGGCAATCAAGAATTTTTTTTTTTTTTCAATTTGATTTTTCGGAACAATTACTGGATATCTAGCGCAATCATTTTGCTGGATGCCTAGAATCATTATTTACTTTCAAATGAGTAAGATATTTCCTATTAATTAAGTAGTAAACATTTTCAATATCTGCAAAAGGTGTATCCTACCTTTAAGAGTAACCATGTCTTTATCATTCGTTTATAACCGGCCATGTGACGTGTTCTCGACCAATGGGAGTGGGTAAACTGTCTTAGGTATTTATGAATACGAGTCAATAATGACTGTTGCTTCTTAGAAGTGCAGCTGTGGTGCAGGATGAATGCATATCACAGAGCGTTGAGCATCACACCGGCAATCATTCCATTTCCCTTCTCGCTCTGCCCATACCTCAGCACAGTCCTGACCATTCCAGTTATTAGGTTGATTAGGCTCCCAATTCCTGAACTCCACCTCATCAGTACCATTCTCACACTTCCAAGTACCTGTTGAAAACACAAATAAACAGAGAGGTGGTAATTGCCAAACAATGACTCTTCAAAACAAACATCTCACAATAATGTAGTGTTATTTTGTTAACAGTTTGTAAATTAAAATGTCAACCAACCTTCTTTCTCGAGGTCATTGCAATTAATCCAGAATTTGGACTGCACTTGTCCCAAGAGGAAGTCAGTTTCCTCCTGAGACTGTGGCACGACCAAAACACTTCCCATCTTGATGCATTCTTCTTTTGCCTTAGACCATGTCAGGCGCTCAGTGATGGCTTTGTAGCATTTTCCACCCCACTGGATCAAAGAAGAAGGACACGCCCCTCTATGACCAGAAATAGAGGCCTTACACACCCCGTTATCGCTGGTGCAACCCATCATCAGATGAAGGCTAATCAAGCCAAAGATGAACCGTTTAGACACCATCATCTCTCAGGTCTTACTCAACTGCTGTCTACTACCACAATGAAGAGACTGCATTTAATGTTGAATCAGTTTTGTAAAGAATTCTGCTGCCGATATTTTCTTTCAATTAAGAGACTGACGCTATCAAAATTAGATGAAAGCTGGGCTTTTGTATCATCCCTTATTATGACCTCGTGTGGTATATTGATCAGAGGCACTGACAATAGCCATTGTGATTTCAGTTCCTATCCTTGTGGCCTGCAATGCATTCAATAATATGTGACACGATCACTTTACCATTTCGCTTGATCGTGTCACATACGCAAAGGCTTTAGTTGTTTAATTAACCTGAAGATGATTAGACGTATACGCATAGGCTTTATTCATGAGTCGGCCATATTAAATTGAAAGTGAGTTACAATCTTAAATTTTTGAACTTTCAGTTGGAAATGAAAGCAATAACAGTCTTTTCTGATTTATAGTATAAAATTTGTGATTAGAAATACCCTAATGTTTTAAGCCACATTTAAAAAAAAATATTGAAAGTGAGGCTAGAATGCAAAATTAGTCTGGCACCATCCCATTCAACAATTCACAATTTATAAAATACATTTACGGAACTCGACCAAAATGGATTCCTCGTGAATGAGTTCCTAAAATTTAGATGACCAAACCTTTTACTCCCTTAAGCCCTGTTCGACTGGATTTTTTTAAAAACTTATCGAGACGATAGGTACTTTTCCCATTTTAAGTCCAGTGCGAACAGCCTATGACGTTTTCCTCTCAGTTACCTTTTCCCGAGTCCAGTGGTGACTTTTACCGGCCAACTGCTGCCCAGGAAAACTTTCCAGGTAAAACTTTTCCTGAGACGTCCAGTGCGAACAGCGCGAGTCGGTAAAAGCATCTCAGGAAAACGTACATCCGGCCCCCTAGTGCGAGGCCATGCTACACAAGACACCGCGCATGCGCTCTTTGCATTGTTTACGTGCGTGCACCCTGATGCATGCTCATCGCATTGTGATCGCATTCGCATGCGGTTCTGCAAAAAGATTACGGAGTGTTGTTGTTCCTTTGGTCAATATTATGGCAGATATTATAATTGATACAGTCGATGGCATCAATGATCGATCGGACAAAAGTGCGCGCGCGAATTGGGTACACCGGGGTTAATGCAGAAAGGTCACACAAAGCGCCCTCATGAGTCATTATAATGACAGCTCGGCTACTTCTCCCGTGTTCTTCGTAAAATTTTCCCGTGTCAAAAGTCCAAGTTGTCTCAGTAAAACCTTCCCCCCAAAAGGTCCAGTGTGAACATGGCTTTAGCCTAATCCTCCTTTTGTTGGTTGTTCCACTCAACTCTGTTATTTCTCATTTGTGTTTTATCTTCCAGCGATGATGTGCATCATGCTTGTATGTCCCCCTTTACATGTATATGCATATGTTTGTTTCATGTACACAGCCATTTTGTCTCTGAAGAATATCCTGTTAAGATCAAAATATTAGGCCCTCTTAACTTATTTGATTTGTATATTTCAGGTCATTCCAGCCAGTAAGCAGTTTGCAGCAGTTTTATTCTTATTCATTTTGTTATAACTTCATTGTTCTAGGTGCTGGCTCATATTGATCAGCCCCCAATATTAATTTTCTATTCAGTTCTAGTATAATTACAAACTAGACCTAATACTCATTTTTAGTGGTTCGTAGGACGCTTAGAGTTGCTGGATGTAGTGATTGATTGCAATGAGAAGATGTTTTCCTATTATTGTGAGCCTGTTGACGTCCGTCAATCGTCAATACACGTACAAATTCTTACACTGATTACAGTGCAGTGCCCATTTAAAATGTGGCGTTTGGGAACGGGCGGATTACAGTGATCAAAAGGACTTGTGCAAGTTGAATACTATGCGTTGTTTGGATCTGCCGGGCTATCACTATAACGTTAATTAGTCATTGTTGCCATTTGATTGTCCCTAATTATGTAATTCAAAAATCACTGTGTGCTCGGGATCCCTGCCGGTACCCGTGCAAAATATGAATGCTGTCAGGCCACCGGTGTCTGAAGAAAATGCAGACATACATACAGAGACCTATACAGACCTACAGAGATGCAGACAGCCCTACATACATACATACATACATACATACATACATACATACATACATACATACAGAGATACAGGGGTTTCTCCCTAATATGTCTTAGACAAACAGAGACTTTTGCTTTAACTATATTTCCGATGAGATATTCTTTTTTATTATTATTATTATCCAATTGCCAATAATTTGGCTACATCACAATCCCAGTATTATGTACTTAATACTCGGCACTAAATTCATTGTTACTTAGCACTCAATCTATTGTTACATGTTTACAGTACAAGTTGCTTAAAGTTTGCATTTATGGACTTGTCAAAAAGTAAATTACCTAAGAAAAGGCCCACAAATATTGAGTTTTGTATTGTGAAAATGAAAGATGCTAACAGTTTTTCATTTTAGATTACAAATAATCTGAAATTCGAAAAAACAATCCCCCATTTCATTTTGTGTTCATTTTTGTTCACTTTGGCCTGTGCCCAGTTCCATCTCATTTTGGCAGAACGCCTCGCATTTGTCATTTGTGCATTTTGTTTCCGTTAAAAATAGAAAAAGTGCCCAAAATCTAAAGATAGGTGCTTGACAACTAACCTGATGAGGTTGTATATTGAGAAAACAATATTCTAAGATCTCGATTTTAATCAAAAAATTGCTAAATCATTGTAAACATTCAACCAATAAGACGGTAAAAGGCACTGGATTTTATAGGAGTCTAACTTTCATGTGACATTGGAAAAGTGTTTAAAGGTACAAAAAAGTAGGATACACCATTTGCAAATTATTAGGAAATGTCTTACTTATTTGAAAGTAAATATTAATTGTAGGCATCCAGCAAAATGATTGTGCTAGATATTCTGTAATCGTTCTGAAAATAGGAATTTTCTAAAAAAAGAACCACTGCCTGACGCCGGTTGAAAACGATTGCGTTTTTCTTGCTTTTCTTTAGCATTCATGATTGTAAAACTGTTGACAGGTCAGTTAAACGATATTTACTATAAAATACAACTCCCTAAATCCACCTATTCATGATAATTTAAGCAATTACCAATGGTGTATCCTACCTTTAACACCAACCAGCCAGTCTTTATCATCCATTTAAAACATCCATTATTTATACAATGCACAGAGGGTTGTGAATGGCGGGAACCAGGCAAAAAGCAAATGCTCGTATGTGGCCTGGTTACATGTACAACTATTGTTACAAAAAAAAGAAAAACAAATATGAAAAAAATAACTGGCTGAAAGTACAGCTGAATTCCAGAATTAAAACAAGAATATTTAAAACTACATGTAGTACGTACGAATATAATAGACATGAAATATATGTACTACATTCTACGGGATAAATACATTATTTCATCTGAAATAAGAATATTCTTAGAGAAGTTTGTTAAACCATTTATATTACACGTACTGCCCGATGTGACAAAACAGTAAAAGGCACAGGATTTCATTGGAGTCTAAATTTCATGTGACACTGGAAAAGTGTTTAAAGGTAGGAAACACCATTGGTAATTGTTTGAATTACCATGAATGGTTGGATTTAGGGAGTTGTATATGATGCTGAGAAAAGCAAGAAAAACAGCGTTCGTTTTTAACCGACATCGTCCAGTGGTTCTTATGTTGTTCAAGTTTTTTTCGCGATCGTCGTCCGGCAATCATGAATTTTTTTTGTCTATTCGATTTTTCGGAACAATTACTGGATATCTAGCGCAATCATTTTGCTGGATGCCTAGAATCATTATTTACTTTCAAATAAGTAAGATATTTCCTAATAATTAAGTAGTAAACATTTTCAATATTTGCAAATGGTGTATCCTACCTTTAAGACCAGCCAGCCATGTCTTTATCATCCGTTTAAAACTGGCCATGTGACGAGTTCTCGACCAATGGGAATGAGTAAACTGTCTTAGGTATTTATGAATACCAGTCAATAATGACTGTTGCTTCTTAGAAGTGCAGCTGTGGTGCAGGATGGATGCATATCACAGAGCGATGATCATCACACTGCTGATCATTCCATTTCCCCTCTTGCTCTACCCATACCTCAGCACAGTCCTCATTACCACGCCAATTATCAGGTTGATTAGTCGCCCAATTTCTGAACTCCACCTCATCAGTACCATCATGACACTCCCAAGTACCTGTTTAAAACACAAATAAACAGAGAAGTGGTAATTGCAAAACAATGACTCTTCAAAACAAACATCTTACAATAATGTAGTGTTATTTTGTTAACAGTTTGTAAATTAAAATTTCAACCAACCTTCGTTCTCGAGGTCATTGCAATTAATCCAGAATTTGGACTGCATTAGTTGCAAGAGGAAGTCAGTTTCCTCCTGAGACTGTGGCAAGACCAAGACACTTCCCATCTTGATGCACTCCTCTTTTGCCTTGGACCATGTCAGGCGCTCGTTGATGGCTTTGTAGCATTTGCCACCCCACTGGATCCAAGTAGGAGGACACGCCCCTCTACGACCACCAATGGAGGCCTTACACACCCCGTTATCGCTGGTGCAACCCATCATCAGATGAAGGCTTATCAAGCCAAAGATGAACCGTTTAGACACCATCATCTCTCAGGTCTTACTCAACTGCTGTCTGCTACCGCAATGAAGTGACTGCATTTAATGTTGATTCAGTTTTGTAAAGAATTCTGCTGCCGATATTTTCTTTTAATTAAGAGACTGACGCTATCAAAATAAGACGAAAGCTGGGCTTTTGTATCATCCCTTAATATGACCTGGTGTGGTATATTGAACTAGGGCAATGACAATAGCCATTGTGACTTCAGTTCCTATCCTTGTAACAATAAGACAAATCAAATTAGGGGAATTGGCCTGAAATGCATTCAATAATATGCAAAAGCTTTAGTTGTTGCATTATTCTGAAGATGATTAGATGTATGTGTAGGTATAGACTTTATTCATGAGTTGGACATATTTAATTGAAAGTGAGTTAAAATCTTCATTTTTGCGGATAGAAATGAAAACGATGACTTAAAGTTAATTAAAATTAAGTCTTTTCTGTCCAGTCTTTTCTGAAACCAGTCTTTTCTGATGAATAATTTTAAATTTGTGATTAAAAATACCTTAATGTTTTAAGCCAGAAGCCAGAATGCAAAAATAGTATGGCACCATCCCATTGAACAGTTCACAATTTATAAAATACATTCACGTAGCTCGACCGAAATGGCTTCCTCGTGAATAAGGTCCATTGGGTTCAGATGTATGGTACCGGTACATGTGTGGATGACATGACATGAGATTGTAACAGAGTTGAACCTCGTTATCACTCGTCATTTCTACCAATTCTAAAATTAAAGGTCTTTGAATGAAAATATTTACAAAAGAGCATCTCATGTTTTGAAACAAATTGCAGACAGTGTCTATTTTACTGAATGCCAGTTTATTACATTACTCTTGTTTATAACATTATATCATTTTTCTCGGTGCTGGTTCATATTGATCAGCCCCCAATAGTATTATTCTTCAGTTCTAGTATAATTACATACTAGACCAAATACTTGTCTTTAGCGGTTCGTAAGATGCATAGAGTTGCTGGATGTAGTGATTGATTGCAATGAAAAGATGTTTCCCTATTATTGTGAGCCTGTTGACGTCTGTCGATCGTCAATACACGTACAAATTCTTACACTGTGAATACAGTGCAGTGCCCATTCAAAATGTGGCGGTTGGGAACGGGCGGATTACAGTGATCAAAGGACTTGTGCAAGTTGAATACTACGCGTTGTTTGGATCTGTCGGGCTATCACTCTAATGTCAATTAGTCATTTTTGCCAATTAATCACTCCTAATTACGTTATTGAAAATTCCGGCCCTGTCACTGTGTGCTCGGGATCCCTAAATATGAATGCTGTCGGGTCGCCGGTGTCAGAAGAAAATGCAGAGCTGCATACACAGAGACACATAGTTACAAACATACAGAGATGCAGACAGACATACATACACAAAATTGAAATAAATTGTACACAAATTGTTTATACTTTGCTAGGGTCAGCTTTCCAATTCAGGGTTCTTACTGGTCATGGAAAGTCATGAAAGTCAATTTGTCCTGGAAAGTTATGGAAAAGTTATGGAAAAGTTATGGAAAATTGGGAAAAATCTAAAAGTCGTGGAAAGGTCATGAAAATCAAGATCATGCAAGGTTATTCTTGATAAATTGACAGACTATAACCTTGTCAGTCTATTGTAGTGGTTTATTAGTATCTAATTGTAATTTTTTTCTGCAAAATGGCGTTAAATGTCATTGAAATATTTTAGTCCTGGAAAAGCCATGAAAAAGTACTGGAATTGGTTTTTCAGATTTCTGTGGGAACCCTGCAATTTGAACAAAAAGCAACTGTTAAATTCAGCCACCAACATGACCACATCTCTCTTTTGAAACATTCTCGACAGTAGAGAATAAATTCACTAATTTACACTATCTTTGTTGTGAATGCAGGAGATAGCTTTGAATCCAAATGTCAGTCAGTTCTTCTCTCTTCTGGAAGAATACGTAAGTGTTGCCATTAACTCTATTTTCTGTTTGTCAAATCATTCTGTTTTTAAATCGTTTGTTAAAATGTGCAATTTGTACTAGGGCTAATTTCATGGAGCTGCTAAGCACAAACATTTGCTTAGCACAACAAAATCTCAGTAAAAACAGGTTACCAACAAAAACTCCACATGCTTCTATAATCAGAGAACTCGACCCGTGTTTTTCTTCAACAACCAATCAGCAAGCAATTCATTTCCAGCATTCTCATTGGTTCAATCTTACCCTCTGCCTAGCCAATCAGCTGCTGACTTAATTGTTTTATTTCTATTGACAGAGAGATGTGATGAGAGTTCTCGGCTCGGTTGGTCCCCTGACTGTCCTGGTACCCACTAACCAGGCATTCGAACACATCAACCAAGATCAGGTAACTAAAACTTGTTTATCTGTGTATAATGCTGCGTTCTAATCGCGTCGTGTTTATCGTGTTCACCGTGAATTTCTCCATGTTCACGAGTAGGTTGCATTCCAAACGCTACTCGCCAAGACGCATGCGCACAGTCGAGTTAGTCGTGCGGTAAGGACATTCTTTATCGCGCTAGAACTCGTACGTGAACCAACACGCATGAGCGAGTATTTCATTCGTTTATGAAGTCGTGAACAATTAAGGAGAAAAAAAATTCACCTCGAGTTTACCACTGGTGAACACGAGTTACCAGGCGATTAGAACGCCACTTTACGACTTGTGAACTCGTGAACACGATAAACACGACACGATACGGCAGCATACGGCAGCATACAGATTGACTTCATTGTTCCTACAATAAATGAGTTTATGCGCATGGACTGTAGAGGGAGCTATTTAGAATGCTCACCAAGTTAAGAGTACACCCCGGTAAATAGGCAAAAACTCCATCTGCCAGCCTCATGAATGAAAGATATACACTTAAGTTATTCTAGATTAGAGAGTTCTGAGAGCCGATGGTAATTAAATAAATATCCACTGTACCTTTGGTCTGGACTTGGGGCTTCTGATTCTGAGTATTTTGGAAGCAATTGGGTCTTAAAGTAGCGCTTTTTAGCCATGTTGAAGGATCCTTTTTCAAAATGGCAACTTTTCTAGTTTGGAAAACATCATTCGTTTTTAGTGGTGTTCTTGTTTGAGTGAGAATAACAACAACAAAAAGTCATGGTTAACCTGCTAAAAATTGAAAATAAAATAAAAATAATGAATGAAATAAATTTAAAAAAAATGAAAATAACACCTGTGAGAGTTTCAAGTATTTTAACAAGAATGTTAAAGTCTGGGCATTTGTGTTTATACAGGGGTGCACCCCTAAGGCACAAAGACTACCTTTGCCTCATATATTAACAGTAACTTGGTCAGTTTCTTTTGGGATAACTACAAGTAGGCCACTCTAGCTTTAAATTATCAAATGATCTTATGACAAGCTATTCAAAAGTACTGTGATACAGGCAGTTCAATGTCATTCTTCGTTCAGGTTTACTTATGTGTGTTTGAATTTAGAGTACAGAAATCTGCTCAGGAAAAACATGCTTAGTGAAAACTGTTACCGGCCAATTTATCATGCATCATAAGTTGTGACTGGTCCTCTGTGTTTTTTTGGTAAGCATTGTATATTTGCTTAGCAATACGTCCTGCTCATATGATTATACTGTGTTTGGGTTTTGTTCGTTCTTTTGCTGACAGATTGAAGAATGGCGCGAAGACAACCAGTTGTCCAGGATTCTTATGAACCACGTCATTGGATGCACGGCCTTCCTAGCACCCACCAATAACGGGACCATGTCACTCACCACACTATCTGCACAACCAATACACGTCATGTACTCACTGGTAAAGTCAGCAGGATTCGCAGCAACATTTCTAACTCGTATTTCAAAGTTTTAAATATTCCTGTTTGTGGATCTTGAGTTTTCTGACCAAGAAATGCTATTTTGATTTGATTTTCAAGTTTGTTTTATTAAACCCAAACTGAAATTTGTATTACAAATGGAAGAGTTGGATTGTTAGGTTGAATTACACCTACAAATAAGAAACTTTTGCTGTAATTTCCAGAAATGGATAAATTTGGGGGTTGGATTTGGGGGTTAGTATTTTATAGAAAAAGTTGCTGAGGCTTTTGCATTGATAGTCAGCTATCTTTAAAAATTATTACAAAATAACGATGAGATTTTCTCAAAATTGTTCCCGGTTCGTATCTCAAAAATGAACAGACGCAAGGCCTGACTGTGAACAGTGAAGCTCATGTGACGACATCCAACATCCTGGCCAGTAATGGCATCATGCACACCATCGACAGAGTTCTTGTGCCCGGCCTGCTTGATCCCAGACCTGATTATCTCAACGTAAGATTTAGTACATTCATTCTTAGCAAAAAATGTCCAAAAGTTTAGATGGCAGCACCTTGCAGTCATTTTATGTTTGTTGCATATTAGTCGATCTTAATTTCTTAAACTGCAGACCAAACCATTCTACAGACCCGCTGCTGACATACATTTCCGAACTTGAACTTGGCGTGTTTATGCGTCATCCGTTTTGAATCTGGGGAAATTTTTGCATTTATATACGTCAACCGGCGCGAACTGGTTAACAGCACAGCGTGGAGGGATTAAGGTTACATAACAGCAAAAGTATAATGTACCGTAAGTGTAAGGGCTGTGGTACTTAAAATGGGCTGTTTTTTGTGTTTGTTTTTTTAACTTTTAACCATTCTGTATAATGGCAAATTCAATAGCGGGTTTTGCTCTTCACCGATGTATTTTTATAAATACTGTATACTCAGTGTTGTCCCGAGAGTTTGTTATAAAAATATCACTCGGGTGGGACTCGAACCCACAACCTCCTGGTTTCTAGTGCAGATGTATTTTTTTACCTTTAAGCTAGACTGGGTCGGGTGGCGGGTTCGAATCTAAAGATTCCTTGATCTTTTATTTTTTTTTTTTTTTTTTTTTTTTTTTTTTTTAGGTATAATTGTTATTAGAAACTTGCTCATGAGGTTTTTCTTGTTTTGTAGAGTGTCTGGGAGCCCTGTCTCAAAGCTATACACTAGAACATTAGTCAGTTGTGCATTTTTATTGTTTGAAGCAGCAAAAGTTTTCAAAATCTACTAAAGAATGGTGACTCACTACTTACCTGATGAAGTGTGAATGTTGTGTATTCCAAGAAAATAAAATAAGATTTTAATGTCAACACAAAATTTAATGAGTCGCAATTTAAATCGGCATGGATGTGGATGTGTGCGCATTATAAGATTCATTATCATTATTATTATCACACTGGACTGACAAATAATAGTGCCCACACACTCACACAACTACAAAAGGAAATTTCCAAAAATGCATCTTTGTGACGTATCTTTGGAATTCCCGTCTTTCCCACTTTAACCCTTTCAGGACCTGCCTTTGGATTTAGTGGCTACAAACACCACCTACAGCATCTTCATGGGCCTGATGATTCGTTCAGGTCTTCTAGAAGTCCTCAGCCTGCGCATAGCTCTGCCGGTTACCATCTTCATGCCTACCGATGAGGCCTTCTTGGAGCTGTACCCGGGCAAGCTGGCCGAGCTGCGAGACCCTAGCAATGTGGGGAAGATGAGAGAGTACCTGTCCTATCATATCATACCTCGCCGAACAGTAAGTTGCTCGAGCTTCGGTTAGTTGACTTGGTTAAGTCTTCTGAAGGTGTTATCTACATGTAGATCTTCTTAACCAGAATGCGCCAGGATTATTTTGACATTGACCAGGCCCAGACGCGAGTTTTTTACGAACCTAGATCAGCAACGGGTTTAGGCTGGCATCTGTGGGTAACACACCCTGATATTCTGGCCTCGCTCACAGGGAGCCAGTTGATGACAGATATTTCCAGCCTTGCTTCCTCAAAGGAGAAAGAGAGAGATAAGAGACATGTTGTGGTGTGTTCCTCTTGATTAGCACTACAGCTTTTTGCAAAGTGAGATGAAAATCAATTTTTACCTGCTCTAATAATGATCAATTTGTTAACAGATTCACACCACACAGATCGCTAACCACGGACTCCAGGGTACTACATTACAAGGCTCCAACATAACCATCGAATGCCAGCGAAATCAGGTCAGTAAATTTCATCAACTGCGTGTGGCATGATGTGATGCGAGCATATCAGATCAGAGCTGAATTAAAGGCATCTGTGGGGTGATTGATATGTTCGTGGCCGAAGTTAGAAGAAGTCGGTTTAAGAAAATCAAACACATTTACCGTTCAACATAGTCCTCTCCTACATTAACACACTTGGTCTAGCAGTCATGGAGCATACAGATCCCTTTTGAGTAGAATCCATCGTCTTGGGCCTCCAGGAAGTGGTCCACAGCATCACTGACGTCATCATCCGAGGCAAGATGGTGACCACCGAGCTCCTTTAACTTTGGGAAGAGATCAGAAGGTGCCATTTCAGGAGAATACCAATAGGTGTTTGACCGGTTCCAATCCACATTTCTGGATGGCAGCCATGGCCACTATGGACGTGTGGGCCAGAGCATTGTCCTGGTGGAAGAACACCCCTCTTGTCAGCTTTCCATGCCAATTTTGTTTTTATTTCTCCTGTAGTTGCTTCAGGTGATCAGCGTAGTAGGCCCCGGTGATAGTTTGACTTTTTTAAAAAACTTTGTGTGTAATCATTCAGTGAATTCAGTGAAAACTGTTTAGCTCATCTCTTTTTAACTTAGGCCAGAAACTTATCAATCACCAATAATAAAACCTCTCCAAATCCAAAGAAGAATGTTCAACAAGTTACCTCTTGAAGTTTCAGCTTATTGGATATTACGATTTTCAAGATAACTGTAAAAAAAACATGTACCTTTTGATTACAAAAGACAATTTTGTCTTCAGCATTTTGTAGAAATTAGTCCATTTAGTTTGTCGGAAACACCAACATTTCTTGCTTCTTCTAAATGACATTGAGCCCGACAGAATACCATCAGGGTGTTTAGTATTAGTATGATCTTTAATTGAAGTAAGCTTTTTTTTATAAAAAATCAATAGGTGACTTTTATGTTTACTTACATTTTGGAAATCCACGTTAAGTGTATTTTACGTGTTTATTGTTGTTTTTCTTAGGGTTTTTCAGTGAATCGAGACTCCAAGATTATTGACACGGAGACACCATTTAAAGGAGGTCTGTTCTACGGCTTGGATATGGTTCTTGAACCCCCTAGCATCGGTGGTCGATGTGACATCATAAAAAATGTCACATTCTCTGTGAGTTGGTCCCAACATATTTTTTATTTGTCAGTAACTGTTTTCTGAATTATAGTATTAAACCGGAATTTTCTTTGAATACTCACAACTTCAGTTTCACGGAATTGTAAAACTGCAGAAAAAAGTTCTAAGTAAATTTCTCAAATAAGCCATTATACAAATATTGAATGCTTTGAGTGGTGTAGTATATCTAGCCTCTCTCGGTGATACATGGAGCATTCCGTTTTCCTTCGGCTTCGCCTCGGGAAAATATAATGCTCCATGGATGACCGAGAGAGGCTAGTTTTACACCACGAGATAAAGCGGGCCATTACCTGATAATGCACAGCGCGACCTAATACCCTTTTTGTGGAGCCGGTCACAAATTATAGTCTGTTTGTTTGTTCATATTCCAATAATTGCAGACAAATTGCCACTCCTGCCGTCGAACTATCACTTGCCCGCTGGGATCTATGCCAATTGTAAGTACTGAAACAGACTGGGAAGGTTTCATTAGTCAGACAGACGGGTGCAAAATACGATAGAATTGTTCACTTGATGATAAAAGCATGAAGTATGGTACAAAGTCCGACTATGTCATGAGAAAACAAAATGGATATAGATTGAAATAAAAAAATATAGATTGAATAAAAAGCAATGGCAGCCATTTTGAAAATTGCTTGTTATTCTACCGTAATGTTTTTCAAAGGACAATTCTGCGATGGCCCTCCATCCAAATATCTTTCTCATAACATACTCTGATTGTGTGCCAAATTTCTTGCTTTTATCATTTGATTAAACAATGTTTATACCAATCTGCCTGGTTACATAGTTGTACAAAATGTGTTTTCCTGTAACATTTGTTTCATGGAGTGTTTGTGACGTGATTATCACAATGATTGCCGATGGGAAGTGCCAGCATTATGTCATGTCTGTGTCGCAGCTTTTAAGAGCTCGGTGAATAAACCTGGAGATGTCTTCATCAAATTTTATAATAGTGTAGTTTACTTTGACGTTTCCTACGACTTTTCTCATGCAGTGTTGCCAAACATCTTTGCTTAAAGGTAGGATACACCATTTGCAGATATAAAAAAAATATATACTACTGAACTATTAAGAAATATCTTACTTTTTTGACAGTGAATAATGATTCCAGGCATTTAGCAAAATGATTGCGCTAAATATCCTGCAATTTTTCTGAAAAATAAAAAAAAAATTGAAAAAAAATACGATCGCCGAACGGCAATCGCGAAAAAAAAAACCTAAAAACAAAGAAAACTGGCCGACGCTGGTTCTATGATGTATAACTTTGGACAGGTCAGTTAAACAACATTTGCTATGAAATACAATCCCCAAATCTGCCCATTCCTGATAATTCAAACAATTACCAATGGTGTATACTACCTTTATTAACAAACTTCAAATTCATTCAGTTAAATACTGGTACTTTAACCTTAATAATGCTTGCTGTATAATGCTTTGTCTTGAAATTTTGTCCGAAATTGAAAACAACTGAGGTGTCTAGAAACTGGGCACAGTTTTCTCTAATGTGGCGCACTTGAATAAATTTCAAAAAGCTAGCATGTAAGAATTTCATTAAAGTTCACCAATTCTGATAAATCACTATTACCTACGCTCACATTCATAATTTGACATTCATCTCGTCTCTTGGGACAGGAGGGACAAACTGAGGAGTGTTTCTACTCGGTTGGATGGTATAATTACCAGAGGGGATGTATGCCTCAGTGTGTCCGTCAAGAAGTAGAGCCCCACTGCTGTAACTACCACTATGGTCTAGACTGCTTAGGTATGAAGAAATCCAGTATAATAAAATAAAGCACACATTCTAGAAAAAAAGAAATAAATCAAGATTAAAAACAAAACACCAACTGTTTTTAGCTTTATTTGTTAATCAACCTCGTTACCAGGGCAAACGAGGCTTCCAAAATCCATATTGTACAGGTAAGGTGCAGATTTGAAGAAAAAATTCATACGTGACAGGCGTTCAGGAACACGTGCGCGCATTACATTCAGGGCGTGCAGTTTACAAAACACGCGCGCAGTACGCACTAAAGAGCCAGTCAGCGTCATTTACGCATTCTTCCTGGCCAGGGGTTAGTGAAGGAATGCGCATGTGCCCATGGACTCGAGGCTATTTGTTAATGTACAAACTGTAAAAATATAAAAAGTCTAATCTTTTTCCCCAAAATGACAGAATGCCAGAAGGAATTCAAAGAAGAATTTATTTAGAGTCATTAATAATTGGGTTGGTTTCTTTTTGCTCGATTGTAAAAGGTATAAGTACTATCCCTTTAATTTTGGGTAGTGTCCAAAATATAAAAGTAAAAAACAAACCATAGAAATCCAACCAGCAGAGAATTGTAATTGTTCATTCCCCTCCCCCTTTCACCAGAGTGTCCCGGGGGTAAACGTAACCCGTGCAGCTGGCATGGTATCTGTGAGCACGGCATAACAGGCACGGGATATTGTGTCTGTGATGAGGGATATACTGGAGTAGCATGTGAGCTGTGTGTACCAGGACGACATGGACCAAACTGCCAAGGTACGAATTCTCTCTTCCCCCCCCCCAAAAAAAAAAAAAAAAAAAAAAAAAATGAGAGGATTTTACCAAAACATTTAAATTCAAATTTAACGTTCTGCGCAACTGAACGACGTGAAAGTGGTGCTGGTGTAGTGTGAATTAGGGACTATAATATAAGGACTTGTTGGTCACTGTGGACATGCCATATAAAAAAGAGTTCAACCAATACAAATGATTATTAAATATGTCAGTGTGAATTAACCAGTTCGTGTCGGAGGACGTATATACACACAAAGTTTTCCCAAGATTCAAAACGGATGAGGCATAAACACGTCATGAGCAAGGCCAGAAATGTCTGTCAGCAGCAAGCAAGGCCGGAAGAACGTGGGTGTGCTTCCCGGTACCATCGGCCTGAACCCGCCTCGGATCGAGTTTCGTTAAATATAATCCCTCGCCTCGGCTCAGTGATGTTAAAATAATCCCGGCGCGAACTGGTTAAATTTGTCGGAAATTATTAATTACTTCTCTTCTATCTTGGCAGAGTGCCAGTGCACTAGCAATGGGCAATGCGACGATGGTCTGTCGGGTACCGGCCGTTGCTTCTGTGATCTAAACTACATGGGTACCATGTGTGAGACGCCCTTGCTCGTCACGCCGACCTGCGACCCGTTTTGCCACATCAACGCTCTGTGTCGACCAGGCAACACTTGCGACTGTCGCCCAGAATACTATGGCAATGGTTACTCCTGCACAGGTAATATCTAAGGCCTCAGATACTATCTTAACACTAACCCTAGGTCTTTTTGGCTAGGGACCATCCTCAATCCTGCAAAATCCTCCAATTGCCACCATGTACAAATTGGATTCATCCTCAATTCTCCAAAATCATCTGGTATTTCTTGAATTTGTGTATTAGAGGGGTGATAATTACCTCAGACCTTCAAAATTCTCCACTCATCAATGCAATGGGTTTAATAATTAGGTGCCAATGAAATCCTATAATTGTCCAATGGAGCAATAGTGCGTAATAGTGAGTAAGTGCCGTGGCCTCGTGGTCTGGAGCATTGAATTTGTCTGCGAGTAGTTCTGTAGGTTGGAGGTTCGAGCCTGGCCTGGGCTATGACACTTCTACACCTAATATGAGTAGAAGCATTATTAATGCCTTGCAGTGGACTAGTTACCCACCCCAACCCTATTCATACTGTAATCAGAGATCAGATTGTCTTGTTTCAGTGTGAGGGGCTGGTTCTTCCACACTTTCCTCTGCAGCCTATACCTCGAGTGGTTTTTGGCCTTGTCATGAGCGATTTGCATAAACAAAATAGGATATCCTTGGAAGTAAATTTGACTTGAAAATTGTAATTTGTTTGCCACTTCTCTCCCATTTCATGCAGTGATCAACCAGTGTAGATTTGACAATGGCGGCTGCAGCTTGTATGCCGACTGCTCTCAGGTCAACACAGAGGTCACGTGTCGTTGCCATAACAACTACGAAGGCGATGGTTATATATGCCAGCCTATGGATCCCTGCATGACGGATCGCGGCGGATGCAATGTTGATGCAACCTGCAAGTTGACTGGCCCAGTGAGTTAATAGTTCAACAAAAACAACGCTACTTTTGAGTCAAAACCTTGGATGTGCGATAGTATTGTTTTTGCCAACTTGTTTTGTCTTCTAGACAACTGGACACAGCACTCACATTATCTTTCATGGACTTTAAATATAGTATACATCATTTGAAAACATAACAAAACTAAACAACTAAATTATTATGAAATACCTGTGTACCTTACTCATTTCAGATCCCTGATTTTTGAAACTTTTTTTTCTGACCATAGAGGTATCTAGTGTCATTCCATTTGGGTTTAAACACTTAACCAGTTCGCCCTGGAGGACGTATGTACACGCAAAAGTTTTCTCCAGATTCAAAACGGATGACGCATAAACACGTCACGAGCAAGGCCGGAAATGTCTGTCAGCAGCGAGCAAGGCCGGAAATGCGTGGGTGTGCTTTCCGGGGCCTGTATCCGGCTCGGATCGAGTTTCGTTAAAAATAATTCCGCGCCTCGGCTCGGTGATGTTAAAATAATCCCCGCACGAACTGGTTAAGGCTCCGTGGTTCTGGTGGAGATTGATGAAAATCTGAAAACAAAGCCAAGATTTTAAAAAAGGCTTCAGACGGCCATCACTGGCAAAGGAATCACCCATATTTTATTAAATTTTCAAAGTGAACAAAGAAAACTGGCAGAAACAGGATTTGAATCTTCAACCTCTAGAGTCACCTAGTTAGTTTTCATTCGGGATTTGTTTGACGAATTAGCAATATTTTATTAATTACATTGTATACATATCCTGCTTATTGCACACCCACAGAATTCCAGATCATGCACCTGCAACCCCCCTCTTGTCGGCGATGGTATAACCTGCTCAGTGCCACCGGATAGACCAAGTTTGGCGTGTAACTTTGACAACGGGGGATGTCATGAGAACGCCTTGTGCTATGACAACTCAGAGAGTCCTAGTAAGCACAGAACTGAGTCCAATTTTACGGAGCTGCTAAGCACCAACATTTGCTTAGCATGAACATTTGTCCTTGGCCAAAAACAGGGTTACAGACCAAATTTTTACCTGATGTTTATTGTGATTGCTTAGCATGAAAAAAAACATGGATTTTTGGCTGGTAACCTATTTTTACTGAGCAAGACTTGTTTGTGCTAAGCAAATGTTTGTGCTTTATAGCAGCTCCATGTAATGGCCCCAGATATGTTGTAGAGTCCCATCTTTGGAAGTTCCCATTAGAAGTTGGTTCAAAATGAAAGTCTTAGAATTTTATTGTTTTGGAATATACAGCAAGTTTCGTGAAATGGATCATACGACGTGTGATTTTGGATCATGTGACACGTTACACATTGTAATTTGAGTTGCGACACGTCGCAGAGCTTTGTGAAATTGACCCAAGTTTCACAGGCATTTTCTCTAGGAAAAGATAATTAGGTTCTGGAAAAAAAGGTTTCAGGCCACTTTGGGCAAATTTTGAATTGAAATCAAAGTCTTAGAATATTGTTTTCTTGGAATATGCATTATTCACAGAGCTAAAACTTTACAAGGTTAGTTGTCAAGCACCTTTCTTTATAGTTTGAGCACTTTTGCTGCTTCAAACGATACAAATGCACAACTGACAAATGATCTACTGTCCGTTTAATACTCCAATAGTCTTCTGAAAGTACACTGGCCCAAAACAGAGTTTCACCGGGAGGCAAATGATATATATCTGATAGTTTTTTCCTATTTTATCTGTGGCTGCAGTTGGGCCGCCTTCTGACTCGGACCGGCCTCAGCCATCCCCAACCCGTCCCGTTGGACGGACTCGGGTGGGTAGGGGAGTGACCTGTAAATGTAAGCCTGGCTACGTGGGTACGGGCCTGCTGTGCAACGGCAACGCTTACGAGACGTTGGGGAGCTTGACAAAACTCTCAATTTACTATCATGTGAGTATTTCTGTGAGCGCTGTCATTTCACAGATCAAAAGCCGTGTTCCCATTGGACTTTGTTTTTGTAAACGTACCGCGACTTTTTTGTAGAATGACAAAATTAAATACAATGGGAACATGCAGGTTTTCTCGCAAGTGTTAGGACAGCATTGATTGTAAAATGCATATCAAATATGAAAATCCCACCATTGTTAACATTTAACCCTGTATATGGAGAATGGTCATTGTTGCAAAGTACAAGTGAATATATCTTATTGCAATTGGACCTAATTCACAAAGAAAATAAGATGTCTTGAACATTTTTAAAGTAACGATGCCAGTTTGTCACAGCACCTTTTTGTATCTCATTATAGTTGTTCATTAAGTCTTGTGTTTGGCTGTTATTCACTTGTGTATAATTATTTATCTAATGCTGCTAACTGTAATGTATTTTGTTTATGTTTCCTAGGCTTTGGTAGGTTATGCAAAGCAGTATCCAGCAGAAGGACTCAAGCTTGTTAATGAGTTAAAGAACGAGTCTTCTATATTGACACTTTTTATTCCCATCAATACGGCTGCATTAGCCAACACGGTAAGTGCCCTTGCAGTGTCATCGGTCCTTGCGTTTACAGCTCTGTGCTTTTGGAGTAAATAGTCACCTACCTTTAACCACGTCCTCGGACGTGTGTACACGCAAAGTTTTTCCGGAATTCAAAACAGATGACGGATAAACACGTCACAACCAATAAACAGCTCGCGGCGAGCGAGGTCGGAAATATCAGGGTGTGCTACCCACAGATGTCGGCCTATTGTTACACTGACCTTAATAAAGTTGTGTGTTTGTGGATGCTGGAAAAACCAAGAGAACAAATATTCTAGTAGCTGGTTCCCTGACCCTACTTCAGACAAAACAGAGCAGTTTACATATGAAAGGGAATTATCAGGTCAAGGAACTAGACTAGCTTGACTAAATTTTGTAAGTCGGGGCCAGTATTTGAAAATAGTCAGAATTCCAATGATAGTCTGCCAACAATAATTGGAAATTTAAAAAAACAAAAAACATTTTTGACAGCACATTACATGCAGCTGCCAGGATTTCACAGGTTGCTTACGACTATTATTTACTTAGTCCTTTCATAATAATTCAGCAATTTATTTTTCATTTTATGAAGATGTTTGACAGTTTTTTCTCATTTAAAAAAAATGAATTATTGCAATCAAATTATTTGTTTTAATTCTTTTCTTCTTTTCTTTTATCAGAATTTCACAGATATTGTCATCGGTAACCACATAGTGATTGGCAAGGCATACCGCAAGGATCAACTGGTACCCGACCTATCCATGACTACATGGTCCAAGCGAAAACTGACCGTAGCAGTGTCCAGTGATGGGGTGAGTCGAGCACAAACCAAACTTCTTAAAACATGAAAACCAAACTTCTTAAAACTGACCGTAGCAGTGTCCAGTGATAGGGTGAGTCGAGCACAAACCAAACTTCTTAAAACATGAAAACCAAACTTCTTAAAACTGACCGTAGCAGTGTCCAGTGATAGGGTGAGTCGAGCACAAACCAAACTTCTTAAAACATGAAAACCAAACTTCTTAAAACTGACCGTAGCAGTGTCCAGTGATGGGGTGAGTCGAGCACAAACCAAACTTCTTAAAACATGAAAACCAAACTTCTTAAAACTGACCGTAGCAGTGTCCAGTGATGGGGTGAGTCTAGCACAAACCAAACTTCTTAAAACATGAAAACCAAACTTCTTAAAACTGACCGTAGCAGTGTCCAGTGATGGGGTGAGTCTAGCACAAACCAAACTTCTTAAAACATGAAAACCAAACTTCTTAAAACTGACCGTAGCAGTGTCCAGTGATGGGGTGAGTCGAGCACAAACCAAACTTCTTAAAACATGAAAACCAAACTTCTTAAAACTGACCGTAGCAGTGTCCAGTGATGGGGTGAGTCGAGCACAAACCAAACTTCTTAAAACATGAAAACCAAACTTCTTAAAACTGACCGTAGCAGTGTCCAGTGATGGGGTGAGTCGAGCACAAACCAAATTTAAAAGCTTCAGTATACCTTATGCAGCTATCTACAATTTTACCAGCCAAATTACTGTTGAATAGCTTAAATGTAAGAGAGTTAAGACGTCCTATCCGATGGTTTTTGCGTACGTTAGATGGCGCTCGCATCGATGGCATATGCGCGCTGCATACCGCGGTTAGGACTCCTTGGAACCAAGACTATTTATGATGCTGTGGACATGGGGTATCTTTAAGAAAATATTTCTAAAAACCCACAAAATTCATAAGTTTATCCTCAAAGATTTTGTTCTCCAAAGTCCTACTTTTTACCTGCTTTTTTGATAATGTTAATTGTACTTTTCTCCTACATTTTTACCTGTGTCTGCTTAAAAGCCTGATATATGTGTCTCTCCAAAAGAGCTCTCATTAATCGTCAAGATGCACGAGACCTCCAAGGAAGAAGAATTGTGATGTATTTCACAAAAATCTTAACAACAATTTGCCAATATTCATGTCAAAGAATGTCTTCCTATCTTCCTATCAGAATGACACCTTGATTAACAACGCTGCAGTCAGTTTGTTTAATATACCCACCACTAATGGCGTGCTTCATATCGTCTCTGAACCAATAACGGCTGGCTTGAATAAATTCAACGATGTAAGTGCTGGGTTTTTTTCCTTTCATATTTCTCCCATATCTGTATTTCTATAAAAAGTGTTTTATTGACGTTTATTGAGTACAGCCAAGACATTCTTCTGGCAATACAAAAAAAATCAATTTTGTGACTTCTGTCACTTTTTATTCGAAGCCTAGAGAATTTCTTACATAGCGAGTTATAGTTTGAGATAAAACTTGGTTATGTTTAGCATTCCCAACTAGAGATATAAATATCCAATGTTAAAGTAAAAGGTCAAGGTCAAAAATGACCAAACAAACAATTCCAGCAAATTTAAAGAAAATCTGTGAGATTTGACCTAGCGTGAGTGTTTGATTTGACACGGAATGACCCATGCATGTTCACTTTTCACACCTACAGAGAAAACAAGCTAATTTGACTCTCACTGTGAACGCTTTTTCAACCTTAATTTTTGATGGTGATCCCCTTAACCGTTTTCTTTCATTTTGTGACCTGGGGCCAATTTCATAGAGCTGCTTAAGCAAATTTGTTGCTTAAGCACAAAAACTCTTGCTTAAGCACAAAAACTCTTGCTTAATAAATCAGGTAAGGAGCCAAAATTCCATGCGATTGTTATGCTAAGCTAACAACAGCCAAGTAGCAATCACAAATAATATACATCACATGGAGTTGTGGCTGGTAAGCTGGTTTTAATAAGCAAGAATATTTTGTGCTTAAGCAATTTTTATGCTTAAGCAGCTCTATGAAATTGGCCCCTGGGGTTTTCCGTCCACTTCTAAAACTGTAAACATTGTCTTTTCTCTTTAACAGGTTACTTGAGGCTTACGAGCCACAGTGCCTAGTGGTCCTTGGTTTCATTACCTGAACAAAGTAATAGTAATAAAAAAAGCCTATTTATTCGTATTTGTCCACGTTACATCCGACAGGTAAACCTACATGGAGGCACGTCCATCAGTAGAATCTTTGCCGGAATTCTCATCACGGTCTTTGTCATCATACTCCTCGTGTTCGTCGCATTTATAATCTTCATCAGAGTAAAGAGGAAACGGCAGTCTGGTTCCCGCCATGTCATCTCGCGTTACAGTGTTGTAAGTCTGTGTGAGATTTCAGTCTGGTTCCCCAGGACCAAGATTGTATTTTAATTAAACATAATATATTATTTTGTAAGCTCGCTGTGAGCCGGTCACTAACATATATATTTCCTGTCTTGCTTGTGACGTGTTTATCTGTCATCTTTTTAAAATTCCGTATAAATTTTGCGTATATACTTGTACTCCGACACGAACTGGTTAAACCCCGACACTTAATTACCTCCATCCACTGGTAGGAAAATAGTTTCTTCTGAGTGGGTCAGCAAGAGCCCTGTTGAATTTTAAAAAAATACATTTTTTATGGACAGAACGGTGGCACAGAAGACGGCAGCGTGACGTTCAGTCGTAGCAACACGATACCAGAGGAGGAAGAGGAAGATGATGATTCCGAAACGGCATTCCGCAATCCTACATACCACGGCCGTGCTTACAACTCAGTAGAAATGGATAGTGACACCATCGGCTTTGCAGATGTAAGTAGGACTGTCAAGTTTGTCTCTAACGTACTAACTCAAAGTACTAACATTTAAGTAGAATTATCTAACCATAATTGCTGGATTCTCTGTCTGTTTGTGTGTCCGTCCGTAATTTGATTATCTTCAGAACCAGGCACTGTATGAAGTTGAAAATCGACGGGTGTATTGTTCAGGACCCAAGAATGTACAGCGTCAAGTGTAAAGTTGTTTGGATGAGCGGTTCTAAAAAAAGGCAGCAATATCCGAGGCCTCGACCTGCAATTATGGCTGTATAGACCGCCACGCACTGCTGCATATTGTGAACAGATACTGCACTCTATAGACCATGTGCCCTCTGACGTCACGTGTTTACATTTATATTCAAATGTGCCCGGCAGTGATGCGCACACATCGTGTTTTACATAATATTTGCTTAAAGAGTGACGTCGCAGGTCAGATCGCCTTTGAAATATGTGACCTCGGTTGTCATCTCTTAACCAAATTTATGTAAAACATGATGCGTGCTCATACTGCCGGGCACATTTGACTACAGATGTAAACAGAGGGCACATGGTCTATACCACCACGTTTGCAGGTCCACCGGAGGCCAAGCAATTTGCCCGCTCCGAACAGGCACAATGTGTTGATGAATGGCCCGGCCTCTAAAATGGCGCACTTTCTCTGCTTGGGCAATATTTTTCTTAAATTTCACAGTAAGTGAATTTTCATGAATCTCTACACATTATCATTTGTTAGCCTTGGGTTTATCTACCCGTTACAAAGTTATAAAAGAAATTGCATTGTGGTGTGATTTTCAAATTTTCTTTTAAAGTGCACAATAAACCCTATACAAATGTGCCCCAAAATTAGAAGTTTATTTTCTCACAAACTTACAGGTGGGTGGAGATAATAATGATTTATCAGAACTTGTCGGCTTGGCATTCTTGTATGTTCCCTTGAGATTTGCCAAGATTTGTTCAGGGACACTCGGTCAATTTTGTGCCCAATTTTCGTACGCCACCGATTTTGAAATTCAGACTAAATTTTACTGCAATAAAGAGGTTCACTAGGGTTTAACAGTGCTGGTAAAACTGCTGGTATTTAACCTAACTAATATGAATTTTGTCAACAAACTACATTCTCTACTCTAGAGACTATAATGGGATGCTTGTGAGTAATAACAACTCTCTGTCTCTACTATCACCCTTGCTTTAAAAGTTTGTCGTTAACAAATTCGCAATCTTAACATCGTGGAATATTACCTTTCTTTTCCAGCAAGCAAAATGCTAGTTGTTTCGCTAGAAACCATTGGTACATAGGGCCTAGGAAACACTGTCACGATTTTAACGACCATAGCCCAAGATTCCCAAAATTTGGGTGATTCCTGGACAAACTCGTAGCGGCATCTTGGTGGATCCTGATGAATCTTGATGAGTTGTCATGAATCTTGGCTCGTCGGAAAACTCCCCCGACATTTTTGAACTGTTTACAACTGTCGTAGCGGTGTTATGATTTTTGTCAAACCATAGGGCAGTTGCAGTTTGATCGTAACTCAATCACGCACAGTCGTAGCACCATCTTGTAGCCATTCTTGGCCTTCCGTGGTTTATTTTTATCAGGAATCACTACGAATACCCGTGACTGACCAGGTCCAGATATTAGGCCCATTATATATTGGAAAATCGCCTGGAATCGTAGTGAAGCTTGACAAAACGGCTGTAATCGTAGAGTAGTCCTGACTAGTCCTGACGCTATCGTAGTACACCATTAGTAGAACCGTAGTACACCATTTTCTCCTGATTCATCCCAATTAAAACTGCTACGACTAATCAGGGGGCTGCGGTCACAAAAACATGACAGTGTGACCATATCTTTACTTGTGAGGACCTTTATCACAAGATGTGTGTGATCTGTTAATAACGGTTATTTTGCCTGCCGCCATCTCCTTGATATCAACAGAAGGCAGTCTAGTAGTAAATGGGGTGCTACATCATCGCAAGGTTAGTGTAAAGGTGCATCAAGTCTGGCACCACGAGTCCTCACATATTCGCTGTGTTTCATTGCCCAAACCCCTGCTCATGTGTCAACATAACTACCCGACTACCGTGCTTCCATCTGCTAACATATTGACAAGCTTTGTGCTCTCTCTTTCACCCAGTGATTACGGATTTCTTCATACTTTCTACTGTCTTGTATTCTGTTGTTTTCCCCCCTCAGCTTGACTTCACCAGAGCTTACTAAAAGGCAAAAAACAGGCCAGCGCCATTAATATACTTAACGAGTGTAAGGTAATTGATTTTAACCATGTAGCGTTCAGGGAATATGTACGAGGGGTAATTGATAAGTTTGTAGCCTAAGGTAGAAAGAGTCGGTTTTAGAAAATCAAACACATGTATTTGTCAACAAGTCCACTCCTGCATTGACACACTTAGTCCAGCAGTCATGAAGCATAGAGATCTCTTCTGTGTAGAATCCATCATCTTGGGCCACTAGGGAGTGGTTTACATCATCAATGATGTTATCATCTGAGGCAAAATGGTGACCACCAAGCTCCAGGAAGCTGTTCAACCAGTTCAAATCCTCATTTCTGGATGGCAGCCGTGGCCACTGTGAAGGTGTGGGCTGGAGCATTGTCCTGGTGGAAGAGCACCCCTCTTGTCATCTTCCCACACCAAATCTTTCTTCCGTAGCTATTTTAGATCAGCTTAGTAGATCCTGGTGATAGTGTGACCATTTACAAACTTCCTGTGTAATTATTAAACAAGTGGAGCTGCATACAAATTCATTGAAAACTTTAATATCTCATCTCTCTACCAGAGGCGACAAACTGATCAATCACCTCTCGTATATTGCATTTCTGAAATTGTTTTTTGTTTTTCAAATTTGCTTGCTTTTTTATTGGCATGAAATGAAAAAAAAATTCAGGACAAGTTTGGGGGTATTTCTAGAAGTGTTTTTAGCAAGTCCTATAAAACCAGAGAACAAGTGTAAAGACGGGAATGGTCCACATTATTTTTAAGGCCCCCCAAAAATACTTCTGTTTCCGATTACAAGGCCTTCCCAATTAGGGTAGGTAGGTAGGTAGGTTTGTTTGTTTTCTTTTGGGTATTTTTTGTGGGGGTGGGGGGGGGGGGGGAGGAATTTCCTTCGTTCCCGACACAATGGACACATCGCTTAAGTTAATTTTGTTTGTGTACAACAATAGGCCTAAATAAACCACAGGGAATCAGCATTCACTTCTGTAAGTTCTGTTTAATGAAAAAAAACAAAACGATAACAGCTCAAAGATTGCAAAATGAGCATCGTTTAGCTAACATGATACATTATTGATACAAATATTTTTATTAGAAAGATAGAGGTCGGGCGTATTTTTTATTTTTTATTTTTATTTTTTTGGGGGGATGGGGAATTGTCATAAAATAAATAGGAGTGGGGTTCAAAATAGGGCCGGTCGGTTGGTAATTGGAAACAGAAGTTAGTTTGGTTTTTTTGCCTTATTTTTTTGATTATTTTAATATCACTGAGCCGAGGCGCGGGATTATTGTTAACGAAACTCGATCTGAGGCGGGTTCAGGCCGATAGTACCGGGAAGCACACCCACGCATTTCCGGCCATTCCCGCTGCTGACAGACATTTCCGGCCTTGCTCGTGGCGTGTTTATGCATCATCCGTTTTGAATCTAGGGGAAACTTTGAGTATATACGTCCTCCGGCGCGAACTGGTTAAAGTCAAAGCTCAGAATTTATTTGGGGAATTTAATCTGAAAATCAATTCACAAAAAAAAACAGTTTTATGTCTTAGGTAATCATTGCATGCTTACTGTCAATCATTGCATGCTTACTGCCAATCATTGCCTGCTTACTGCCAATCATTGTATGCTTACTGCCAATCATTGCATGCTTACTGCCAATCAATGTATGCTTACTGTCAATCATTGCATGCTTACTGCCAATCATTGCATGCTTACTGCCAATCATTGCATGCTTACTGCCAATTATTGCATGCTTACTGCCAATCATTGCATGCTTACTGCCAATCATTGCATGCTTACTGTCAATCATTGCATGCTTACTGCCAATCATTGCATGCTTACTGCCAATCAATGCATGCTTACTGCCAATCATTGCATGCTTACTGCCAATCATTGCATGCTTACTGCCAATCAATGCATGCTTACTGCCAATCAATGCATGCTTACTGCCAATCATTAACCTAATCAGTTGAGCTAATCTGCATCATACACAAATTCACCTTTGTGTTTGTTAATACTAGAAACGTTGTTAATTATGAATGTCACATGATTTTCTGGTAACTAAACCCATTAATCCAACAGCAGCATGAGTATATTGTCAGTGCTATTTGGCAACTATAAACACATTTCTTTAGACTTGTTTCATTTTTGTTTTAACTGTTTCTATTTTAATTCCAGAGAGACAATTTGTTTCAAGAGAGACTCAAATCATTCATGAAATGTATAGAAAAACTTCTTTTTGTTTAAATCACAATTTATTTTTGTTTTCAGTCTACTCACAGTTTTTATATATTTATAAAATTAATTCTGACTTAAAATTAACATCTGTTTGTATTTTGGGCCTGTTTGTTTCATACATGAGAATATGTGATCCAGCACTGCGCCGTGCGAAAAGAATGGTACCACTTTCACTCATCAAATCCAAATACACAAGAGAAATGCCGTCTGCTTTGAATTTTGTAGGCAGACAGACTATTTGCGATATAAAACTATCTAAAATCTCCACAAAAGGTAAATTAATCATACTATTTTAAATCATGAACATTCTTTAAAAAATATATTGTCACAAAAGCTCATTTCATGTTTTACATCTTTAAAAATAATCAATTTTTATGTCCGTCCGTTGTGAATGTCGCCATCTTGGATCTTGCTGACCCACCTCGCGAGCAAATCCTTTAAACGTGATCTGGATCAGCTATTGATGCTCCAGATCACCAAATCTGTGCAAAACAAACAGGCCCTTTGTCTTTGCACTCAGTTTGAATAACAGCGTTTACTCTTCATTTCAGACATTGTAAATCCAACAAGAACGAAAGTGTGCTGATCAAGACTCAAGATGCATAGAGAGATATGAGTGAAGAGGGACTCCAGACTCGACAACACGTCTTGAACCACAATAAGCCAATATCCACAATAAGCCAATTCCATGTTTCACTCGTGCATGTGCAAACCCGCCTTGACCTCAATTTGTTTTTAGGATAAACAAACCTTTCCGGTCGACAGCAACGTCAGGGATACACGTTTGTCTATATTTAGCTTGATATTTCTTCATATTTTGTGCTTTAAATTGGAAATTTTCGGATCTAATTGATAGATAAATACAAAAAATATTACAGAAATCTATATTTCAGAATCCTAAATGATGACAGTAGGTTTTCTGGTAGCAGAAAATCCCTACCAGCTTGCAGTACGCTGTCACAACACGAATGGCAAGTCTGTACATGTTGGTTTGTATTTCTATAGCACATTTCCGTGCGTGCACGAGACATGGAATTGGCTCATAGACAGATGAAGAATGTGTAGTTACAATAAGATCAATCAAGAACAAGGCTTGATATGTGACAGAATTATACAAAAACCATTGATAGGGAAAACACAAGTCAACCAGAACCCAATCCAAAGGCTCCGCTAACCACACAATTCAAATAAGTTAAGAGGGCCTAATATTTTGATCTTAACAAGATCTTCTTCAGAGACATAATTCCACATAATTCCACGCATGCTGAAACATCACACTGCATCACAAGGGCACCTAGGAACCAAGACTAGTAAACTGTTCCCAAAATGGGCCTGTAATTTAGACTTTTGAAAAGCATTTCCCTATTTTTTTTCATAAAAAATTGTATTTTAAATAACTTAAATTAGCTGAGTGATTTATGTATATAATTATTCAAGTTCAAATTATGCATAACAATTATCAATTCTTAATTATCAATATCCTGATTTAAATTTGTTTTAATAGTGTTTAATTTGTAAACAGAAATGCATGTATTAAATGATAGTTTTAAAAGAACAAGTTATTTGAAGCTGGTTTAAAAAAAATATGAATAACGTTTTTAACTGGCTTAATGCCACTGTATATGATAAAACGTATATGATAAATTAGCTTGATTTCATAAACAACTCCATTGCTCCTCACTCGTCATGCTTGTGAGAGAAAAAAAGATGATATTTTTGAGGAGTTACTTTTTAATGGAATATATTGAATGGTTTGGACTTAAGAGGAAAATGACAACTCGGTAATTTTTCTGCCATTTTGCCCCCCATTAAGAGTAGTTTTGTTGGCAAAATTTAGACATACAGTATTGAAACATTCCTCGCAAGTTATGTAGACTCCGACACCGATAGCGTATGTACTATTCTAGACTTAATTCAAGTTTGAAAACAACCTTGGTATTTTTGGTGAATACTATTAAACATGAGACTGAAGCATATACAGGGTGGTCAAAAAAAGAAATAGAACGACCGATTTTCAGTACCCTCCGACTAGAAAAACTAGTTTGGATAGCCGGACGGAATCTTTCTAGATGAAGAACGATACGGTCCAGTAGTTTTCATTCCAGGGACCTTTTTCTGAAACAAAGTTGAGAGTCACTTGGACAGGTGATCATCTTAAAACATGAAAAGGCTATGATGGAAATGATTAACAGCACAGCGTAAAGGGAGAAAGGTTACATAAACAGCAAAAGTATAATGTAAGTGTAAAACTGAGACATTGAAAAAAGGCTGTTCTTTTTTTCCCCTTTTTTAAAAAACTTTTTCTTGTATTCATGAATGATTGTCATGGTCCATACATTGGTTGGCTTACATACTAAATATGTAGTTTTATCATTAAATGCCAACACGTTCCCCCCCCCCCCCATAACAATCTGCATCATTCCAACCACGCGGCTGTCTCAGATGAGGATATATTTAATTTGTTTTGCATGATGTGTTTAGTTCGTGTAGATTTGACATTTACTTTTGTGTTAAGTGCAATAATCACGTAGTGCTGAGAAATATTGAACGATCTTTGCTACTTTGCTTTGCTTGGCAACATTTTTTTGTTTGATTTTTGTACATTTCTGGAGTGTTTTGTACCTTTTTATTTATTCTTTTACAAAAGTATATTTTAGATATGAACCTTCTGACATTCGTTAAGATAAGCCTGAATAATTGTCTTTATGGGACAAGTTTGTTGTGAAGAAAAACAAAAGTTCACAAATTTAAAATTGATAGAAAATCAAAACATTATTGACTTAAGACTTTTATACCTTTTTTGTTACACAAAACTATTTGATTATCTAGAATAGCATGCTAGCATAAATTAAGTAAAGGTTGTTCGTTTAGGCTACACAAGGTACCTTAAATTAGAAGTAGGTTTGTAGAAAATGGCTCCCAAACTTCTCTTCAAAGGTTGAACTCTAGATTGTCTGTCATTTTGTGATAAATAATAAATGAGATTGTGTATAAAAACACTCCCAACGAACACTTTGATCTTATAAAATTCTCAAAATCTGCGGTAAATAACGAATTGCACTACTGAGTGATGCTGTTGCTCAGTTATTCAGCATCTTAGATCCGCCCTGGACAATGGGTGGATTGAACAAAAACTAGCAAATGCAATGAAGTACATGCAAAAAGTAAAAGTATTTCGGAGTATAAAGCATGAAAGAAAAGCAAATGCTTCAATTCGTATGAATAAATAAAGTTTTACTTGCAGTTGACTGCACAGCCGAATGGTTTATAACAATAGTCTCTATTGTGTGTATGTACAGTCACACATGCAGCTAATATGCTGACAGGGATGTTTTAATGAATCGAAACCTCAAGTTGCTGTTTCGCAGTCATGCTGCCCCTTTCTATCCCCAGAATGTTGCAAAAACTGATTGGCCATCTACCTTTCATTTCTTTCCCCAAACCCGGTGCAATTGTTGTATTTCGATCCTAGACACTCATCTTCCATGTTCATACCTTTTCCTGCCTAACCACATAAACTCCTCAGAAAAAATATCGAGACACTTAAAAATGAGCCATTAATTAACGGCCCGAAAGGATATGGATTAATCCAAGTAAATAACCCAGTGCATAATTTTGTTCTGCGTATTTTGACACCTTGATTGTTGAGATACAATGTTGCCGGGCGGAGCTATTGTCATTTCAATGGTCGTAGGTCCAGTTTCAAAAGTGACAATCATCCCCTATAGAAGCAGGTTTGCATTATTGTTTTGTTCTGCTTCTGCAAAAAAACACCTCTATGTACGTGAAACTGTATTATGCGACAGACTCATTTGTGTAGAGTGGGTCCCATTTTGTTTCTTAAAAAAACCAAAACGAAATGAATCAAACTTTCTTTTTAAATACTAGTTTTTATTACATTCTATGTACATTCTGTTCACATGGTTCAAGAGAACTTGGCACACAGGGAAATATCAAGCAAAGTTAACAGGATCTTTGTAACTCCTTACATTTTCTTTATTCAACACGTCTAGAACCTGAAGACGGTCTCATCGAGGACTGGCGTCCTAAAATTGCCTGATAATCTTTGAGCAAATCTCTTAAGAAACAATTGCACAAAAACCTTCTATAAACACAGGTGGGTTACTACATTACATGTACATGTCTTAAATAAGGGTTAGCATTATACAAGGTTTTCACCACAAGGCAACTAAGTTCACAAGTCATTCACATTTGTTATTTTTAATCAAGCTTAAAAGCTATCACAGTCTTCCTCAAGCAGCTCCAGTCTCGATATATGCCTGCGAAGAAACACTAAACAAGCAATTGATTTTACATCATGTACATTTGCTAAATATATTTTTGAGTGAAAATATCGAGGGTGGGTGTGGTTGTCAGCTTAAATTTAAAGGGATCGTATAATATTTGTTGGTTGTACATTTTTATCGTTTTAAGCTGCAAAGGTTCTCCAAATCTAAAGAAAGGTGCTTGACAAACAACCTGATGAAGGTTTTAGCTCTGTGAATGCTACATTATCCGACAAAACAATATTCTAGAATTTCAATTTCAATTCAAAATTTGCTGAGTCACAATTTAAAGTGAAAACACAATCTGCGTGATGGGCACGTTTTTAGCCAGCGAAATGCAGCAACGAGCGAGTCACGACCAACAGTAGCGCCAACGAGTGCGCTGCTTGTCGTTCAAACACCTGCGCGCACTATTTGCGTACATTTTCAAAAGTGCGTCTCTGAGACATTTGGAAATGGCATTCTTTGTTGTTTCCTTAATTTGAAATGTGATCAGTGTTCTTATTCAGCCTATTGCGTGCACCGTTTGCAGATAAAATACTACTGATGGAATTTGTTTGTTATTTTCTTTAAAATGACATCATGCCACAAGGAATAATTTCACTATCTTTACAAGAAGCTTTTTACAGTATTTTGGTTGGTTACTTTTTGTAATAGTTGCAAAAAGTACACTATTGTTTGATATATAAAATATCATATTACCTCATGCGAAGCAACAAGAAATTCCCCACCCTACTCCATCGTCTGACTTAGCACACCCCTTCCCCTCCCCTAGGTACAGATTTTATCTTTCAGCAGCAGGTCCCAGTTAATCTGTGTAGTAAACACTTCCCTGTCCAGCCAGACCTCGTAGAATCGTTGAAACTCTTCGCTTAGCTCCATCGTCTGACTGAGTACGCTCTGAGGATTGTTATCTACGGGCTGGTACTCTGGGTCCATGGGTGTGGACTGATCGTAGCGTCGCGTGTTGAAGCGATCTACGCAGGCTCTGAGGGCGCACTCCTCTGCTTGGAAATCCCACGGGCGGGCATCCATATCTGAGAACAGAAATCACCAATGTTAGTTTCTCATCCTCGCGCTTATTAGTCCAGGAAAAATAAGTTTTGACCTCAAACAAATTGCAACAAATTGTTTTTCACCAAAGTGCACTTCTAAAAGGTTCCTAGAATGACATACTAAAAATCTACAAAAATCCAAGTGGTGGAAATATGTCTAATTTGCATAAATCGTTAATCCCTGCCATGTAATATGTTTATTCCCATTATTTGAGTATATATTTTATTTTTATTTTTTGAAAAGTTTATTTTGGTGATTCTACTTACATATCCTTACTTGAATAACATTTGCTAAAGCATATAAGTGACTGAATAATTATGAGAACACAGTAATTATCCAAAATGGCAACTTTGTGACCCTATAAATGTGCGCATATTACACTGTCTCCAGATATCATCATGTAGTCAGTATTGGTGAGCTTCAAATTCACCAAGTTGCTTACTGGCACAGTTATCATATTAAAACCTTATGAAAAATCATATGAACAATAATAACATTGTGATATTTAGCCCAGAAAACAAAAACTTGGGAAAAATGGTGTGTCTATAAATTGGGCTAAAAAGTAGTTAAAGGGTTGCCTAACATGGAAGACTTGAACAAGTTCAAGGAGATCCTCAAAAAACATTTTAACGTAGATATGATTATTGTAAGCAACAAAAATCTTAAATTTGGGGGGTTTCCTTGAACTTGTTCAAGTCTCTCACCTTAGGCAACCCTTCACCTACTTGTTAGCCCAATTTAGGGACACATCATTTTTTCCAAGTTTTTGTTTGCTGGGCTAAATATCACAATGTTATTATTGTCCATATGATTTTCCATAAGGTTTTAATAGGATAACTGTGCCAGTAAGCAACTTGGTGAATTTGAAGCACTTCAATACTTACTACTTGATGATATCTGGAGACAAGGTAAATGCGTGCAAATGATAGGGTATAATTGTAGTAATTTTGGACCATTACTATATTTTCATAATTATTTAGTCACTTACATGCTTTAGAAAATGTTATTGAAGTAAGGATGTTTAAGTATAATCGCCAAAATTAAAAAAAATTAAAATAAAATATATACCCAAATATGGGAATATAAACATATTACACGGCAGGGATTAACGATTTATGCAATTTAGACATATTTGCACCACTTGGATTTTTGTAGATTTTTAGTATGTCATTCTAGGGACCTTATAGAAGTGCACTGTGGTGAAAAACAATTTGTTGCAATTTGTTTGAGGTCAACAAAACAAAATTATGTATTTTGCCTGGACTATATCCTTTTTGGCTGCCGCATCATAATTTTAAATTTTTTACAAATCTGAGTCTTTTTCTTTGAATTGTAATTGTTCTCTTTTGCAGTGTTTTAGAGCGTAGTACGCTGGAGTGGATTCTAATCATGACCATAATGACGTGACGCTAAATAATTCTGCCATAAAATCTACACAAATATGTCAAGCAAAAGAAAATGGCCGCCATTTTCTTTTGTTCAAATAAGTTAAGAGGGCCTAATATTAAAAAGATCTTCAGAAACAAAATGGCTGTGTACACAAAACAAACGGGGTGTTAGAACCAACATTAGGCCAACGAATGAATGATTTTTAATTTTTTTATTAACCAGTTAGCGCCGGGATCATTTTAACATCACCGAGTCGACGCGCGAGATTTTTTTTTTTTAACGAAACTCGATCCGAGGCGGGTTAAAGCCGATAGTACCAGGAAGCACGCCCATTTCTGGCCTTGCTCGCTGCTGACAGACATTTCCGGCCTTGCTCGTGGCATGTTTATGTGTCATCCGTTTTGAGTAGGGGGAAACTTTTAGTTTATATACGTCATCTAGCGCGAACTGGTAAACAGTTTTTAGGACAATAAACTAATTGTTTACGGACAATGGTGACCAACATTCACAATCTTCTGTATCAACAATCAATGAAAAATAGGGCATATATTTCAAGTTTATTTCAATGAACACATTGCTAAAGGAATTTGCATGCCTGAAAACTAAATTAAATGCCCAAATTCTGAATTTGAAATGGACTAAGAACTAGAGAGACCAAATCGCTTTAATTATAACGCCCAAACATTAAATTGGCTGCTCATTTTCTACAATTGACCGGGAAAACCTATAGTTGGAATTTTTAAGAGGGGGCGGAGGGACTGGCTGGACAACATCCGACACTTGGTGGCGTTGTTCTACTCACCATTTCCATAGGCCCAGTCATCATTGAGTCGGTGTCGTACTTTCTGGTAGATGGCTGACATCGTCTTCATATTACTCTTACGCCACTGTCTGCCGAGGTACTTAGTCTGTACCTTGAGGAGTTTGAGAACATACACCTGCATCATGGCTTGCTTGACCTTCAGAGCTCGCTTCAATATGGGGGCTGACTTGAAGACGACTAACATCTAGGAGGAACCAGGATAGAAACGTCTTAAGAATGCATCTGAATTAAAATCTTAGATGTGTTGGCATTGATGTCTATGGTTATAGGCCGTCTTCAATAGCACACAAATGGCAACAAGCAATTTGATGCTTACAATGCTAGCACAAACAAGGCCGTTTGTTATGACATGCACGCAACCTTGTATTCCTAGGTCTCAAATGACCCAATTGTCAAACTTTTCAATGAAGACTTATTTGGTTTACATGTGTATGGACGTGTTTATGCGTCATCCGTTTTGAATCAGGGGAAAACTTTGCTTGTATATACAACCTCCGGCTCGAACTGGTTAGGTAAACCTTACATTATGTTGTGATTCTTGGTTATGAGAACCATGCAGTTGACAACTGATGCATGCGTGCAACAACGGTAAAAATAATAACAATAACAATAATAATAACAATAACAATATCAGAATCTACAAATTTCTAAAACAAAACTCCTGGTTTGTTTCTCACCATGGTTCTGGAGTGCTTCCACTTGGTGAGTTTGTTGAGTATCCTCAGGAGATTGATACAAGAGAAGAGATTACGCCAGCAGTAAGGAATGGTATCACCAGCCTCCTAGAGGAGTAGGAGGAAGAAATCAAATGGCTTTAAAGGTAGGATACACCATTTGCAGATATCGAGAAAATTTACTACCGAATTATTAAGAAATATCTTACTTATTTGAAAGTAAATAATGATTGTAGGCATCCAGCAAAATGATTGCCCTAGATATCCTGTAATTGTTCCGAAAAATTTAATTGTATAAACCAAAATCCATTATCGCCGGACGGCGATCGCGAAAAAAACAAAAACAACATAGGAAAAACTGCCCGACTCCGGTTGACTAAACGAACGTCGTTTTTCTTGCGTTTCTCAGCAACAGTGATTGTAAAACTTTGGACAGGTCAGTTAAACGATATTTACTATGAAATACAAACCTCCAAATCCACCCAATCCTGATAATTCAAAAAATTACCAATGGTGTATACTACCTTTAAGGTTTGTAACAAAAAGCTGCATATTTTCCGAGTGATTCCTAATAGTGGAGCAGATAGGAAAACTATTTGGGTTATTGTGCCTTTGATGATATAAACATTAAATTTAGCATACAGTCAAAGTATGTCATGAGAAAAATATAGAATAACAAAATGTAGAATAACAAGCAATGACAGCTATTTTGAACAAAGGACAAATCTGCGGTGGCCCTATAGCCAAAAATCGTTTTCATGACATACTCTGACTGTGTGTCAAATTCCTTGCTTTAAGGGTCAAAGGCACAATCCCATCACCTATCTGCCGTACAATAATTGTCGTTATAACAATAATTATAACCAAAATATTAATAACCATAATGGATATTTATAAAATGCACGTATCCACCAATACTAGTGCTCGCGGCAATACAATTATTACTCCTGCTCATTGGGCCTACGAAACATTCCAAATGCCATCTCAGCTCCCTGAGGAGTATACAGCTCAATGCTGCCGTATCGGCACAAAGCAGCTAACAACAACCATATCTGCCCTCACAGGTACCCATTTACTCCTGGGTGGAGAGAAGCAATTAGTGACAAAGTGCCTTGCCCAAGGGCACACACCGTAGTCCCAGGCCGGACTCAAACCCACAACCTGCAGCTTTACCCACAGATGGCAAACTCAATGCTCCAGACCACGAGGTCACGACACTGGTTCTTTTGTGGTTAAGCCATGACAGAAATACGGTTTATAGCTTTCAAGTCCAACAACAACAATAAAACAGACATTGACAAATAGTCCACAACAGGACACCATAGCTCATCTTGTAGGTTGTCAACGTTTTCGGAAGGTTGTAATTTCAAATCTAGTCATTTATATTATACAATTGTAACTGACATATTACAATTACAATTAGCAGCAGAACAAATATATTGTTAAGTTTGAGCGTCAACTTACCAAGCTTTCTGCAGTCAGTTCAGGCTGATCTCCAATCACACACAGAGGAAAGTCAATCACGTTGATGCTGTCATTGCAAACAGAGAAATCACTGGTGAGAAATCACTGGTGAGAAATCACTGGTGAGAAATCACGACAAATCCAGCACTAGTTGCTTCAGTTTGTAGGTGAATTTGTTGTTAATAACAATGTTTAGTAAAATTGATAGACTGCTCAGTTTGTTTTTAGCAACAACCAACTAATTTTAAGTTAATGTCATTTTTTTTTTCTTACTATTTTTATCGATCATTTTTTTTAAATACAAAATTAATTTGATAGTGACTTATTTTCGATTTTTTTTAAAAACTTTTAAGAACCAAGCAATGGACGGTTTAGGGTTGAGCTATATGCTCCAACCACTTTGCACATCAGTAATAACTTGTGGTTGTCAATAAACCATTTGCTCCATGCAAGCTTGTTGCAGGCCATTGTGTGCAGACATGCATACAAAAACACAGTCAAGCTAAAACAAGTCATCCTCCGATTGCGAGTGTCACCTTTTCCAGCGGTCAATCCCTATATGTTTTGTGTTCTGAAAAATGTCAAATTTTGTGCATTTTTAAACGATGACCTCAAATGGCCCCCAACATGACCTGTGACCTCAATAACCCCAACATGTCTTCCCACCCAAGGGTCACATTTGTTATACATTTGTTATACATTTGTTTCCAGACCTTAACCTGAAACGTTAACATACATACAGGCATACAGAATTTAGAACTGGTTAATGCTTCAAAAATTTGTTTTTTAGGCGACACACAAATTCTGAAACCCGCAGAAGTGTGGAACTTTGACATGCTTGACTGGTCAGTCGGCATGTACCTGTTTTTGGTGCTGATGTAGGCCATGATGTTCTGATTGAAGAACTTGAGGACAAGAGGGATACAGTTAGCAAAGACCAGATGCTGACTCATGAACTCAAACTAGCAAAAATGAAGAAGGGAAAAACAGTTAGGTACCATAAATCATTTCAGTTCTAGGTTAAACAAGTGGAGTAGGATTTAAAGGTGGGATTGGTAATTACACCATTGGTAATTGCTTGAATTATCAGGAATGGATGATTTGGGTTTTTTTTTTTTTTAGTAAATACCGATTAACTGACCTATCTGAATTTTTACAATCATGGATGCCAAGGAACAAAGCAAGAAAAACGGCGTTGTTTTCAACCGTCGGGCAGTTTTTATATTTGTTATTTTTCGCGATTGCCATCCTGCCATTGTATTTTTTTGGGGGGGGAAAATTTAAATTTTCAGAACAATCAGCACAATAATGCTGCTGGATGCCTAGAATCAAATTTACTTTCAAGAAAGTAAGAAATTTCTTAATATGTCGGTAGTAACATTTTTAGATGTCTGCAAATGCTGTATACGATTGTTAAACTAGTCTTGGTCTCAGACTGGATTAGGAGTTTATTCCCCGGCACAGCGGCAGCTTAATTGCACCTATCATGGACCAGCCTTCAAATGGGAATACAAATATAAATTCAGCCTAATACTAGATTTAAGCTAGTGACCTTTGGCACAGCATTTCCAGTCAAAATCTTCGCCCAACATTTTATTGCAATTTTAACACAAAATGTTCCTGCTTTCAAATTAAAATCCATGATATTAATAGTCAACAAGACTTCACATTAAATAAAAATGAAATGACTACATTGACACCTATTACACTTTTTTTGAAACAGTAAAAAGGTAAATCAATGACATGATATTTGTTTTAATACACTAAGGTTTCTGAATACCTGGTAGACATGGTTGAGTTTGAAGTGTTTTAGCAGTAGTAGTAACATGGCTGAGATGGCCTTAACAATGATCTCTTTGTGTCGATTGACATCTACTCCCAGCTTCATGGACTGTAAGACGGTGATTCTACAAAGTGAAATGGACAACAAAAATCATACAGATATTGAATAAAAACTTGGCCTAATAATAACATTTAAAGGGATCGTATACGTTTGGTAATTACTCCAAAAATTAATGGCAATAAAAACTCACTTGGTAAGAAGTAGAGCAGCTTTGGATAGTATAATTCATTTTTAGAAACTTTTCACTTCGAAGTACTGCGGTTATGGAAAAAGATATCACTTTTTATCCCCAAAAATTTGAATCTGAGAAGCGTTACTGCAGTGACGTTTCTCAGAGTGTGTATTCCAATGCAGATTATTCTTCCTGCGTGAACAAAAAAGCTCAAGAATTTCATTTGGCAATATCTCAAAATCGCTACCACCTTTTGAAATACAATTTTTACAGTTTAGTTTTATGATATATATCTATAACTATATAGGATTGAAACAAACAATAGGTTCCAATTACCAAACGTATACGATCCCTTTAATACAAAATGTCATGTGTATAAGGTGATTTGCCCACAGGGTCAGTCAGACTGCTGGCTATAATAATAACGCTGTAAATGTGTGATAAACAAACGTATCCACCAGACAGGTATACTCAAGGCACTACATCATTATTACCCCTGCTCAGTGAAATATTCTGTTTATTATTATACAATATCTGGCTCACACTACATAACATCCAGAAAAAAATCTCCCGATGAAGAGCAAACGTTTTCCTTTAATTATGTAAAAAGAATTATCCACAAAGAGAATGGTTTTTTCCTGAGACACTTACGGCATTTCCTCGGGAAGCACATCAGCCAAGATGTTGATGGAATCTGTCTTAGCCTTGGAGGTGGGTGCCGCAGCCAGGAGGATCTTCAGTAGAGAAATCTAGAAAGAGGGAAAAAGGGATAACAACTACATTCCATGGCTGTCTTAACCCTAACCCCAAAGGCCCTTTGGCTAGAAAGTATCCTCAATCCTTTAATTGCCACCCCGTACAAATTGGATTCATCCTCAACCCTCCAAAATCATTAATTTAAAATAAATCAAAAACAAATCAGTGGAGTGGTGACAATTGCCTCAATCCACAAAAATCATCAATTTTTTTCCTTGAATTTGTTCAATCCTACACCAATTACTGCTATGAGTCAAGTCAGTTCCAATGACATCCATAAACAGTGTGGGTGATATCGAGCAATGCTGAGTACAACCTACAAACTTGACACATTGCATTCTTCAAAATCAACTGACACTTTTTTGCCATTCATCCCCAATTCCTCCCAAATCCTCCAAAACCAACCGGAGGGTTGATTATCATGTTAATGCTCCGACACAGATTCAAAGAACTGTTCACACTATTGTCTTACTGCTGCAATGATAAACACAGGTCCAACGATGGTCCAAACACCGACTTTTAAAAATACTCCCCCCCCCCCAACCAATTTAGTTAGTCCACGGTATGTTTGCAAACGGTAATATACATCCCTTAATGATTGCAAGCCAGCTAGTGTCGTTCTCTGGCCTGACAATTCACTGACGTCTTTAAATTGCTCCATTTCATCTAACTTAGGATCAGGGAATGCGACTACAAGTACAGCAGTTTTTGTCTTGATTTTTCAATTCAAACATCTATGAGCACAAATCTTTGAACAGGTCAGTTATTATTTACTACAAAATTCTAAATCCAAATTTACGGCAAAAACAAATTTATTAATAAAAGGCACCAGTTCTAGATTTAAGCATGAATTACCCGTTTTGAAAATAAATTCTCTTTTAAAAAATACTATTTCATAATTCAAGGATTTTATAAATCACCTATTTTCACCTGATGTTTGTTATACAAGTGTCATGCATTATTTTGATGACATTTTTAATCACGTTTAGGTCTACTAACCATGTATTGTGGCAGGTTAGGTAGCATAGCTTGGTACAAGAGCTCGGCTGCTGTAGATGGGATGGTCTCTTCTCCCTGTAGGTCAAATTAACAAATTTTGTCCTTATTCCCGGCCGATTGGATTACAAAATAGACGTTTTCTGAACAAATAATCTGTTAAGAGCCATTTCTTGTAATATTTGGGGAAAATAAAAACATTTTGTCAAGGGGAAAAGGTTTTGCAAATTTTTTAAAATGTTGAAGAAACGTCACAAAAACATTTAAAATTTCACTTGATTAAAACCAAATGAGGCCTGGAAAGGCAAAGCGACATTGTGGGGATCACCCAATGAGGGGACAAGTTGTTTTTTATCTTATAATACACAAATAAACCACAAGGGAAACTGACTAGGTAAATTGGCATAAATTTCAAAGTGAACAAAGAAATCGGAAGGCGGGACTTGAACCTGCGACCCTTCAGGATACTGGACCGGCGCTCTACCAACTATGTTAGCGGTCTCCCAAATTGTCAGAATCTTTGTTCAATGGTGCTAGTCAGAAGTCATAAACACCAGAATGCCGTGTGGCCAGGGATCACGCCCGATTTTACGATACAACCTGGGAATTGGCATTGTGGGGATCACTTAATGAGGATACGACTTTTTTTCTTATAATAATTAGGTCGACAGTTTCCACACTACAAAATGTAGAGAGTTGTGAGCTGACCTTGGAGATTGGATTCTTGTTGATTTGATCTTCCTGCTTAATCTGTACCTCGGCCAGAGACACGTAAACGTGCTAACAAAAAAAGAACAAAAAAGAAGAGAATATAGGATTGCATATAGGTCATTCACTCAAATTAAAACACGGTGTCCAACTGTTTATCCACAACCTGCTGTGAGGCCATTTCAATACTTCTGCATATCACTACTTGAAAGCCACCATTTGTTGTAGACTGATCACAAAAGCACCGAGTTAATACTGCATCCCAGCGTGAAAAGACGACAAGAAATGTGCATCAGAGAGAAGAGAATAACACCTACGTATTTAACAAGCAGCGAATACCTTGTTCTGCTTGAGAGACAGTGATAAACCTAAGACATGTACCTTCTTTAAGACATGTACACCTTCATGGATGGGTTGGGGAAGTCCTGCTAGGGTGTTACGGTCACTTCAAAAGAAACAAAAACTATAGTTTATTTTTCCCATTCCTGTAATTGGCGGTTCCTCTGCTGTAAAAACTAGTTAATAAATTTTAAAAAAATAAAATATATATATAATTTAGTTCTTCCTTTTAAATAGAATCTGGGAGAACACTGGCTGAGCAAAAATCTAAATCTTAGGATGTCAATGCGTGTAAATACTTTTCTACCAAATAAAATGATCTAAAACTGTTAATTATGTTTATTTTGTAATTTTAAGAAGGGAAAATGGAACAAAAGATACCAGTTGGATGAGATTGGGATTGTGAATCGCTTTAAAAACTTGTAGCTCACGCAACTGCTGGCTCTAATTATTAAAAAGCACAGTTGGACGTTTAAGACAATGTGGAATGTTGAATTTGACTAAACACTATGTTTCAATTGCTTTTTTACCTCTGTACTTGGAAACCTACAAACTTTCTTCTGGTGTGGTCCAAGAAAATATCAAGATCTTTTTGCCTGATGGAAAAAAAAGGAACCAAAATAAACTCCAATGAAGCAAAAAAAAACATATCGAACGCGAATACAGCGCGAACAGCAAATCAACTGAGACGACCGAAGGCCTTGTTCCTACCATCTATGAAATCTTATTGTTTTCTTTATTTTGCGCTAGATTTCTAGCGCACGGTCTCGTATGCGAATACTGATAAGTATAGGCGGGGCTAAGATGAGTGTCCAATCACACCTTGGTTAATCCAGACGTCATCAAATTATATATACAGCTACATTGCATGCATATATGACACAACGGTAGGGATTCAGCGTCAATTACATTTGTCGTAAAATTTTACGTTAAATTCTATACATGTATAATGAACACCTTGACCAAGGCTAGTCCTCACCTGACTTTTGGTGTCCACGGCATCGCTTTGTGTTCACGTGGGGTGGGCGGTGGCTGGCTGCTGTTCTCTTCTTCCTCCTCACTCCCTCCATTTAGCTGTTCCTCCTTACTCTCTTCCTCCCTCCGGTCTGGATCCTCTGGCATCGGCTCATCAATGCCGTTCTGTTTTACGAGGCCCTGGGTTGACAAAGATTATGACTATTGTTTGATGAAGTTGGAAAAATAACAGGTTGGAAAAATGAGCAAAATAAGAAAAATTCACGTGAATTAGTTTTTATTTTTGTTTAAAAGCTGTCAAAAGTCAAGTGCAGGAATTATTGAAATGCAAGATTTTATCAGCAGAAACTTGAAACAAAAGTGAGGGTGAGGGTGGTGGTGGTGGTGGTGGTGGTGGTGGTGGTGGTGAAAGGGTGGTAGTGGAGAAAGGGGTGTAGAAGAACAGGGGAGGGATGTTGGACAGCCAAACCAAAGAGTATTTAGCTGCTAAAACCACCAATACAGTGCTCCCATTTGTAACCTCTACAGCAACAGTGCACCAACACACTAAACACAAACAAGTTTCAATCATAAAACACAAATACTGGTCTACATGTACACCCTCAAAGAGGAAATCATGTTATACCTCCACCTGTTATACAATAAACAATTGTTGACTGCTGTGATGTGGGAAATGACGTTTTGAACACCCGGGGAACGCATAGCACCCAAGGCGAAGTCGAGGGTGCTATGCGTCCCACAAATGTCATATCACATCACAGCAGTCAACAATTGTTTTGTTATACCTCTGTTTTAAAGCTCAGCAGACATTATGAGGACTGAAGATACAAAAGGTTTAAGTAAACATTAATTTTCCAACACAAACAAAATGAACTTCACTGCTCTACTACAGTTTACTATCGTTAATAGTGTGTAGGTGAAAATTGCACAAGTACCAATGATATACAGCTCACAGAAAAGCTGCCGACCCGCGAGCCAACTCGCGAGCCGACCCGCGAGCCGACCCGCGAGCCGACCCGCGAGCCGACTCGCGAGCCGACCCGCGAGCCGACCCGCGAGCCGACCCGCGAGCCGACCCGCGAGCCGACCCGCGAGCCGACCCGCGAGCCGACTCGTGAGCCGACCCACGAGCCGACCCGTGAACCGACTCGATTTTAGGGTCATTTCAGAAAGATACGGCGCTGCTAATATTGGTAAAAACAATCCCTGCTTACTGTAGCAGAAAAATTGCCTTCTTACAATAAGCGTATTCCACAAGTCAGCAAGGCATTTGGGCATCTGTGCAGGCGGATATCACATAACTAAAAATTCTGTGTTTACAGGGTTAGCATAGAATGTGTCTGCTAGCGCTGTTATCACAAGTAACTGTAAGTGCGGAATTTTGAAAATATTCGAGTCATGAAATTAAGTGGTGATTGCTTGAATATAAGTTACTCTACCTCATAATAATGGCCTGCTTTATTGCAATACATCAATAACTACATGTACCACCAGATTAGAATGTACCAACTTAAGTACAAACATAACATGCAAGCAAGCAGAAAAGAAAGTCAAAAATAATCCAAAAAAAAATGAAAGAAGGAGAGGTTGTTTTCAAATCAATTCATTTCCAAAACCTTTCAAATGCTATTTTGCAGTACAACGTAGTACAAAAAAAACCAGCTGAATGCCTCTCTAAAGCAGTATGCTTCACATGCGTTACTTTGCAGTTTGCATACATCTTAACCCTAACTCCCTAGTGTAATTAAAAAATAATATTATAATAATAACAAACTTATATTGCGCTGGTATCTAGAGTCTGAGAAAACTACTGATGAGTGAAAAGGTAGGTTTTGAGATGGAATTACCCGGGTGGGACTCGAACCCAAGACCTCCTGCATTTTTTTCCCTTGATTATTGTGCAATCAAAATTGTTGAACTTGCAAAGTAGATAGTCCATGATGGAGTGTTTCATTTAAAGTAAATAAATTTTGTTTTGCCATGAAAATAGCAACATAAAACAAAACATTCTTTTCTTTTGATGTAAAACTCGACTTTTTTCACCTTCACAAATTTAGCTAAAGGTCAATGTACTTTTCAACAAAAAATCACAATAGACTTAAAAACAGTCCCTCCTCCTTTCATGACAAAAAAAATAAACTAAAATAAAACATCATAAACACAACAGTAAATAAATCAAATTCATAAAAAAAATAAACAGTAGGACTAGAGTCGGTCTCTAATCTACCGCTACGACTGCCATTTCTACTACTTCTCTCGTACACCATAAGGGAAGGTTGGTTGATGGACAGACACGGATGGGCGGGGCCAGAGGATGAAGAGGGGGTCATGTAAACAGATGAGCGTGACGAAAAACGGAGAGAAGAGGACCACGGTCGGTACATCGTTCGCCCCGAGATTTAAGAGCGTGAAAATAAAAGACCGGCCAATTTATACACACAGAGAAAGAAAGAAAAACAAAGGGGAAAGAAAACAACATTTGGTAATGGAATGTCAACAGCATATTGATTTGATTCCAGTTTTTTCTCCCAAAAATGAAAATGTCCTGCACAGTAATCATTCTTTAACCCTAACTCCCTCACCATTGTTATTGAACAATACAATTCCTTCAAAATCCTCCAACTTCCTTTGTTGTGTAGGGAGTTAGGGTTAATTGACGTTATGATGTTTTGAAAATCGAAACACTATCAATGCAATCAATGATAATGGAAATGTTTCAAATGAAGTTATTTTTTTTATGAAAAATGCGACAGCTTAATGACAATAAAAATGTGCACAAAAACCCTTCTTGCTACAACAACCTTTAAAAAAAAAAAAAATGATTTGCAGTAAATTACTTTAATATCAAGAATAAAATTACACCATATTTTGAACTGCAGGAGACATGGTCCGGCTTACTGGGTGTTTCTGTATCAATCGTGGCGTAATGTCTGGCAGGTGATGAACACCTCCTTGTCCCTCCCTTCACATTATCCCATTGGTTATCTCTAATCGTTTGATTTTCTTGCTATTATTTTGTAGTATCGATTCTTCTAGCTTTTCGATTCCTGACAGATACCGTCTTTCACCACACTGCAAGCGTCTATTCAGTTTCAATCGATCACCGCATAGCTTATGGCACAAAGGGCACAATTCAATGTGACATAAGTGCCATTTTCGTACATCAACAACAACAACTACAACACCATATTTTATGACACCACAAAATCATAAGATATTTTTATATTTTAAGAAAAATCTATTTTGAGAATATTGATAATCTAGTTTTGTTAATCTATGCAAACAAAGAATTTGGACAACATTTTTGAAGACTTCTGAGAAAGAAACAAAATTGAGATGTTTCCCAAAATTTCTCCAAATCAGAAATGCACAACTTTTGTTAGACTCAAGCAAACGCTAGCAATCAATCTATGTTAGAATGGATTCCTGAAAAGCATTGTCTCTTCATGCAACAAAAACAAGTTAAATCATGTTAATCTTTGGTTGATTAAATCAATGACATTCAAGGCACACTCGAAGATAAGTCAAGAAATGTCTAAATTTCAAAACCTCCAATTAGAACTTTGCTTTCTTGTATGTGTGGTAGTGTCACATACCGTAGCTATTGCTTACACATTTTGCTATGCAACAATAGCTGATCACTGACAAGGATATCATATGACAGACTGCTTGTAAACTGTTTCCCAGCAAAAATGTGCTTAGCACTTTCTGCATTTTCTGTTGTTTTTTTTATGCTCAACTGGTTCTGTACAATAGAGCCTAAAAGTAAGCCATTTTGTCTTTGTGCTTCCGTGACCCTCCTGACCCCCCCCTCTATGACCTTTCTATGGCATGTATGGGTAGTTTACATGGGGTTGTCCTTTCTCTTGCTATAATTGTTGACTGAATGATTTCTAAGTGTACTCTCTACCAAAAAAACATTCATGTTTTAATATTATTTTGGCATTTCACAAGTAATCAGTTGGACGAGAAATCAGTTGGGTTTGGGTAAACATGAACTTTACTTGCGACCTTCAAATCCAGTTTTTCATTTCTAGGTCTCCTTGTTCAATAACATTTGTTTTCACATCGTATAAGTATAAGTTGGTGACACAATTATTACAATAATCATTAAGGTCATAAGATTCTATAATCTTGAAAAAAAAAAAACGACTACAGATTCTGTAGACGAGTACTGCAAACATAACTGACTGTAAATATTGAAACCTGCCTTAACTTCCTCAATGGAAAAGGTCAATTGGTTCGGTATTGTGAGCTTACCCTACGGAGAGATCCTCGTGTCCGTCTCTCCTGTAGCCCATCCCCAGTGGAGGCGGGAGGAGACGATGCCCTCATCGTCTTGGTAACCTGAATAGTGTCCTCCTTGACCGCATCCAAGCCTTCTGCTTCCCGAGCCTCATGCTTCATTAACTTGTACTCGATTAAACCACCCAAGGAAAACTAAAAACAAACAAACAAACAAATGGAAGAAAACTTCAAGGTTAGATATATGACAAAATGCACTTGTTTGCAAATTCTTTTTTAAAACCAACATTTATGATCGTCTATTTTGCAAGGTTAAAGCTCGGACTTACCAGCATTGTTTTCCACAAGAGGAGTAAAACTTTTTTGATTGGGAAGTGCGGGGCGTGGCCACTGCAGAACTTAGTCACCATGTTGAAAAGGATAATTGCAAGAGAGTCTTCCCCACATACTGGTTGACCTGGATAAAATAACATTTCACTTATTTTTGTTGTAAAATAAAAGAAATTGTGGCATGTAATCACGCTGCCAGTGTGGTTGCGAAGCAATATTATTGTTTATTTAATAAAGGTAAACCCTTAGGTAAACCCTTTTGGGGCACTTTACAGGAAACAAAACAACTTGTTAACTCTCCTATGGTTTAACAGTACAAATATGCACAAATGTCCTGAGACCAGCCTTTTGCATGTGTTCCTATGGGAATAATCTGGTTAATGGTTGATTACCACAAAGGGGATCCTTATCGTACATCTTGGAAAAAAATTGGGGGGAAAATCTCTCACACAAAGAGATACAACTTTCCCGCCCTCAAAAAAAAACACCCCAAACTCACTGACCTAATTCTGTCTTGAAGATTTCTCTCTGATGTTTTTGCTTCTCAGTATCCTGGTCTGAATCCATTCTGAGGGTCTCGATCATGACGTATAGCACACTCAATACAATCCTTAGCAAATGTGCATAAAAAGAACTTAACAGTTCAATTTGAACACACGAAATTATGGCTGGAATACGACTATATCCAAACAGCTCAAGTTTGGAGGGTCGCAAAAGTGGACCGAGAATAACACAAAAACTCACAGTTTTTAAATGCTTTTTTTTTTAATTTTTTTTTTTAGTTTAGTCACAAAACAGTCATTGAATCACCTTTGCCCACCATTTTTAAATTATTTTTGTCCGACTTATTTTGGAATCATGTGGCAATTCTAAAGTTCTGCCAACGGTAAAACGGCAATGAATTCTGTTCAAAAACAAAAGTCTTCATATTATTAAAGTAAACAAAGAAAACTGGCAAGTGTGGGATTTGAACCTGCGACCTGCGACCTCCGGAATAAGGTACCGGCGTTCTACCAACTGAGCTATCTTGCCCTATGTTGGCGGTCTTCCAAAATGTATGTAGTTTTTCGCATTGACCTTTATACGTTGAGCAACGATAGGTTGAGCAATGATTATGACGGGTCGGTCAAATATACCAATTTCAGTTGCACTTGCTCCATCATAAATTTGTGTAAATTTTTCTGCCGGAAAATTGCACCTTATGTCTGTGCTGTCCACTATTGACACGGCCGGCTTCCGTAGGGCTGTTGATGCAGCCACAGAGTTTCTGCAAATAACAAATGAAGCAAAATATATTTCAAATCTAAATCACTTTTATTTTTGTGTGTGGGTGGGTTGTTGCTAGTGGGCTTTTCTATTAGAAACAGTGATTATTATATGGAGACTGTAAAGTCTTAATAATAAACCTTAGCAAAAACAGCAAACAAATTGATATTTTTGTAAGCTTTAATTAGATACATTGTGTGTTGTGGTATCTAATTATTATAGTTAATTAATCTTGACCCCTTATTTTGAGAAAATGATGTTCAACGTTTTTTATCTGTGCCATTACACTTTGCCCAAAGCTCAAAAAATCAATTTCCCAATTTTGTTTACCGAGATTCAGTTTGAGATATAAAAATATGGGTTTTTTTAATAGAAAAAAGTCCCCAAAATTGTTGTTTCTACTTGTAACTCAAAATGCCACAGTGCGACTTTACACTTTTTTTGTGCTGCCGAACTGGAGAAGCCTTTCCCTACTGCGAAACTGTTTCTTTTAATGATTTTTCCCTTGATTTTAGGCATTTTCCCAAATTGTCCTTAGTTTCCCCCGACTCAAAAACTAGAAGCTCTTTTTCAAGTTTTTCCAAAGTGGCTAGGAACCCTGAAATAATAGGCGCATAAACATGGTGAAATGATAAAGGTTACTCACTCAGCCTCCATACTAAGCAGTTCCACAAAGGTGTTGAAGACTGAACACTCGTACAAGAGGAAGCAGTTCTCCCTAGCACGTCTTACCTGCTCCTCCACGCTGGAACACTCACTGAAACAACCTACATGTACATCCAAAATAATTCAATAGTTCATTACAATCAGCATCTTGCCGGATCTCAAACAAACAAAAACGGTTTTCTAGTTGATTGTGAGGTGGCTATCCATGGCCTCATGGTCTGGAGCATTGAATTTGTAGGTAAAAAGCTGCAGGTTGTGGGTGCGAGTCCAGCCTGGGACTATGGTACATGTGCGTGTGCCCTTGGGCAATGCACTTTGTCACTCATTGCTTCTCTCCACTAAGGAGTAAATGGGTGACTGTGAGGACAGAGATGGTTATTGTGGTTGATTTATCTACTCTTTGTTGCTTCGACGTCACAACAAGAACCTGGCTGTGTGAATTGCCGAAATAACTTTAATGTTCTTTGGCAAACGCTTATAAATATAACTTTTAAAAATGAATTAAATTAAAGTGGACATTTACAACATACCTTGGGCCAAATAGAGGACCGCTCTTGCAGATTTCATTCGTTGTTCTCGCTTGGCACTCTCCACACTGTTTAGCAGACGTAGGATGTGCATCAGTTTGCAGTCGTGACTGAGTTGTGTCCATTTCTCCTTGACTGTAATAATAATAATAGGCAGTTCTTATATACTCAAGGCGCTCTCACATTATCACCCCGGTCATTGGGCCCATGAAACATTACAAATACCATCTCAGCTCCCTGGGGAGTATGCAGCTCAATACAGCTGATTGAATCAGGGGAAATAATACACGTAATAGCTTACTGTAGGAGTGGAAATCCTCTTCAAAGCATTTCTGACAGAGCGCAAACTCAGGCTCCTCTGTGTAACTATACAACTCTGTGGGTATAAAATAAACAAGCTTGTATTAGATCTCGGAAGATGTGGGTCGACGAAATTGATGTTTTGGAAACGGGACAAAGTGCACTAAATATAATGTTTTACCCATGAAGGCCGCTAGTGGACAGTATATTATGAGTGAATGCATATCTGGGAGTTGGCGAGGACGCCCTCGTACCACACTACCAATCAGTCTGGACAACGACAATACTCTTACTAGCAGAACCATACAATTAGGTAAATGTTGGTAAAGTACAATTGCATGATAAGCCCATGCAAGACAATTTGCTTCATTACCTCCAAACGTCTCTGATGGCAGAATTTATGTATCCACCCCCTGTCTGTCATGTTGGGCATGGTGTCTGTCTGTCCGTCTGTTTGGTTGTTAGCAGAATTATGTAAAAACTACTGAAGGGATTTTAACGAAACTCAGTGGGTACAACGTGGGTCAAGGATAATTCCAATAAATGTTCAAATTGATCTGGATCCAGATCAGGAATCGGGATTACTTTGAATTATTCTTTTTACTATTGTGAGATAGGGTGTTTTGGGTCATTGGAGCAGAGGTCTGCGCTGTACCAATAGTTACCTGCAATCTCCTGTGTGTACTTGTTGGCATCATTGTACTCAAAGTCAAGATCTGGGCTATCGTTCTGGCTCTGGGAAAATAAAACAATTTTGATGAGAACACAATAACTAGCAAGATGAAGTCATGCACAAGATTCCATAGCGCCACCAACGGCAGCTTTAGTCGTACATATCGAGCATGCGTCATGTTTTTGGAAACCAAAGCTGTCGTTGGTGGCGCTGGTATCCACTGCGAGGTCACCATGCGCGTCAAAAGGTCGGCTTGATGGTGACGCCTCTCAAGCCATTCTACATGTCATTTCTTTATGTGAAGGATTCGGGGCACCGTGCGATCCAAAAAGGCAACAGGTTTGTGTTGGACTCCACCTTTTTTTTCACTCAATTTCTTTGGAACGGAAGGTGCTGTGCATACGTAATTTGGTGAACAAGAGCGTGAGTAAGTAATTAACAGGAAAATGGTCACAGGCTGGAAAATAACACGGCGGCTTTTAATTTTATTGATTAATTAATTTCTCTTGTTCAAAATAACACAACAGACGTGGCGGTGTATAATAACCCCACCACGTTCACGGGTATGTTACTTGCAGTACGCTTTGCACAACACGCATCCACATGTGTTTGTTTTCCTTCCTCCATGGTTTATCCAATTTCTATCCCACAATTCCCTGCGCGCCCGAGACATAATGATTAGCTGAGGCGAGCCAACATTACTTAGTGGGAAAAAAAGTAGGAGCGGTTCGCGGGAAAATAAACACTTCGCAAAAGTAACGTTCATCAAAAATCCTTACATCTGAATCTCTCCTTTGTCTCCGAAGCAGTTCTCGTAGTTTGGGCAAACCACCGCCTCTTTTAGCGGCCAAACCACCAGCCATTTGGACCTCCATGACAGCCGGAATTTCGTTGATGGGGGAACACCATTAAATTACACATGTAGCCCAAATGGCTGCCCTGCATTCAAGCCTTGCTGCTACATCATATGGAAACCTGTCCGTATTTTGGGCGCTTTAAATCGCTGATATGCGCGACAAACATTATTATCTTTGCTTGAGGTCGTTTTCCAAACCCATGCTTTGACATGACTTTAGCGGCTCCGTCAAACTGCACAAACGTAAACAAAGCCTTAAAACAAAGTTGGGGTTTGGAAAACGGCGTGCGCGCTGTATGCTGCCTATTTAGAACAGCGCCCTCTATTGACATGACACACCGAATAGACAGATAACATGGCTCTTTTACCTAGTTTGGGTCGCGTTGCGTTTGCGATTTCTAAGGTAAATAAGTGACTTTGTGTGGGTTATTAACAATCTTTATGTAGCTGAGTTATTCTACAATATGGTGATATCTTCAAAAAAGTATTTAGAATGTTACTACCTCTGAATTTTCCATATTTAGTTATTTCGCATTTTGTAGCAATGCCAATGATTGATACTACTAATTCTACAACAAGCTAGACTGGTTCCCTGACTGCACAATTTTCCGACGTTTATAAATTGCTCCGTTTCATCTTAAGCGGGGTCTGGGGACTAGACTACAATAATTTGTTTCTCCCCCTCCCCCTCCCCCTCCCCCATCCCACCCCCTCCCCCATCCCACCCTCTCCCCCCCCCCCCCCCCTTGCCTTGGGAATGCTTTTCTCATTGCTAAATGACTTTTTTTCAACTTGTACAGACAGGGCATTTGCACAGCTTGACGAGACGGACAGCGCCCTCTCTTGTTGGCCAGAGGCGATATTACTCCGAGGGGTCAGCTGAGCAGGATGTGGTCGTGATCGGGTCAGGGCCTGGTGGGTACGTTGCTGCCATCAAGGCTGCCCAGTTAGGCATGAAGGTAAAGAGTGGTCTTAGTCAAACTATGTATTTCAACTCTTATTGGACAGAACTCAACCCGTCAAAACCCAAGTCAACCCATCAAACTCCAACACCAGGTTTTGTTGGAATCTGTTAGGATGGATACTGGACCCCTAACTGGGTTTACCTCCAGAACCAGAGTCCAACAGTTTGTGTGTGCAGTTTGTCATATGGTGTTGACATTTGCAAGGAAGGGTATATGGTTTCTAGTAAATTACACTAGGGAGTTATGGGTTAACCCTAACAATCCCCATCCAGTCAAACTCCAACACCAGGTTTTGTTGGAATCTGTTAGGATGGGTATACTGGACCCCTAACTGATTGTCTTTTACACTGGGTTAGGCCATTCCTTTCTCTATGGTTAGGCATACCTCCAGAATCAGAGTCAGACAGTTTATGTGTACAGTTTGCCATATGGTGTTGGAATTTGCAAGGATGAGAGGTACGGTTTCTAGTAAATTACACTGCTGGCTGGGGAGTTGTTAGGGTTAATACTGTTAAGTCCCAACTAGACCATGGTCCTAACTTAGGCTGTGTTGCCCGACTGGAGTGTTCAAGATAGAGCGCTTAATAGTTAGGACGGTCCAAACTTTAGTTGGGACCGCTGTTCAGTTGGGGCATAACAGTACCACTCATATGACAAAGCCAACTTGGAAAGAGTTTCATACACGGATATGATACCATTACCACTTATTCACTGCACCTCTTATTCGCCATCAAAAAACCAAATAATCTTACATTACCTTCTGTATTAGAGATAATTCTATTAGGTTTGCTAAACCTGAGATCATCTAAAAAAGAATGACTTTCTAGGCCGTTTTTGGAATGCAGCGAATAAGTGCCGTATGTGTATGGATGAGGGAGGAGGCAATTTTATTAACTATTAGACAACATTAGAAGAAAAAACAAACAAAAAAGAAACGGGTCACCCTGATTTCACTTATTTTCATTAAGCATTCTAGTTCAGTCCAGTTCTGGGGCTACATTTCAAGGTGCCAAATCACCAAACTCCATACAATTTCTACTTCTGATTATTTAGTTTTCTTGTATCCTTTTCCTGTCTAAGACTGTGTGTATTGAGAAGAACCCCACCCTAGGGGGCACCTGTCTCAACGTGGGATGTATCCCATCCAAGGCACTACTCAATAACTCACACTACTATCACCTGGCCAAGACAGACGACTTCAAGAACAGAGGCATAGACAGTAAGATAACACAGTAGGCTTGTAGGTAGGGGGTGTCAGGGAGGTCTGTCACCCCTCATTAAATTGACCCAGGTCCACATTATCCTTGTGATGGACATTGAGTTTTACTCTAATGTGTATGAAAAATCAACTGTTTCTTATTCTTTCTAAGCAGAAGTCATTATATGGGTGGGTTGGTCAGCAGTACAAAGATACACAGCTGTGTCTTTTTGTGCATTGCACTTAAACCTTAACTACCCTAGAACCATCAAACTTCAACTGCAGGTTTTTGCAGGTTTGGTACCAAACATTAGCAACTTATCGTTGGACTTTGTTTGAGACCCTGTTGAATTCTGTGAGGTTTAGGGCAGAAAGACATGAGACTTGTAAACATGTTGGAGCTTGGGGAATGCACAGGTATTTATTCATGGGTGAGCTTAAGCTGATAACTGCAAAGTTCCTGGTGTGATGTGTACACCATGTGTGTCCCCACTCAAGCAGCTGGGGAAATCCCTACAGCTGGGGAAATCCCTGTTTATTGCCCAGGGTAGTGCATAGAAAACCTAAAACAGCACAACCCATTGACAGCACAAATCAGCGTGTATCGTTCATTGAGTTTTGTTTCCCTTGTAGTTGGTGACCTGCAGCTGAATCTACCAAAGATGATGGAACAGAAATCTGGGGCAGTCAAGGCACTGACTAACGGTATCGCACACCTCTTCAAACAGAACAAGGTAAAACAGCTGCAACCTATATTGTGGAACTGAAAAAATTGTTAAGCACATTTCCATCTGAAAACTACATGTTACCTACGCGTACTTGGATAGGTGAGCATATATAATAATTGTTTATTAGAAATTGTCAATTTTAAGGTCATTCTTCCATGGACACATGGTAATTTCTGAGATTTGTTCACGTGTGCCACATTAACACTAACCCCCTAGGCCTTACTTTGGGCTAAAGAACTGCGTACTACAGAATACTACTTAGTATTTTGTAGCACTGGGTCTCTCCGTGACTGATGATTGGGTGTGTACTGACAGAGTACAGATACTGCCAACTACAAAATACTAATGGTGGCAATACAGGTCAGTAATACTTACCTGGCAAAAAATGCAGTAGTCCAGCCTTGACCCATTGCTGTGTCCCAAGTGACATTTTTTGCTGTAGAGTTTAGAACACACTACACAGCATACATGGGTCATGCACACTTAGCAAGCAGAGGGACCCAATGCTAAAAAGTACTACGCGTGCAATTAGGGGTGAAGTACTAAATACTAAAAATTACTACAGGCATTGCACACAAGTCAGTGAGAGTACTGCATACTACTTTTTACTACTACAGGGTGTAGTAGTAAACAAGTAGCATTAGGTAGGGTTAGGGTTAGGGAACACTTCCGATTTTGCCTTTTTTGTGTGCAATTTTGGGACGCAAACAACAAGAACAACAACAACAACTGTTCAACAACAAGCAGAACGACATAAGATTATTGTACCAGTTTTCGTTTTCAAATTTCTAGGTAACAAGAGTAGAGGGCCATGGTAAGATTACGACTCCCAATGAAGTAGCTGTACTGCATCCAGACGGAAAGGTCAAAGAGGTCATCAAGACAAAGAACATCCTCATAGCAACTGGGTCAGAGGTCACGCCATTTCCAGGAGTAGAGGTCAGTTAACAATTGTTCATAGCTGTGATGTGGGATATGACATTTTTAACACGTGCTTCACTCAGGGTGTTACAAACGTCGTAGCTAACATCACAGCAGTCAAGGATTGTTTTTGTTTGTGCCAATGAGCCAAAAAGATAAATACAGTTAATTCTTTTTAATACAAGCTTTTACGGACTTAGTTAATTTCCTTGTCTTATCCGACAAAATTTTTTCCCCATTCAAAACAGCTAATCATCTACCAGTTTGCTGTTAAGTTTACTTATCAATAGTGAGCTGTATATCATTGGTACCTGCGCTATTTCACCTCACACTATTGACGATAGTAAACTGAGCGTGCGAGAAGTGGAATTTATTTTGTTTGCGTTGTAAAATAAATGTTTACCTAAACTATTTGTATCTTAAGTCCTCATAATGTCTGCTAAGCTTCAAGACAGAGGTATAACAAAACAGTTGTTGACTGTTGTGTTGTGGGATATGACATTTAGAACAGCCTCGAGGACGCTTCGCCTCTCAACGTTCCTTGGGTGTTTAGAACGTCATATCCCACATCACAGCAGTCAACAATTGTACAATAGCACACATGTTATATGCTAGAAGTGTAACGTGATCATTCTAGGCCAATCGCATGACATTATCCAAGCACGCAATAACAATCATATTTACATACTCACAAGTTTTACTTTGACTTAACGCTTCATTATTAGACAAAAAAAATAATTAGCTGAGAGTCGAGCTTAAAACCTCCCACTTTTGATTTTTATTTATTTATATGTGTTTTTATGTAGATAGATGAAAAGACAATAGTGTCATCGACAGGAGCACTGTCGTTAGAGAATGTCCCTGAACACATGGTGCTTATAGGAGCAGGTGTCATCGGTTTAGAACTGGTAGGTATAGTTTATCTATCTATGGGTGGCTAGGGTGCCAAGTGTGTAAAGCACTCGTCTCTCACCAATGTGGCCCAAGTTCAATTCCTGACACGGACCATATGTGAGTAGAGTTAGTCGTTGATTCTCTCCTGAGCCACGAGGGTTCTTCTCTGGTTTTCTCCAATTTCCCTGTTTTTGTTTACAAAATTTTACTTTGTCAAGAACAAAACATATAGGTATTGACCGCGGAGAAAGTCGACACTCATGATCCGCGGGTCACTTGTTTGGGTGACTTTATCTGTCCAATTTTGTTATTCCTACAGGGATCTGTTTGGCAGCGTCTAGGGGCCAAGGTCACAGCGGTAGAATTCCTGGGACACATTGGCGGCTTGGGAATCGACATGGAGATAGCGTAAGTTGGAGCAAGAAATCAGCCATGAAACTTGTAGTTAACTCTTGACTTTAGTTATGCTGTGACTTGAAACTTGTTAAACTAAAGGTATTTATGAATGAGAATGAAAATGTGGTTGGCTGGTATTAAACAATATGTTTAGAACTGGCTCATCGACCTGGACATTGTTAATGCCCTTACCTTCATGAGCCGGTTTTAAACATACTGTTTTAAACATACTGTTTAAACCTTCCAACCACATTTTTATTCTCTTAATAAAACAAACCAAATTGTTACTTTGTTATCATTCTGCACAGGAAGAACTTCCAACGAACACTCAAGAAACAAGGCATGAGTTTCATGATGAACACCAAGGTGATGACCGCCACTAAGACAGACACAGGCATCACGGTAACCGTGGAGTCTGTCTCAGATCCTAGCAAGAAACAGGAGCTAGAGTGTGACTCGCTACTGGTCTGCGTTGGTCGACGGCCGTACACCCAGAACCTTGGACTAGAGGTAGGAGACTCTCTCCAAACTAAAAAACATAACCTCCGTGGTGGAGTTAATTAGAATGAGAGTAGTATTAAAAAGAGCTTGTCTCTTTATAGAACACCCCAAAGTATTTTTGAGCATGGTACCTTTCAAATCTAAGTACTAGTTGATCATTTAGATGATTTGATGTGGAGCAAGTCAATTTACTGACATTCATTTTGGGGCTTTTCACCTAGCATTTTGCATAGTTAATAAGTCAGGTAACCTCGTATTTATTTGACAGGATGTTGGTATTGAACTGGATGAGAGAGGCAGGGTACCAGTCAATGGCAGGTTTGCCAGTAAAGTGCCGAGGTGAGTTATTGCTTTGACTTAAACAAACATGATCGATGTGCATTTTTGTACGGTGTTTTACTGTAGCTCGGCTATCGCAAATGTTAACAATAATATCCGAATGTCAATAGCACAGATTCGGAATTTCTTTTGGAAACTGGAGAAAATCCTCAAGTTTTGGTTGCAAGAGATTGCCGACTACCGTACCTCCAGAGTTGTATTTAAGTCCCTGCAAGTCCATCACAAGACCCTGCAAGTCCATCACAAGTCCATCACAAGTCCATCACAAGTCCCTGCAAGTCCATCACAAGTCCCTGCAAGTCCATCACAAGTCCCTGCAAGTCCATCACAAGCCTTCAGTCAAGTTACTAGCTATTCAAATGAACTGTTAACGAAAGCATTCCTTTGTCATTGTTCAACCAGTTTTTTGCGACTGGCTTTGTGAAAGGACTTGTGAAAGGACTTGTGAAAGGACTTGTGAAAGGACTTGTGAAAGGACTTGTGAAAGGACTTGTGAAAGGACTTGTGAAAGGACTTGTGAAAGGACTTGTGAAAGGACTTGTGAAAGGACTTGTGAAAGGACTTGTGAAAGGACTTGTGAAAGGACTTGTGAAAGGACTTGTGAAAGGACTTGTGAAAGGACTTGTGACAGGACTTGTGAAAGGACTTGTGACAGGTCTTGTAACAGGACTTGCAGGGACTCGGATACAACTCTGCGTACCTCCATGTAAATGATTCATCAAAATTAGTCAGATGGTTTGGGAACACAAATCGACCCTAAGTGAACCAACGGTCTGTTATCGGACTCTCTTCTTTCCTTACAGCATCTTTGCTATCGGCGATTGCATCCACGGACCCATGCTGGCCCACAAAGCCGAAGATGAGGGTATTATCTGCATAGAGGGCATTGCTGGGGGCGCTGTTCACATCGACTACAACTGCGTACCGTCGGTAGTATATACGCACCCTGAGGTAGCGTGGGTCGGCAAGACAGAGGAACAACTTAAGGAGGAAGGCGTGGCTTATAAAGTGGGCAAGTTTCCCTTCGCTGCAAACAGCCGAGCCAAAACTAACGGTAAAAACACAAGTTTTTTATTTTTATTAATTTTTTCTCAAAAGTTAAAGTTGGAATATATTTTTGCAGCTATCAAAAAAGTAACCAACCAAAATACTGTTGAAACGCTTTACTTGTTGTTAAGATGATATTGATTCTAAACTCTCTGTGAAATTATTCCTTCTGGCATGCTGTCATTTTGAAAAACAAAAACAAAAGAATGCCATTCCCAATGCGTTCGAAAGACACAAGGCACACAGATGGGCACTATTATTGGTGAGGAGTTACTATTGGCCGGATGAGAACGCACCCTGAATGCAGACTGTGGATGCAATTCAAATTGTGACTTGAAATGAAAATCTTAGAATATTGTTTTCTTGGAATATGTAGCATTCACAGAGCTAACAACTTCATCAAGTTGTTTGTCAAGCACCTTTTTTTATATTTTGAGAATTTTGTGCAGCTTTAAATAATAAAAATGCACAACTGACAAATGGTATATTGTCCTTTTAACCCTAACTCGCTATTGTCTTTTACTATTTTACTGAACCAAATCCACCAAAATCCATTACTGGCTCTGCTTCTTATACATGGGATTTTGATGGACTTGGTATTTTTATGACAATAGCAGTATTGCATGATAGACAAAATCAATCGGACTCTCCCAGCAGTGCTTAACGAGAGTCGGTCCGGAATGGGCACCAGGTTAACTGTACATACATGTTGTACACTGGTTATTTTACATAGTGGCAGTTGGAGAATTTGGCAGGATTGAGGAGAGTTCCTAGCCAGAGGGTCCAGGGGGTTAGGGCTAAGGAAGTACTTGTGCACTACATCCAAACAAAATGTTGCTGACCATTTATTTTGTGGTTTTCATATTTTTGACAACTCCTTACAGCTGACACTGACGGACTTGTCAAGATCCTAGGTGACGCGACCACAGATAGATTGCTAGGTGCCCACATCATGGGTCCCAACGCTGGAGAGCTGATCAATGAAGCAGCATTGGCCATGGAATATGGAGCGTCGTGTGAAGATGTAGCTAGAGTCTGCCATGCCCATCCGGTAAGTTATGCCCAACAACATGAAACCATCCGTGACTGGGTTTCGTAGCCTCCATGAAAAAGCACACACAATGCTTTTCAAATAATATATTTTACAAATATAATATAATATACAAATATAATATAATATACAAACAATACTTTACGTGATAAATTTTGGGTGAAGCAAGGTATTTACAGTCCATCACACAAGTCTATCGCAAGACCTTAAGTCCAAACACCTTCAGTCTTAGGTCATCTCACAAGAAGTCCAAACACCTTCAGTCTATAAGTCCAAACACCTTCAGTCTTAAGTCATCTCACAAGAAGTCTAAACTTTTGAAATGAACTGTGGCATGGCACTCCTTTGTTATTCAGTATCAAAGTGATTACGTAAGGCATACAAAAAAAAATGTTATGTTGGCGTAACCAGACCGACCCTAAAAATACGGCCGACCCTGGATATTTTTTTTGTTCAAGGGACGAAATTTAATGATTAAAATCTATATAAATCTAGTTATAAATACGTTTGAAACCATTTCTGACCGTTTCTCATTGTTGTGTGTGTGGATTGTGTATATGGACACACTATCGTGTATCACTACTGGCTGAAACAATTAGAAAACATCATTTTCATTGCTGGGAGGAAAAAAAAAAAAAAAAAAAAAAAAAAAATCCCGACCTACCTACCCTATTTTTTTGGGCCCGTTACGCCAACATAACATTTTTTTTGTATGCCTAAGATCATCCCAGGCTGGTCGTTGGCATAGCAACGGATTCTTAGGAAACTGGTTAGCTGGCTAGAATTTAATGTTGGAATGGATTGGATGGGTTTTTGGCCTGGCCTGGTCAACTAAATTGTAAAGGATCATAGTAGTTTAGCAGACAGAGATAAATTTGAGAGATATCTTCTGCCAAATTGTATTTTGTTTGGCATTGTGACATGTTCTTGTTTGATCTTTTCTGCAGACGGTTTCGGAAGCATTCAGAGAAGCCAACATGGCGGCGTACATCGGCAAAGCAATCAACTTTTAAAATTTATCGTGAATATACATCTATCAAATTAGTTTTACTAGTTACCCAACTATTTCAGTTTCTACACTAGTACTTTGAAAGGCACAACTCTCCTTGGTTTTGGGTTTATGATGTATTGTAGAATTCACCAGCGGCAGTTTTGGCAACAACTTGCGAGAAAAAATGTAGTATCCTGAACCTACTTTAGTGGTTGTGTACAATGTTTATGGAGAGTCGAGAAAAATGTCTAAGTATTCCCTGAAAAAATTGCAAATGTTCACAGTCCCAGATTCATGTCTTTTCAACATTTTTGCACTGATTGACCTTCATTGAGATGATGAAGAAAAAAGCAGCGTCAGATTGCAAGATTCTTTTTAACTTTAGTGTTCTTCCGAGACAGTTGGTGTTTTAGAAACTATGGATTTGATGTTCAGCTTTGGCTTTAGGCTTAGGTTTCATTATTTTGAGGTCCCTGGTGCGGAAGATTTTGGGGCCTTGAAATGTCTTCTACAGACAATTAAATAATATTATGGAGCCTAAAAGTCAAAGCTGGAGAGAAGGCCAAAGTTTTGAAAACACTTAATATGTCTATAGTTTGATCCTTGACCCTGGGCAACGTATGTTCACTCCTCCCACTTTGTTTGTGCGCATTCTACTGCGCATGCTAATGCCGGGTCTGTCGGAAAATAGCACTGAAATAGACTAGTCATTTCAATCTGAAAACATTGACTTTATGTTTGTAGATTAAAAGTAATACGTGCTACTGGATGAAATAAAATACATTGATTTTATATGCCATTTTGTGTGATTTAAATTTAATGTTTTCAAGAAAATGTCATTTTAGATCATAATCGAAAAAAGTGGTCAAATCCAGTTAAATCTTTTCTGAAGTGTTCTCTAGTTAATCCAGACATAGCACTTATTGCAGAATTTGAATGAGGTGCTGAAAAATGTCGGTGGGTGGTTTGCATTTGTTAGATCAGTTTTATTTGTGTAGCTCGGATCGCAAGTATGCGTGATTGCGTTTGTATTGACCGGCAATCGTGGTCGTCGGACAAAAGAATTGGAAGTCAAACAATGGGTCCACGATCTTTTCCCGTGTACAAATCCTATGGCGATCATCAAAAAACGTTAGAGTATAAACAAAAGAGGGAAGACGGTCGGACAATACCCCGTCCACGATCGAAGGCCTTTACACACTTGTGTGAGTGTGTACATATATACATACGTGTATGCATTTGTTTAATTCTCTATAGCTGGACGTACAAAAATGCTAAAGTACGAGTCGTTTGTTCTTGAAATGTTCTATTTGCAATAACTGGAAAATGGTATCATTATTTTAATCAAGTCTTTATTCACTTGGTAGTGTACTTCATTTTAAAATATAAACTGGAGAAGTAGTTTTAAAACAGGATTGGTTTACGTGAGATGTCCCAGACCAAAAATATTCTGACTAAGTGGTGCACATGTGCATTGGAATGAACATACTATTCAGATACAATAGAGCGCCCCTATCACAAACATCACAGGATCCTACAGTTTTTGTTCAGTATACTGATTATCAGGTGCCCATTATTTTAAAATTACTTCCGTCTTTTTAAATAGCAGCTCTCTTATCGGACCATACTCTTTATGGTTTCAGAAATTTGCCCCATTACAATCCGAGACCACAAGTTTCCTTGTCGTATCTTATTAACAACCTTAGCTTTGTCTATAAATTATTGTTGTTTTATGCATCATGCCTAATAAACTTAGGATTTCTTTCATACCATGAGCCTGGATATTGTTCAGCCAATATAAAAAATAAACGTTTCCAAGCTGTTGACGTTTTTCTTGTCTGCTTTATTGATTCAAATTCTAATCGTTTATTTTTTCAAATACACTGATGAAATATGAAGAAAATGGTTTGGGTGTGTATTCCTAAACTGTTTAAATAATTCTATACACTAAGTTGAAAAGAATTCCTTAATGAATCTCATTAAATTAACATTTCTCTTTTTTTGCTTTGTTTTGACAAACAAGTATTCGTTCCTCAATTTATTTTTAAATATGTCAACCTTCTTTGCAATGAAATCCATAGTTAACAAATGACAAATGTGACATTTAGTTTTGCCATGCATTTTATTCTTGGCCACGATTTTAAGTAATTTTAATACCCTTTAATATTGCGAGTTTGTTTTTACAAGCTTGCAATATTGTTTTACTGCAAATACAGAAATCATATTTTGGTCATATTCTAATTTATAACAATCACTGCCTCGCCAAGAAAAATCAATAACAAAATATTAGTATTATTTTCAAAGGCATTGTTAGTTTTAATGTGGCGATACTAAAATACGACTTTTATTTACAAAGAATGAAATCTCAACATTTTGCACCAGCAAAAACAAATTGATTAAATATTTTCAAAAAGCAACTGTTACGCATCAATCTAAAATATTATTAGAATGTTCAACATGGTATAAAATAGTTTGACAAACTAGTTACCAACCAAACCAGTTTCACTTAACATACAATACATAAATTGTGTTCAGCTCCACAAATCTATTTGTAACAATTGCCGTCATGACAAATCGTGTTTTTAAAAAGAAACGCAAACTTTTCAAGGTTCATGAAATCAAGAAGCAACCATTCTCACTCTTCACAAGCTATTTCTATAGAAGCACAATTCAGGACAATCTACCAAAGTTCAAATTGGCTCCATTTTGCTTCGCAACCATACCGTGTGGGTAATGTAATGCATAATGAACCAGCAAAGTACGCCAAAGACAGCACAACTGCTGCACTTGAATCACGTCGTGTTTTCCATGTTCACCGTGAATATCTCCTAGTTCACGATTGGGTTGCATTCTAATACTACTCACCAACACGCACGCATAAGATGGTAACCATTGTACGTAAAGACATAAATTACGCCTCCAGTTCAACACTGGTGAATACGAGTTACCAGGCGATAAGAACTATTATAATACGACTAGTAATCTATCTAGTAAACTGTCGGTGAACAATGACATGATTGAAACGCAGCATATTGCTAGGCAAATTATGCCCCCCTTTGGCCACACAGAGATCATGAGCCACCCATTGTTAGATTAAATATTAGGCAATAATTTTAATTCATGCAAATCCAAGTCTTACTTGGACAAGGAAATCTTTAGTAATACTGCTAACAAACAACAAATTAAGATACAACCAAACATTTGTGTATAACTTTTTACATTTGTTGAGCAACAAATTGTGTATTTTTTTGATTGTTGGTTTTTATATACAAAGCTCAGAGTTGAACAATAGAATATGTTATTTTTAAACAGTTTACGTTGGCATATGAAGCAAGATACGAGACAGAGGGAACCCCCCTCTGTAGTGGTCATTGTGCTTGCGGAATGTTGTGGTTTCTCAGGAATTCTGTTTAGGTTTTTAGGGGGGGGAGGGGGGGGGGGGCATTAGGTAACAATAGTCTAGAGAGTGTATAGGTGGGGGACTATGGGGGGAGTCCCTTGGTCTTATATCGTGCTGAGTATACACGTCGGATGCCGTGTATACATGCAAAGTTTGTCCAGATTTCAAAATGGATGATGGATAAACATGTCACAAGCAAAGACGGAAATATCTGTCAGCGACTGGCTTGGCGAGAGCGAGGCAGGAAATATCAGGGTGTGCTAACCTGTCTTGGATCAAGGTTCGTGAAAAAAAATCCCATGACTGGGTCTGGTCAATGTCAAAATAATCCCAGCCCAAACTTGTCAAAATTCATGGTGTACCGTAGAAAGTTCCCAATTTTCTGCAGACAGAGCCTCTGTCTATTTCAAAGAGATCGAAGCACGGAAATGATTTCACAAACCAAAGTGGCATGATGCTGGTAATATATTTGTTTGCGTGTGCTAAGCCCTCTTATTGGCTACCATTTAATGGCTCTGTCATTTGTTCTGGCTCTCTTCTCGTAGCCAAGTCAGCTCTCAGATTCCTGTTGGGTGGGGCAGAGTAGCATCTCTCAGATTCCTCAGCAGATCTCTGATTTGGGGGGAAGGTTGTGACCAACACTTCTGTATCCGTTGCTGCTTTTGACGCGCCAGGCATTGTTTCGGTCTCTTGGCTGGGTTCTCTCCGACTTGGTAGAAACTGTCGCATCTGCTGAGTGGTAAGGGATGACTGCAGATCAGATTCTTCACACAAGCAGTCATCGTCATTCACAGGACCCGGGTCCGATGTTTCGGTGGCAAATGCTGGCTTGGGTGAGCTCGTTTCTAGATGATGCACGGCGGACACTAAAGCTTTTTCAAGTTTGTCGGTGGCTGAATCTCCTTCTGATACCTCGGTTGGTTCTCGCTTGCTGGGTAGGAATTGCCTCATCTGGACTGTGGTCAGGGAAGAATTCAGAGGAGATGCTTCATCGCTTGATGTGGCTTCCCGCGGGGCAACTGAGGCCGCTCTTGCTGAGCTCTCCGACATTTTCTCCGTCTGCTGGCTGGGTTCGCGAGGCTTGCCTGCTAGATACTGATGCATCTCAGCGGTGGTGAGAGAAGTACGCAGCGGGGTGACTTCCTCATCGCTATCCTCACTAATTTCTGCCACCAGGGGCGGTTTAAAGGACTTCTCCTTCATTCCAGGCTTGTATCCAGGAATGACATCTGTGTTCTGCTCTGGTTGCCTCCTGAGGTTCCCCGCTGAGACGAAGACAGGCTGCTGGGATGGACGGTTTGTTGGGAGTTTTGGAGGGGCATCTTGCTGCAATGGACCTCCCAGTGGCTTCGTTGGCAGCTGCGAGATATCCAGCTGCCTCATGTGATCCTGGAGGGTCAGACTCTCGTGCCGCCGCTGACTGCTCTCTGACGCTGAAGTGACGGCGGGATTCTGAGTGCCGTATCTAGAGTCGGCAGTCTGGTACCTAGGATTCTGGTAGGGGGCGACGTTACCGACCATGGAAGAGCACAGGGGGTTGTTGAATTGGGAGCCACCTTGCTGTGGGTAGCCCTGGGAGGTCTGGGTATGGTAATTGGCCGGATACTGAGGGCTCGGATAAAGCTGACTTGGATCTGGGTGCCTCACATCATACACGGGAGGACTGTAAGGATTGGACTGCTGGTTCTGGTAGCTGATTGAGGATGGCACGGATGACTGACTCTGGTACAGAAGCGGGTGGCACATTGACGTATCACCCATCCTGGACATGTCGTAAGATGTCAGCGAAGACGACGACGAAGACATATCAAGCTTGTCCTCGACAAAGAGGTTGTTCTCGTCTGAAGTCTCCGATGACAAGTGCCTTCTTAAGCCCACCTGCTGATACCCTTGACTTGGGGGCCCGTATCCCTGAGGAGCTGGGTAGCGACCCTGGTCATATCCCACCCCACTCTGCTGCAGCGGTTGCCGCTGATATCTCACCTCGTACCTCGGATTGGGAACCAGTCCCGGTCGCGTCACCGCAGCGTTGGACTCTATGCTCAAGTCACGTCTCACTGGTACCCCACCTGGCCCAGTGGGCGGTGGGTATCTCGCCGATGTCTCATGTGAGGGCGGGCTGTACCTCTGGGGCTGGGGTGTGTAAAATTGATCGTGGAAATCTTCTGGGCTTCTTCTCATGGTATCCTGAATAGGAAACTCTGTCAAAATCGAAGAGAACAATTGTTTTTGTCAAAGAGAAATCGCCTTTCAATAAAATATTCTTGCATAGTATAAAAATGATTTGTGTACTCTATTGATTTAGGAAATTCAATGTCTTTAAATTTTATAAAGATTCAAAAGTTTATATCATTGTTAAAAAGAGTAAAGCAAAAGGAACCCAAAAAAGGAAAATTTTCTCAAAACAATAGTTTTGGAATAAAAGTTGATGTTAGTAGTTCATCCGGATCAACTTGAGCAGGCAGGCGCCACAAAAGCTGTGCTAGAGGAACACTTGAAATGCAAGCCATCGTGATCCTTCCTAAATTTTAATAGTTACGACAGTAGCCACTGACAAAATACACTTTTGGGACTTTGAGATTTACTGCTTTTTTGTAATTCTCGAACAAGTTTTAAACGTCGGGCTGAAATAACAGCTTAAACAATTATGTTTAGAATTCCAATACAGTTGATTTTTTTAATGAATTTGAGCTAATCTGCCCAGCTGCCATCTTTGTCTGTTGCTTGCAATGAACAATGACTGCGTGTGGCATCTTCCATCAGTGACTTTACTTCCCAGCAGGTTCTGTGGTGGCTGACCCGGGTGAGCCTCGAGTATGACGTCAGAGTTAATTGGGGCTAACCCGGCTAGCATCACTGGGGCAACCTAAGTCGATCCGGCGAGCTAATCGAATGCACCCTTCATTAAATACCAGTTTGTTTTGTTTTTTAAGTTGAAAAAAAAAAACATGGTGGAGGGGTGAGGGGGGAGGTGCTCACATAATATCTTAAAATAGAAAATGGTTACCTTGTCTACGTTTCTCCATTTCGTCACGTATGGACATTTCAGCACCAATGTTTCTCAAAGTATTGACAGCCTGAAAAGGATTTGCAGAAAAACAAATTACAAAGGAAATTAACACTACAATCTTACATAGAAGCTATTGCGACACCACACTAGTTCATGACCACTCCCTAGGGCGTGTGTACAATCATATTGATTTTGAAGGATTGGGGACTAAGGAGTTTAGTTAAGTAGCGTGATGCACACTGGTGAGGTATAGTTCCGAGGCCGTTAAATGGTCTGCCAGTAATTCAGCAGGTTGTGGGTTCGAATCCAGCCCCAGGTTGAGGTGCGTGTGCCCTTGGGCAAGTCACTTTGTCGCTCATTGCTTCTCCCCATCCAGGAGTAAATGGGTACCTGTGAAGGCAGAGATGATTATTGTGGTTGATTTAGCTGCTTTGCGTCTAAATGGCAGCACTGAGCTGTATACTCCCCAGAGAGCCGAGATGGTATTTGGAATGTTTCATTGGCCCAATAGCCAGGGGTAGTAATGAGGTAGTGCCTTCAGCACCAATACTGGTGGTTACATGTTTTTGGTTTTTTAACAGATTTGTATTATATTTTTAAAGACATAAAAGGGCAAAGAAATTGCAAATTCTACCTCATCTATTTCTGGCCGTTGTTTGAACCTTGGATTGGTGCATTTGATGGCTAGATCCAGTAGGTACCAGGCAATGTCCCATGGCCAGTCAGGACAGCGTCGGTCCCGGATTCTCTCAATTGCGTCTTTTGGCTGCTTCTCAAGCTCCATGACCTCTATTACAATGTCAGTCTGAAATTTAAATAAAAATGTCCAATTTCTTTTTGTTCTAGTTCTTTAAAAGGTTCTAGGTTCTTTAGCCACTTACAGCGAGGAGCGGCTATGCAGTCTGCTAATTCGTACGGAATGCTGTTATAAACTCTACTAAGCTGTAGAAAATGGCCTGTGTGACAGCTGCACGCTCGCGTCCATTGTGCAGTGTAGCTGCTAGACAAAACCTGCTGTGCAGTCATGCATATAATCCATAATGAGTGAAGATTTTATACCGAATACTAATACCCAAGTCAAGAGGTAAAACAGTTTTGTGGTCATAGTTCTTTACCAAGGTTTAGGGCGCTTAGTTCTTAAAGGTTTTATGGTTCTTGGTTAATAGTAAAGTGTTCTTTACAAAGGGATGACCTTCTTAGTTCTTAGTTCTTGATAAAGGTTTTCACATCTTGGTATAATTTCCCCGATTCTTAATTTTCTTTTTTAGGTTCTTCCCTACAAAGCTTTAGGGTTTTTATTTCTTAATACAAGCTAAAGTATTTGGTTCTTAGTTCTTAAAATTGGTAAGGTTTAACTTCTCAATAAGTTTAAGGCTCTTAGCTTGTAATAAAGGTACTTAGGTCTCAGTTTAAAGTCCTCAGTTTTTAATTAAGGTTTCAGCAGGATCTCTTAGATCTTAATTAAGATATCAGGTTTTTTAATCCCCATTAAAATTGGTCTAAGTTAGTTTTAAAAGAACCATGGTCTTAGTTCTAAACAAAGTTTTCATTTTCATATGATCTTCAAATATTAAATGTGGATATTTCTTAATTGGGGTTTATGAATCTCAGTTCTTAAAGACTCAAGGTTTCTGGTTCTGGTAAGACATGTTATTTTTACCAGTAGTCTGTTGGGTTCACGTCTGGTGTCCGACACCCGTTCCCCAGCAAGGATTTCCATCAGGACCTGAAAGGCAGGTGAATAAATATGATTATTTGGTTTATTTATATCTTCTGGATTCAAGACGTTTTCAAGCACAAATGCTAACAAGTTTCTCATGATGGAATTATAGTGTTAAAGGTAGTATACACCATTTGCTTTTTCGAAAATAGATGGGTGAGGGGGTTCGTATTTTATAGGCTCTATGCACAAGTACCTCCTCAGCAGAAAGAAAAGGCCAGTTAGAAGCTCAATATCGACGCCATCTTACCTGACTTCAATTAAAGTGTCTGGTTCCCGCTATGATATTCACAGTGAGGAGAGTAAAACAGACAAAGCAATCCTATGGTATACGATATTAAATGAACGTAGCGCAGTGCGTAACACCAGCGACGTACACCCACATGGGAAGAATGGTTTACGGTGAACAGTGTCCGGAGCCCATAGTAAATTATGTGGTGCTGACCTGTTTAAAATTTTGTGTTAATAGATGCTGGAAAAAACCAAGAAAACAATTATATTCTTGTAGTCCGGTTCCTTGACTTCCTTAAAACAAAACAGAGCAATTTATACACGTTAAGGAATTATCAGGTTAGGAAACCAAACTATTATAGTTGGCTTGCATCAATTCACGTGTAACCGTATTGTAAATAAAAAGTGAACTAACGTTGGAAATTGATGCAAAATTCCACTTTTCTTGAAAACCACCTTATATCAGGTGCCGTGATTTCACAGGATGCTTGAGACTGTTATTCACCTACAGTCAAGTAAGGTATTTCATAATAATTCAGTAGTTTTGTTTTTGATATTTTTAAATGGTGTACACTACCTTTAAATCCACCATTTGTCAGTTGTGCATTTTTATCGTAGCAAGTGCTACAAATCTAAAGAAAGGTGATGAATGTGTTTAAATTGACTCGCAATGCAAAAAAACTAAAAGTTAAACAAGAAAAATGCACCGATGATCCTAGGGACGATTTCACGAATAACTAAGATCAATCTTAAGAAGACTAACTCATCCTAACTTGCATTGGATCTATTGCAAGTTAGGAGGAGTTACTCTTTCCAAGATTGATCTTAACATTGGTGAAATTGGCTGCTGAACCCTGATAATGTTGTTAATGTTGTTGTTGTTATTTGTTATTTATGTTGTTGACACTCACCACGCCGTAGCTAAAGACATCCACCTTAGTTGAGAGCTTGAAGCTTCGCTTAAACTCCTCGGGGAGGTATGGCAGGGTTCCGTGGGCGTTCTTGGTCTTCAGATAGCAGTAGGTCTTACCATTCTCTGGGCCAAACCTTGCCAGGCCAAAGTCTGCTATCTTGGGTTCCATGTGCTTACCCAGAAGAATGTTGGCACTGTTGATGAAAAACAACAAAAAATACAATTTCTTGAGTTGATGTTTTGATAATTAGGATGATGTAAATACTTAAACAAAGTGGAGAATATTTGGTCATCATAAAGATTTAAACAAGTGATCCACAAATCATTAGTCGCTTTTTCAAGGTCGATTCCTATGATTTGTGTTTAAATAAAATAGCCCTAGATGACCTTTCACCTTCTATTTCAAAAGTTAAATTCAAATCCATCCATTAAATTCATTCTCTAGACAAGAAAATATTTGAAGGATATTTGAACAATGACCTCTAATGACCCCTGCATTACCTTTGACCTCGGTAATTCGATGAAGAATTGTGTCTTCTCACCCAGGGGGTCACTGCCTCCAAGATTTATCAAAGTTATACATTTCTTTTTCTCAAAAACTTACCCTGAAACTCTAACATAACATACATACATATGGAGATACGGTCATACAGGCTGTCCTACAAAGATTATTACCCATCAATGCCCAAAATGTTTTATTTTTTGTTCTTATGAGAATTAATTAGGTTCGTTGTTTTATTAATCCACTTTGGCATACTATCACTTTTCATAATAATAATATACCAAACTGAACATGTACTCGATTTTGGTACAGATGGTGAGTTCATCCATTGGGCATTGATGGGCACTAATTATTTTGGGACAGCCTCTACGGACATACAGAATTAGGACTAAAAGTGTCTCCCAAAACTTTATTTATTAAAACGCAACAAATCATGGTGATTAACGATACCTCTTGATGTCGCCATGAATCAGTGGCTTTTCCTGGGCCTTGTGTAGGAAGTTGATACCCAAGGCAGCACCTTCTGCAATCCGGTGTCTTGTTCGCCAGTCCAGGGGGCCTCGCTGGGCCTACAAGGTGAAAAGTGTCAGGATGGGAAATAGAAAACTTGACTTGTCTGGGTATTGTTAACACTGGCGGTTATTTTTACTAGGGTTTTACATGTAGTCAGATTAGTGTAGTGGTTAATTTTCTCATCTTTCATTGCTGTGACCCAGGTACTATTCCCGGCCTGATTCACATTTTGATTTGGTTTTCAGACCCTAGATTCTGTGGGTTTTCTCCATAGTATTCTGAGGTCACCCAACCTCTAAAACTCTATATCTTCTCAATGTCTTCTCTACAGGTTTCTTCAGGCTTATGAGCTTACGTGCCCTCTAGGGCGCTCTGAAATATTTGTCATTAAATGTAATGAATGCAATTTGCAAACATTCACAAATTGTCAATCGCTCCAATTGAAAAAGTGACTTGCTCCAACAAAAAACGAAACAAGTTACACAGGCTAATTTTGTGCGATGACGGGTGTAAACAAAATGGGAGGTAACAATTGAGTGAATTTTCGATTTTATAATTTTTTATGGATTTGTCACCATTATAGTCTCATCTTTCACCCAATTTTTTTTTTTAACTGGAAAAAAATTGTAAAATGGTGACGAGGTTGTCTTCATACTGTGGTTGCTGTAGAGTTTTGCTTGGACAAGTCCTATGATAAAGTGTCTTGCTCAAGAACACAAGTACCATTTTCCCCATTGGGGTTCAAACCCAAATATTATATGGCACAGGAGTCGAACACTGTTGGATGGAAAAAACAGATTTAAAAGTAGCATTATCCTGGACTGATGATCTCAAGTTAATTCACCTTGCATAGCAGGTTGTCCTCGAGTGATCCGTTTTCCATGAACTCATAGACCAGACATGGGGAGGGGCCATCAAAACAGAAGGCACACAAAGAAACGATGTAGGGGTTGCGGTAACTACAGTGGGACAAGAAAAAAATGAGAGTAAAGTCAGATTTTTTAGGAATTGAGATATTTATATATCTGGATTCTGCGGAACAAGAGCTTTCCAATGGTATACCACATTTAGGTGTACCGAGTTCAGTAATAGAAATATACACCAGCAACTTACTTACTTTAATTCTTGAGAAAATGACATTTAAAATTCTACAGTTGTGTTACAGTGAATACAAGATGACAAAATTAAAATGGAATGAAATTTAACAGACAAAAAAAACAGAGAAAAGTAAAAAAGGACATACAGAGGAAGGTTTACATTAACAAAATATATTTTTAAAAAAACCAATTAATACAAAAAAATAAAAAATATATAAAAAAAACACACCCAGGCTTTTGCTTCAATGGCAAATTCCGACTTTTAAGCTCATTTTAGTGGCGACAGGTCGAAATATGAAATTCACCAACTCAAGTACGTAGCGATAAGTAAAGCTAAAATTAAAATAATAAGAGGGGCCCAAAAAAGATAACTACAATCTGACAGAACTTTTCAAAAGATTTACGAAAGACTGGCTGAATTACAAATAAAATACATTTGTGGTCAAAAAAGAAAACAGAATTGTTTTTGTGAAACAACACTAAAACAAAAATATAAGTACTTTTTAGACATATACCTTGGGGTACGCATTTGGACAATTTGGTCATATTTCTATCATATACGTCTTTTAACACATTATTGGCCACTTCCTGTTCAAACAAGTGTGTCTCATATCTTATTACATGTACATTGCAACAGGAAGCACAAAGCACACTTATACACCTGCCAAACATTTAGGTATTTTTGTACATTATTGGCCAGAGTGGTTTGTAGGTGCAGGTTTTCATATGGAAGGGCAAAACACAATACCGAATCTTCAACAAATGAAATATTAATCACTAAAAAGCTTATTTGCCACATTTTCTGCTTAGTAATTCCTTGAAATCAGGCCCCATTTTATTGTTCCTTCACATATGAGTCATTCCACTAAGTTAGAACATGACATCCCTATTATGTCCAGAACCCGTTGTGAGGCAATATCAGTACAGTACTTCAACATAACACATTTGTAGCTATAAACAATTTAACATGATGTACCCTAGTGCGACATTTCTTATGTTAGAACGTGTTTTTCAATCCCTTGTAATTTATCTACAATAATATTATGAAAATGCGTATGGTTCCATGTTGTGGTCAGTAAGTAATATATACCGAGGTTTGTATATTTTGCGACATGACAAAAAGACGTTAAAGAGCACGGCGTCCCCAGTTACATCGGAGCACCAAATTTGTCATGAAATGTTAAATTTCTCAGGAAACTAATGTTCAAATGGTACAAAACTGTCCAACTTCCAAGAGAAATATCAAGAATATATTCAAATAATGTAGTCGATAGACGAAATGCAACTAGAAATGTAGCAAAATGTCAGACTTTGTGTCTCAACTGAATGGAATGACATGTAACCAAAGTAAGATATAGTCTACAAATGTTAAATACAGAAAAAAATGGTTGATATACTAACGTGACAAGTGCCCGTAGTTCTTTCATCTGGTCTGCCCGAGCTATCTTGTTAGTCTCAAACCCCATGTTATCATTCTGTAGCACAACAAAACAAAATGACAATCAATATTTAAATGTAAGAAGATTCTTTAATTAGGAGACATTTTACACAAGAAAGGAGTTCACTGCTTGGAGCATCTTTGCACAGGGAGTCAGGGATCAAAATGCTAAGCACAATTGCTATAAGCACTGTTAGGTTTTTACATAGATGAATCAGATTCCCTAAGTTTAATTACTTACTCGTGCAAGTGCGACTGCGTTTCAAGGGTGTAAATCCTGGGAAAATGGGATTTTTTGTGTGTTTTTTTGTGCCAAGCAAAACCAAAATCAATGCTTATCACCCCAAGCAATGAATTAAGAGACATAAAAAGGTAGATCAATAAAGTAACTAAATTTTGCTTTGAAAATGATACATCATCGGCAGGCGGCATCGATTTAGGCCACTGCTGCGGTTGAATTAACTCTCACATTACTTCTCTCGCTCACTCAAGCCTGGCCCTATCGTAACCGACCCGCCAAACTGGTTACTTGGGTATCCCATAAAACATGGCTGCCACGTGCATCCGACGATGAACCAGTGGTGGGAAATTCAAATAGCAAAATTGTTTTCAAAATTACTCTGAACGATGCGGTGACATGAATTCATTTATAGAGTTTTTCGAGGAACGAAAACACTAAGATGTTGCCAGTCTAGCATGAGGTTGCATATTTACATACAAACATCGCTCGTTGAATGCAAGTGGCCCAAGATCGTTCATTCTCACGTACTGCGCATTATGTGCAACTTTTCCTGATTTAGAGGCACAAGTAATTGCGAGTGATTCAAACATGCTGAATATTAGTCAAAATGACATAGGTGTTTGATTATCAAATGATTGTTTGTTTTTATTTATTTGTTTGTTTTAATTAATAAACACACACCTGTTTCATTTGTTTCACTGCGTAGTGGATCAGTTTAATCACAGCGTGGTACACTGTGCCAAAAGCACCCTCCCCCAGCTTATAGGTGCCGTCAAAGTTGTTGGTTGCCTTGACGATATCTTCGTAAGGGATATGGATGGTGAGACTCAACGCAGACTGGTCCTGATCTGTTGACAAAACAATAAGCCCGGGATAGCTATGGGTTCCTATCGTATGAGGTCGAGGTACCACGCGACCATCCGGTTTCTCCGTAAGTGGCCAACGTTGTAGTATAGAAAAGCACTTTCTTAGCAACCACGCCGTGCATTGTAAATTAGACAAGACTCATTTTTACAAACTAACGTTCTTTATCATATAGCATAATGGTCACTATCTTGGCTTTTTTCTTACACCTTTGAATGTGTACCTATTACATGTACGTACTGCATGTAGCACTATGATCTTTGCTTTATACTACAGCAGTGATGCTGACTTTTTAGTGCTTGAATGTAGGCCGGGTCATTTGGGTCAGTGAGAGCCCGATGAATCTTTCTAAGAAGAGGGACCAATGTAACACTGAACTTTAACAAGCCTTGTGTTTATTCCATCTGTCCAAAGACACAAACTCTCTAGACACACTTTCTGCTGATCCCTGGTGTCAACGAGAAAAATAAATAAAACAAAATTTATGATCTCTGGATGTGTACCACTGCACAACGCACAACCAATCTTTTGAATATTAAAACCAGAAATTCAGAAACCACAAAACCATACAATGTTGTATAGTTTTCAGCCAATGTTGTCTAGTTTGCAACCACAACTCTGACTATTACTAAGCAAACAAGCACAGTAGCAGAAAAGCACGGCAAGGCACCTTTGGCAATTCAAACCAGGCCACAGCTTACAATTTTGCAGTCTTTCCTTCTCTCCCATCTCCTGGCAAACGCCGATCCCACCGCTGCCACTGTTGATCCCACCGCTGCCACTGTTGATCCCACCACTACCACCACTGATCAGTTCCCCGCGATTCCCACTCTTGTTGTTGGCGCTGGAGTCTTCGCTCACCCCGCCCCAGCCCTGGAACGGTGAGCCCAGACCGATGACTTTCTCCGAGGAGTTCTTGTTGATGTTGGCGGTCAGACCCTCGTTTCTCTGTCCTTGATTCCTAACAGCCGGGGCTCCAGCCTGATGGTCAGGTCCACCATTCCAGGATCCCTGAGTGGCCTGGGGTTGGCCGGGCCTGTGCCGATGTGGTTGGTGGGTTCCAGTAACCACGGAGCCCTGCGATGGTTCCTGCCTGTCGGCTGTATAGGGAGGCTGGCCTCCTGCACCTGAACAAATATGTAAGAAGAATACCAAACATCTGTGTGATTAATACATTTAATGTAAAAAAAAAACGCGTAAAAATATAGATGGCGACCCCCACGATGCAAAACAAAAAAACTGCCAAAAAAAATCACATTTTCTACTACCAGAAAAAATTGGTGTTATTAGCATTAAGAGAATTATACTTTAGGTTAAATTGATAAAGTCATTTCGAAATGATAAAAAACACACTTGGCTCTAATTTGATCAAAGTAACTACAATCGCCAACACTTTAAAAAAAAAAGCTTTGCGCATTTCTTTATTTTGTTAATACCCTGTCCCTGTCCACCCTGTCCCTGTCCACCCCCTCCCTGTCCACCCCCCTCCCCTTCGCCCTACCTCCCCCAAACTTACCAGGAACATAGACAACTGGAGGTATTTGTGCGTGGCCTTGGTGGACGCTGGATGCCGAGTCATTGTTGTCAGCTGGCTGTACTCCCTGTACCTCCTTGATCAAGTCATGCAGGCTGGGATCAACTGTACAAATATACAAAATGCTCAGCAATTTTGCATCCTAAACACTAATCAGCTGGAAACCAGTTACAAGCAATATACATTGCATGACACTTTGGCCGGTAGCCCGTTTATGCTTAGCGACAAGGTGTTCCCAACTTACCAAAATCTTTGAGAAGCATCATACACCTAGCATGCTTCATTTCAAACAGTTTGTGATAGAGTTCGGTGATGGTGTGGCAGCCATAATCCCATACCGTCAGCATTTCGTCTGTGGGACTGCCTGCCATCCGGAACAAGGCTTGCTTGAAACCCTGCACCTGATCATTGGAAAAACCAAGGAGCGCAGCTGGAGAGAGCAAAATCAGAAAATAAACAGTTTTTGATATTATTTTTTGGTACCAACATTGGGATTTATCTCAAACCCTTCGTGGACAGAAGCAAGAACGCATCACTGGCAAACGAACTCAATGCGTATAATGCACAAACTGCGGTGATACAAAATATAGGTTGTGTAGTACACGACAGTCAATAAACTGCATCGGTCCCAATTCATGCACGCTGTCGCGTTCCTAGTTAGGCACATTGTTACAGCCTACTCATTGAGCCAAGCACCAGACTGTAACACGTTAATTACGCTAATACCGTTACAAAAAGAAAAACAATTCTCGCGCAATAAGTTTGCCCCCAAAACAGTCATGTTGAATGGTTACAGTTAAACCAGCTCACGCCAGGATTATTTTAACATCACCAAGCCGAGGCGCGGGATTATTTTTAACTAAACTACTGTAGATCTGAGGTGGGTTCAGGCCGATGGTACCGGGAAGCACTCCCATGCAGAATCCGAGCAATGCAAACACTCCAAGTTTGTTATGGTTGATGCTTCACCACAAACACAGTTACTGATGAGTTTGTACCATTTACATTACACAAGGCAGACGAATGCCCCTTACTTTACCTGGATTGGAATTCAACAGTCAGGAAACAGTTTTTAAAAATGTTCTTGTTCTTACTAGTGCGTACACATCACGAGCCAATTTCATTACATTATATTCCAGTTTCCTTACCCAAATTTCTCCAATTCTTTTGGTCGTCTTTTTCCTCGACATGATCAAGTGCATGCATGAGATTAAGTCGCGTTTGAAGAGGTAAATTTCCAACATATTCAGCTTGATTATTAAACTTCCTGCTAGTGTTTGAGTGCACTGGTCTATGGCAGGAAATCACTCTATCGTTATTTTGTAAGTATTCCATTGATTCCATTTTTAGAATTGTAACCAAAAAACGAGCCAAATTAGGAATGAAGTGTTCAATATAATCTTTGCCTGCTGTGTGTCGGTTAACAGCCAAAGAATATCCTCATCTTGATTTTTTTCTTATTCCTTCTTGTCGATAATGATGTCGTTTTCCTGCGTGCACTTTTGGTTTTACTATTTACCTGCCAAAACCAAACAAAAAATGTCCACGTACTTCATGTTCTATTTCCTCATAAAAACATTGTTACAACCCGGAAAGTTTATGATTACAAATAAACCGACTTAAACTATATCTGACCATTGTGGCTTTATTGGTGACTCATTGGACCGTTGGTTTGTTTTCCTGGATTTACTTCAATATACATCCAGGATCTACCAGAGTTTTCCTGCATACAACGAACGAACGTAATTTAGTAATTTTTTCATTTTTTCATTCTTCCATTCTATGAAAACGTGTCAACGCTCCAGCTAGCTGGGGGTGAAGTGTCGGAATACACAAATTTCCACTTACCCAAATTTATCCAAGCGTTTGAAATGTCCAGCATCCGACACATGTCGTTTCTTATTGTCAGGGGGATGTCACGGACGTAGGTTGTTGGGCGAGGCGCGGACCCGCCAGCGTGCCGATGCATCGCTGACATCTGCCCGTGACCTGAACGGCCAGACACGGCAGTCATCGATATCCGCGTGCTTCGTAATACTTCTCAAATTTCCTCACAGACTGCGACTGAAACAACTTGAGATTCACCTTTTTGAGAGTAATATATAACGAACTTGTGAAAATTCCAACAAAGCTTCAATTATCTATTTGTGGGCAAACAAATGCAGAATAATTGTTATTTTATGATGCTGATCGAAACGAAACTCTTCAAAGGCGGGAAGTTACGCATATTGTACGACTATGCTGTTCCTTATGGACGATACAAACGTACACATTTTGTGATTGCGCGCGCACGTACATTATGTGTACGTGCTGCACTATTTTTTATTTTGTTGTATGGTTTTTCAAGGGGAAATCCCGTGAATTAATGACGTCAATTTCTAGTTCCGGTTTGACTCAACCAAAACATATTTAGGGGTGTTATTTTATTGACTAATCAAATTCGCATATTTAATCTGTATGTAATAATTAATAATAATGTACATTTATGCATGGTATAGTTTTAAAGGATGGTTTGTAACGGTTTTTGTAACTAACGATGCAATTTCATTATTTTAACACGCACACAAACATTTCTACCCATATATGTTAATGGTCAAGTCTTACTTGGAATTCTCTTATAATATTCCACACGAAAAGTAAAGAAAATATCGACACCTTATAAAGCAATGAGTCAAAACGGACAACGATGACTATGTGCACCACCACCACCACCACCCCCCCCCCCAAAAAAAATAATAATAAAGATCTCCGAATAATGTATTGTGAAATATTTAAACTTCCACACTAGTGAAATAGTAACATTAGTCTCCATTACATATTACATAGGATTTTGCTTCAGACAAATGAAGAATAAAGTCAGTTTTTTTTCTCTGTGGGAAAAAAATGAAATTGTCCCAATCTTGTAATTTTAGTTTTTCGACTGACCGTATAGTCAATTTATTGTCACAGAAACAAAAATTGCTAGGGATATCACTTCAATCATTCAACCATACTACAAATAGTCACAAATAAAGCTTTGTAATGATATAGACAATTGATTGGGGGATTTGAACAGGTGACCCTGGCAAAAGGCTAGATTCACTAATGCACTACTGTAACTATAAAGCACATTGTGGTAACAAAAATGTAAATATTTATTAGGGCAACCCTAGTTCTATGGTTCTCATATTCTTTTGCCTTTAAAGTTAAAAAAATCAAATCTAAAAGATTTTTTTTTGCAGTTCCACTCAATTAGATTGCTAAATTAAATGATGAAATCATATTATCTCCAGCTTTTGTCGATTGCAGTGAGTTTATCGTGAGTTCATTGACATCACTGCAATAATGCAAATATATTTGTTGAAATGCAGGTGAATTATGTTATATCCGCACCATGGCATATGCCCAGCATGATACGAGGCCCGGGAATCCCCAATAGTCCCCTATACCTATACACTCTACTATTGTTACCTAATGCATCCACCTAAAAAAACCTAAAAGGAATTTCCGAGAAACCACAACATTACGCAAGCACAATGACCACCAGTGAGGTGAGGGGGGGGGGGGGGGGGGGGGGGGGGGTCGGGGGGGGGGGGGGTCCCTTCTTGTTTCTTGCTTCATAGGCCATGGCAGCTCACCAACGTTTTAGTTGTAATGAAATACCAGTATACAATTGGTTGCTATATACATGCTATACCTTGTGTGTAAATCTGGTAATAATTTTCAAAAGCTTTTCAAATAACACAGGGCCACATTGTGTGCATTTAATATAATTGTCTTTTTTATTTCTTATTTTGTGTGTGTGGGTGTCACGAATGGGTTCTAGACAGAGTGAGCGGTAATATAAATATTTTTTTTCTTGGATCGGGAGCCCAAAATAGGGTCGGTCAGAAATGAGAACCAAAACAATAAAAAAGGAAAGCCCTTTACAAAAATTCATAGAAATATGAATGGCAGGCAAAATAGAAACTTTACAACCAGAATATCAGGTAGTTAAAAAGAAAAAATTCCTGAAAATAAAAGTGATACCTATCTTTTTTTAAAGTCTTCACTTGTATTCTGTAGTTGAATTTCGTGAATAAAATTTAGAAAAAAATAGAAACCTTATCTTTCGGTTTCAACACAAGTTAAATTAGTCAAGGTGTATTGTATAAATAATAAACAAGGATGGCTCTCGAACCTCAGGTCTTGCTTACTCTCGTGATTACCCTAATTTACAACTTGACCTCAAATGACCTTTGACCTCAGTACTTGAGCTCTAACACAACCATATCATATGAAGGTTACAACATTGGGTGTATGACCCAGGTTTTCAAATTCATAGAAATTTTGCATATACATGCAAGACCATAATTGTTCAAAAGTTTAACTAAAATGACACATACAGACTATGGACAGACGAACAGACTTGGTACAGAAAGTGTGATTGCATAGACGATAAAACTGATTGACCTACATTTTGATCATAATGCCTTTTCAGTATTTCCCAACTGTAATTGGTAATAATGTAATTGGCTGTGAATACAGAAATATGCATATATGTGACCTGTCACCACAAAATGAGAGTAAAGTCGCACAATGTGATTCAGAGATATGGCCATCCAAAGTCAAAATATGAAGGGGTGGTCAATTTTAAGATTTTGTGTAATTTGGAAAGCCCAAGTCCTCCTTTACATATTCCCATTTTTTGGGTGAGATCAGATGATCGAAAACCTCTTAAATTATGCAATTTTGCGTAGTTAGTGTTTGGATTAAAGTCCATTAGTGATCTAATTAACACGGTAATTAAATATGCAAATCAGGTACTCGTAAGTATCCCACGTTTTCGAAATTTTAATATTTTGTTGTTTATACAATAGTTTGTATGTGTGGAAAATTTCAAGAAGAAATAATGATTAGAACATAGCTGTTGATACGCTAAACCGAACCTTACTTGTCCTGTTTTGTAATCTTTTGTGTGTTTCTGTTTAAGATGTTTAAAGTAAGTTTTCTCACAAACACGTTTTGTGAAACCCATGAATTTCTAGAGCGCTGTAAAAAGTATTCATCGCAAAACCCCCAAGTGTTATATACCATTGGAAAGCTCTCTTTCCCAAGAATTTGAAAATACCAATATCTCAATTTTCAATATTTCCGACTTTACTCTCATTTTGTAGCGACAGGTCACATATATCAGAATTTCAAATACCACTTTAGGTGCCACATGTGCATAGTAATTAATACATAGTTTATACTTTACAAAAATATTGTTGCAAAGATAATGGACAAAATTGTTGTATACACATCTATATATATACACAACAAACAGCACAATATCAATGTCACGCATAAATAAAACATTTATAATAAATATAACTATTATACAACTTTTGTCATACATTCACTAATAAAATTTTAATCTTTGGCATTAACAAAAATAGATATCTATTAATTTATCCTTCAGTTAATGAAATGAAACAGTTTTTTTGTTCAAGCTCTTTGCAGTTTTCTATCGTCTGGACATTTTTCTTGAAAAAGCTTAGTTTTTCTTTTTGGATGGGAATACTGATGAAAATATTTGTAATTCAATAAATTCATCAATAGTTGTAAATTTGCTCATATCTACTTTCATTTAGATTATGTTCGTTTTTACCGGCCTTAGGAATTGTCTAACGCTATTAAAGGTAGGATACACCCTTTGCAGATATCAAAATTTGTTACTTCTGAATTATTAGGAAATATCTTACTTATTTGAAAGTGAATAATGATTGTTGTCATCCAGCAAAAGGATTGCGGCAGAAATCTTGTAATTGTTCCGAAAAATTGAATTGTATAAACAAAATCACGATCGCGGCCAGACGGCGATTGCAAAAAAACCAGAACAACATAAGAACCACTGCCTGACGCCGGTTGAAAACGAATGCCGTTTTTTTTGCTTTTCTCGTCATCTATGTTTATAAAACTTCGGAAAGGTCTGTTAAACGATATTTACTATAAAATACAGCCCCCCCCCCAAAAAAAAAAAAAAAAAAAAAAAATCCACCAATTCCTGATAATTCAAACAATTACTAATGGTGTATCCCACCTTTAAAGCTGATAAATATAGATGAATGTTTGTAACTTGAACAAACCTAATGAGTAATATAGTTTGCATAGTTAAGTGAAATGCTAAATATAACAAATATTTGTTAATGCTGTGGGTAACAGAACTTGTTATGTCAAATCGTGAATGGCTTACAGGCAACCTTCTATTAGTCCTCTAAACGTGCATAGATTAAAATATGCATTATTACACTCAGATAATATCAGCATAAATACATTTGAACACATATTTCATACAATTTCACAGCAAACATGATAACACGTTTCTCTTTCCCCCAAAAATGTACTTTGAGCAAGTGGAACTATGCAGATTTTCTTAATTTGGAAAACTATATGATTGGATCTCCTTGAAACTGTTAAATAATTTCCTAAATTAAAGAGAATGTAAATCATTTGCTTTTGCTGTAATTTTTAGAAGATGGATTGATTTCTTTTTGGGGGAGGGGGGGGGGGGGGGTTAGTTTGTTATAGCAAATATTATTACACTGACTCGTACATGCTGAAAAAAAATCTAGGGCCAGGCCCAAGTAAGCGTGAGAAGTCACGTGATGGTCAAATCGAACGGTGTCGTGCTTCCACGAGTAAGCGTGGGGGAAGTAATCGAATACGGTAATAGACAGCACACCTGGTGCCATGTGAAGTCAAGTGAAGTAATTCATTATAATCTGTTAGTTTTTTTAATGTTTGTCAATACTTATCTCTTTTTTGTGTGTGTTTTAGGGGTGCAGTGGGGGAGGGGGGGGGGGGAGTGATTTGAGGTGGTAGTTTTTTATACAAATTATACTTTCAACATTTGTCACATGCTCATAGAGGTTATTCTAAAATCGGGTATTTTTAAAATCGGGTATTTCTAAAATCACGTATTTCTAAAATCGCATCCTTATTCAGCATTTTTCAGCCCTCAAACTGCTGTCAGTTAGTATTCATACAATTCGTAAACCATTACAAAACTCCTCTGTTCGTGCGGCAATTGTAAGAAAATAAAGACACTTTTTTTGTGGCTCACAATATTTCCCTAGCACATTCTGGAGAAGTCAAATGACCTCTGTTTCACTTCTTTGGTCCCCCTTTGGAGATGTTCTTTGTGGCTTGTCCCAGCGACACTTGCTTGGCATTGGCACCAAACTGCAGCGTGCTAAGGGTCTCACTGATGTTGTTGAAGTCAGGGCTCACGTTGACAAAGAGACAAGCCTGTTTGGTGTTAAAAGAGACAATTTAAATAATTATAAACAATTTATAAACAATTATAACCGCAAATATCTATAATTTACTAAGGGCTCCGTGTACAAGCAGCCCTCGACACCAAGAAAAGAAGAGTTGTGTAGTCACTATTGATGCTTTCCTCAGTCCCACCGCATGGGCGGATGCAGGAATTTATAAATGTGGGGTCCTAGCTATGGGCGGGGGGCGGAGGGTGCTCTTCCCCCCAATTTGTTTACAGTAGAAGCTCTGAGGTGAATTCTGGGACATTATGAGCCTATATTTTGATCGTTTTGATCCACGCTGCTATTTTGCTCTGATATAAAAATACATTTAAACAAAAACAACAATTTTTTTTTTTAAATCCAGTCCAAAAATGTGGGGGTCCATACCCCAGGACCCCTCCCCTGGATCCGCACCAGCACTGCCCATACTGGGTGCTAGGAAGCACCAATGCGCGTTGAGCTATGATTGAATTGATTAGCTTACAAGGGGAAAGTAAAAAAAAACAATAGTCCTGGCAAGGAATATATCTGAAATGCATGACAATAAAAGAAGACAAAATGAATTAATCATTTTCTAGTTGGATGTTGAGCCCGTGTAGTTGATTAGTCCGAAGACAATTCGTCTTCTGAATATTCAACCACACGGGCTAGGAAATTATTAACTCATTTTTTTCTTCTCCCATTGTCACGCGTTTCAGAAATATCCCTTGCCAAGATCATTGTTTTATGCCTTTTTATGATCATTGTTTTAATCTTAATATAAACTAAGTCTGGTGCCATGTCTTGACTCTGGGACCAAAACTCGGTCTAATTATTAACACTAACTATGGGAATAAAAATGTGGTTAGCTGGTTTTAAACAAGTACAGTATGTTTCAAACTGGCTCATGGAACTGGACACATTAAAGGTAGTATACACCATTGGTAATTTTTTGAATTATCAGGAATGGGTGGATTTTGGGGGTTGTATTTCATAGTAAATATCGTTTAACTGACCTGTCCGAAGTTTTACAATCATGGTTGCTGAGAAACGCAAGAAAAACAACGTTCGTTTTAAACCGGAGTCGGGCAGTTTTTGTTTTTGTTTTTGTTTTTTTCCCGATCGCCGTCCGGCGAGAATGAATTTTGGTTTATACAATTCAATTTTTTGGAACAATTACAGGATATCTAGGGCCCTCATTTTGCTGGATGCCTACAATCATTATTTACTTTTAAATAAGTAAGATATTTCTTAATAATTCGGTAGTAATTTTTTTCGATATCTGCAAATGGTGTATACTACCTTTAATGCCCGAGCCCAAGGCAAGGGTATTAACAATGTTCAGGCCCATTAGCCGGCTAACCACTTTATTCTCATTTATAAATACCTTTCAGTCAAAAAGGCTGGGCCATGTTTTATTGGCCATTCAAATAATACCCACATGTCGGGCTCTCGACCAATAAGAATAGCTAAACTGTCTCAGGTATTTATAAATTAGAAAAATACATGGATTACATTTTTGACGTAGATAACCTCTAAAGTCCCCTTCCACCAAAAAAACACCAAACAAACAAACAAACAAACAAACAAACGAGCGAACGAACGAACAAGCAATTACCAAACCCCACCTTAGCATCTCCGCCCAGTGCTTGCTGCAGCAAGTGAGTTAGTTTGGAGTTCCTATAGGGGATGTGCAGAGCGCTGGTTCGAAGTCCATGAAACACCTGCAGCAAAACAATTACAAATTGCTGTGATCAAAAGAGTGCCATGGCCTTGTGGTCTTAGACATTGACCTCAAGATATTAATGGCAATTCTGCAGGTTGTGGGTTCGAGTCCAGTCTGGGGTTACAGTGTGTGTGTCCCTGGGCACTTATTGCTGGGCACTCATTGCTGGGCACTCAATGAGTACTTGTGATGGCTGAGGAGAAATTGACCTATAAGAACACATGCGGCGTATGTGCGGCTGGAAGTGCTACCCAAACATTTTGTAAGACATTTTCAAAGATGAAAAACATGAACAAACTACCAAATTAATAAGAAATATTTGACTGAAAGTTAATACTAGTCTCAAATCATGACACCTGGTGTGCTGTCATTTAAAAAAAAAAAAAATTGTATCAATTTCCAGTGATGATTGGCTGACCATCTTTGGAAGAAAACTTACCCTTTCCAAATACTGCCCCCCATTTACCAAATTTAGTTACTCAACAGGTTTTCAGGTCAACTAGTCTGATTCCCTGACCTGACCATACCCGACATCTATAAATTGCTCCAATTTATCTGAAGTAGAGAGAGTTAGGGAACCAGACCGTTTTTGTTCAGCTTCTATGAACACAAAACTTTAAACAGGCCTACGTGTATGTAACATTATTTGCTGTAAAATACTAAATCCCAAATCCATCCATTTCAAAATTACAACAAAAGTACATATAAGACCTGTTCCAACGAAACCCAGACAAAGTTGACAATTTTAGTTTTTTAGGTTTTTCTTTTTTTAAATTGTTCAGGTTCTCAGCTTTAAAATGATGTATCGTTTATATAAACCCGCACCCTATCTCAACTGGGGGAAGGATTCAGTGATAAAACATTGAAAACCTAATTATGAGATAAACAGCTTTGAAATTCAGAAAAGCGTGTTGTTCTATACACATTGCTTCACAAAAATCGACCAATAAAAACACTTCTGGGAGACGTATTATGTTCAAATTTGGGGAGATTGTAGATTAATAGTTCGTGATTCAGAAAAACCCCAAACCTAAAAATGGTAAAATCCACCCTGAAATGACTTCACGAGTACTTTGTAATAAAACACATTGTGCGACTTTGTCCGGGTTTCGTTGGAACAGGTCACATATATTACCTTTAAAGTGTACAGGGTTGTAAAAAAAAATGAAAACAAAAACACCAGAACGGGCTATTTTTAGTACCCTCCGACCAGAAAAACTAGTTTGGATAGACAGGAAATCCTTCTAGATGAAAAATGATACCAAGATCACCCAATTCAGTCCAGTAGTTTTCATTCTTCTTATTTCTGAAACAAAGTCTGGTCAGCTGGACAGGTGAATAACGTACAGAAGTATGACAGCAATGAAAAGGCCTGTCCAATTGACCATAGGTCCCTGGAATGAAAACTACTGGACTGAATCGGGTGATCTTGGTATCATTTTTTATCAAGAAAGATTTTCTGTCCATCCGAACTAGGTTTTCTTGTCGGAAGGTACTAAAAATAGACCATTCCGGGGTTTTTTTCTTTCTTTTTTTAAACACCCTGTATTCTCCAACATCAGAAAGTGTACCTGGCCCAGCGAGGTGAGGGATTTATTGATGGCAGCCGCTTCCACAAGCGTCTGTCCCGTGGCCCCAGACTTGCGAATACGCTCAGACCCGGCTAGGTCAACCAGCATTAGGGTACCGTAGCTTGTTGCATTGGAAACCTTGTCCACACCCTCCACTTTCAGGATCAGCAGCAAGTGAGATCGAGAGCTGTGATTGATGAACGAGGAGAGAGAAACATTTGTGGCTTAATCCTATCACCCTAGGTTCTCGGTCTGGAAAGCATACCAAACCTAACAAACTTCAAAACCTGCACACAGGTTCAGTAATTATTGGTACTGAACCTAACAGTACTAAACCTGCTAAACTCCAACTTGTTGAAGTTTGATTAACTTGGTACAGATAGGTCTATGTATTGTTCAGTGTTAAGGATGAGGGCTTTGATGACTTTCCATTGGTTCTGTGAGTTTGTTTTTTATTAAAATAGGGGACGTACATGTAAAACAATAGAGGACAATAGGGTCCCCTAGTAGAAAAGGTCCCCGGATTTCAATTTGTGTACAAAACCTATGGGACAAAATGGCAACAATTTATCGGACCTTAAAATCATCCACTGTTCTCAGAGATAATCCAACCAACCTAGTTGAGTTCATCTGGGTAGCGGCTACGCTCCGATTGGCATCTCCCATCTCCATCACCTTAGTGATGTCCCCTTCCTCTCGGACTTCTATCTCCGTCAAGCCTTGGACCAGCAGCCTCTTGCCTTGCATGTTAATGTCAAGTTTCTTCCTGATGTCTTCCTCACTCAGGAGGTCCTGCAGGGCCTCATTGTAAACCTCTAGCATGGACACCTGGTCAAAGGTCAAAGGTCAAAGTAGAATATTAAGCCAGTTTGGTATTCCAACTAGGCATGTGCACAACAAGATTTGACAAATTTTCTCTTGGGATAAACGCAAAAGTAAAAGCACTCAATGCTATCGGGAATGTGGTAAACGAATTTGTATTCTGTGTATTTCTTTTGCGCAATTCAAAAGACGATAGAAATCGAACCAGGGCCACATTGCTGAGAGACTAGTGCTTCACACACTTGCCACCCATGCCACCCATTTTTGGGTTACGCCCGAAATGGACATACATTTATCTTTGATTATGGCTATGGATATTCACTTTAGCATGCCAGCATCAATTCTGCACTAAAGCTGTAACCAAATGCACCCCAGGTTACAATCTGGCACCCTGACTTCTCACCTCACCTTTAGTGTGTACGACACTTGTTCCCTCGCCTTACAGATCTTCAGGAGCTCCTGGATGGAGCGCACATTCACCCCCGGGTCTTCCCTGGTCCCCATCATGGTGTACGTTTTTCCGGAGCCAGTCTGTCCGTAGGCCATGATGCAGATGTTGTAGCCGTCTACGCAGGAAGTGATGATAGGCAGAGCCAATGCAAAGACCTAGGGGTGGTATGGGGGGGGGGGGAGGGTTTGGGGGGCAAAGTACAAATGTAGAATAACACTCACAAACCCTTATTCTGACATCTGCCTGCATGTAGTTCCGTCTTATTTTGCAAAAACGCCCACAAAAGTTTTACTTAAAATTTCACAGAGTGAAATTTCATCAAGCCCTAAACATTCCCATTCATAAATCTTTACCTACCTGCTACAAAGTAAACAGACATTTATGTAGTCGTGATTTTTCAATTTAATTGTGAGGTGCACAATTAACCCTTTAAAATGCGTGTCAAAAAATATGAATTTTGTTTTGTCTGACAAACTTGGAGATTTAAATGCTAACTTGTGATTTCTCCAGATTTATTTAAGTGCAATATTAAATTATCTTTACCATACTAATTGTTGTACTTCAATCAGAAATTCCAGTGACAAGTTTTGGCTGTTTAAAGTTTGCATTTATCGACACTTCAAAAAAGTAAAATACTGAGAAAAAGACCTTTAAAGTTTCAAATTTTGTAGACGTAAAAGTGAAAGATACCCAATTATTTTCCTTAAAAACTTTTTTTTAATTACTTTTTTCAAATATGTGTAGACGACATATTAAAGATTACAAATATCAATAAATCAAAAAATTAAAAAGTTTTTTTTTTCTTTTTTTTTAGTTTGCATTTTTTTCTTTATGACAACCGGTGCCCAGTTCCATCTCATTTTGCCAGAACACTGAGTGACAAGGACTTGGAAGTAGACTTGTTTTCAGAAACACCTGAATCTTCATTTTACCTCTGTCTGTTTGGAAGCCGGAGTGAAGACTTTATCAAAACCGTACGTCATTTTCTTGCCAGCTGGGTTGGTGCCACATATCTCCTGATCATCAGGAAACTCTAAGCAGCAATCGGTGCGGGAGTCGTAACGTACCCTGCAGAACACGCGAATGTTTCCACGTAGCTCTTGTAGCTACAAGTACACAAGATCAAACCATCATTTTGAAATATTACTTTATCTTTCATGTTAGTTTTGTTTGGAGAGAACTTGGAGCTTCCAATAAGCCAGTTCGGTATTCCAAATGTGCATGTGCATATATGAATATGAATATTATGTGAATATTTGATGATTTTTCCTTCGAGATAAACATTTAGAATACTGTAGATTTTTAGTATTTTGTAGCAAATATCGCTACGCTGACCTATTTAAGGTGTTGTGTTCATAGATGCTGGAAAACCAAGACAACTATTTTTGTTGTTAGTTTGGTTCCCTGACCACTTCAGATGAAACAGACGTTGGGGAATTATCAGGTTAGGGTACCATGCTTGTGGCTTTTTTGTACTCATTCACGAACGTAAAACCCATTGTGAACTAGATGGACAAACTAAATGGACTATTTAAAAATTGTCAGGTTTTTTTTCAATGATGGTTGGCTGACGATCGTTTTCGTGAAAATGGCAGCACACCACATATGTCATAGAATGCGTGAAACTGTTATTCACTTTGCAGATTATAGAATAGAAGTTTTTGGATTGTTTCTCTAAATTATTAGTATAACGATATTGTGGTTAATTTAAATCTGTCGCGGATATTACCCTTCACTTCACTATGCTGGAATTGGCCAAGTATAATATATTTATATAAAATCGATTCTCAAATTCTTAAATTTGGCCCAATTCCCTCTACCCCTTATCCATAATTTCCCATTTTCTTTTTTATACAAAATTAATGCAATCTTTCACAAATTCCTGACTTTAACCCAGAACACTACAAAAAATTGTGCTCAAGTCAAATTTATGTAATAATTTAATGCACATGTAGAAACTGCTCAAATATGCATTGCTGCACTGGCGGGAATCGAACAGGGTTCACCACAAATGGAAGGCAAGGAGGTGAACCACTGTGAGGGCAGAGATAGTTATTGTGGTTGATTTAGCTGCTTTGTGCCGAAATGGCAGCATTGAGCTGTATACTCCCCAGGGAGCTGAGATGGTATTTGGAATGTTTCATGGGCCCAATGACCGGGGTAATAATAAATTGTAAAGCGCTTTGATACACCCACATTGTGGGAGTCTAAAGCGCTATATAAGAACTAACATTATTATTATTAGCACCCACCTGGTTGTAGAGTAGTTTCCTCTGTAGACATTCCTTCTTGTACAGCACCTTGAGATCTCCTAGCTCCTGTGATGTGCTGGAGTCTATGTTCCTCATCATTGATAGGCCTGACATGGCGGCTGTGACCAGCTCATTCATATCTATAAAACAAAACAAAAATCATTGTTTACTAAAACAAGAATGGTTCTTGGATCCCGAGTCTCACCTATATTTCAGACTACCCTATTTTACAACTTGACCTCAAATTACCTTTGACCTCAGTATAACCTTTAATATCACATGCTAGTTTTCATATTGCATCTATAACCCAAATTTGATTGCAATTGGACTTCAAGTTTTCAAAGGAAACAAGTTTGACAATCCAAGCATCTTTAAGAACTTGACTTCAAATGACCTCTGACCTCAGTGCTTCACCTTTAACACAACCATGATACGAAGTTTACATCCAGTAACCAAGTTTGATTGGAATTTGACTTCAACTTTGCATATAATACAAATTTGTTAAAACTTTATCCAAAATAACAATCAATACGTACTACTGATTGCATAGTCTCTTTCTGAACTTCGTTCAGGCAAGACAAAAAAAGATACCCAAGCAGCCGCTAAGAAAATATTGCTGAGCATATTTATGAGGGTAGATTTATGAGGGGTGATTGAAGTTCATTGCCGGAAGGCAGAAGGAGATAAGCTATACCGTTCTCAGTTCAACTTGTTGAATACGTGTAATTATACAGAAGGCTTGGAGCGGGTCACACTATCACGGGGGCCTATGATTTCCCGAAACAGCTGAAGGGGGAAAAGATCCGGCATGGGAAGCCGACCAGAGGGGTGTTCTTCCATCAGGATAATACAATGGCCCACACGTACGCGCTGGGCATGGCTGCCATCCAGAAATGTGGATTCAAACTGGTCGAACACATATTCTCCTAATTTGACACCCTCTGACTACTTGCATGAGAAACTAAATCCAACTTTCAAAATGTCATTACAGGAAATCTGTGATTTCTGGTAAATGTTCAAAACTTAATTTTAACCAGTTTGCGCTAGGATTATTTTGACATTGACCAGGCCCAGGTGCAGGATTGTTTTTCATCAACCTCATTTATCCAAATAAGGATTTTGGAGGATTGAGGTTATTTACTTTGTACTTTCACACTGCTCATGCTCTATGAACATTTTCCATAGAGCTTCAGTCAAGGTGTAAGTTATGTGTCAAAGATAATAGAAAATGTTGTAATAGGGCACAATAAGCAGCTGTTTGTTCCATGTTTGGCTGCTTTATAGCTCAATGGTAAACCTACTGCAGGATTTTGCAAGATTCAGGCATTAGTCGCCAATAAATATTGGAGAATTTTGCAGGATTCAGGTTACATAGAGTTTCAACACTTTGGAATTGCAGGATTTTTGCAGGATTCAGGTTATGTGTAAGGAAAATAGGGTAGTAGTTTTGTCTTTACAATAAGTAAGCTTTTCAACAACAAATTAAGAGGTTCCTTTTTTGACAGCTGCAATTGGTATACTTTAGCTTTAATGGCAAACATTCCTGCAAGTTTATTACCTTCAAAGCCCTGCTTCACCACCTTCTTCAATGTCAACTTAGACTTATCTAGCTCCTTGGCAGCTTGGTCTACACGGATCAGCAAGTCTGTGTCAATAGTAGGTCCCCGAGGATGTAGGGGTGACAGGGCGTGCCGAGGAGAATCGTCAAAGTTAGAGTCAGGTTCTGTATCCGGCTCAGCTGTTTCAATATCCTAAAAGAAATATGAATTAAAAATCACACGCTGTTAAGGATTAACAAATTGACTGAAGCAAGGTTTTTTTTTATTTTTTTTTATTTATTTTTTTTAAATATTTGTATATTTATTTTTAAAAAAAAATCTTCACCATTAATATTTTTTTTAATATAATTTTTCAAATGTTCAATTTTTTATTTTTCCAATGTTTAATTTTTTTTTATCTTTTTCTTCTTTTAATAAAAAAAGAAAGAAAAGAAGACACAATTTTGAAAAAAAGTAGGACTTTTGCAGGTTTTCAGTAGATCCACACCACAACCACATAAGCCGCGTGTTCACATAAGCCTCATTTTGCATGGTCTGTCTGTACTCAACTTGTGTGCTCAACTAAAGCTCTTAGAATTACAATTGCGCTACACCTACATGTACACCCAACGCCCTCCATTGTGTAATTGACATACAACATTTTGTATATTGAAAATTCTTCAATAACATTTCATTTTTGTTGAGTTGTGGGACAACAAAAAGAGGCAATAGCCGTTTCGAATATTACGGGAGTAGGAGTCCTGTGTCTAGCTGTGACAGGCCTGCCGGTGCGCGGTCGCTCCAGATGCATGGCAGCCAGTCTAAGGGTTGCTGTCTTAGCCTCTACCTCCAGCGTAGAACACTGCTCACGCAACCGATCCAACTAGAAAACAAGGCATGAAAATATTGTTAAATGAAAGAAAAGGCTGCGTGAAGGCTAGTCCGTCTGTACTTTTTTTGGTCAGATTACAACTGCATCACTCCATAAATTTAGAGTCTAAATTGTGACATTTGTTTCTGTCCCTGTTATCTTGGTACTTTGTGCTTTGCTTTTCATGTTTTCAGTAAAATTACTTAAAGTAATTTGTATTTGTTGGCTAGATCATTTTGTGTCCTTGCTTGTGAGTTGCGCCCATGATGCGCTGTTTAAAGCTTGTGACAATGTCAGTGAATTGTCGTGTCCCATTTATTGGACTTGTCAATGTGGAGATTAAAAAGTAAATAAATAGTAGGAAGTGCATCCAGAGTTAAGACAAATTACACGAATCAGACGTAAACGGACAGGAAAAATGGCCCAGCTTCAGGTTTTTAGGTCTAACATGTGGTTAAAAGTCTTAGAAAAGATGATTTGTTTTCAAACAGGATTCTCTATGGGCTTACCTCTGCCATCATTTTGTCCATTTCCTCTTGCAGCCTTTTATTCTGGTGCCAGACATCCTTGTGAGATTGTTGCTGTTGGGACGATATATGACAAAATATTACAATGTTGTGACTGCTGTCATATTTGAACTAGCAGGTGATCAGGTGATCCGCGGATTGCGAGTGTCACCTTTTGTGTTGTGACAAAGTCAGGTTTTGTGCATTTAAAAATGACGACTTTAAATGACCACTAGATGACCTTTGACCTATTTTGAAAGAGTTGTGATGGACCCCCAACCCAAGAATCATTAAATTCATCAAACTCTGTAGACAAAAAAACATTTTAAGCATATGTTTTGGCAAAATAAGATAGAATTGAAGATAGGGCATAGTGGAGAAAACTGCAAAAAAATAAATAATGAGTGATTTTTTTTGTTAAGAATTATTGATATTTGTAATCTAATCCTACAACTACATTTTGTTAAGAAATATCAGAAATATTTTTCCATATCACCTGTAAAAAACTCCAAACTCCAAAGGCTTTTTTCTCAATATTTTACTATTGCGACATGTTGATAAATGCGAAATTTAAAAAGCCATAACTTGTTATTGGAATGTCTGATTGAACCGCAACAAAAAGCATTGTGAAGATAATCTGTTCCTCTTTTTTATACCTGTGCACCCTCATTTCAAACTGTCTCATTTAGCCAGAACCCCTCGCATATTTAAACATTTGACCCATCATTAGTTACTGCGTAACCCACACTGACACTCACCGTTTTGGCGTACTTTTCCTGCAGTGCGACAATCTTTTTGTCTTTTTCTCTAATGAGTTTGTCGCTGACGCCGGTCAGTCGGTCGTGACTGTCCATCGCTCCCGTGTCCCCAACGGTGTAGTACGTAAAGATGACGTCATCCAGATCATAGTTGCTTTGTCTCAGCGCAGCGATGATGTCATACTTGTCTTTCCACATGGGTGCCGATTCCTGGCAATTTCAGAAAAGGTTCAGTCTGATTGGGGACTACAGTATATGGCTTGGTAGCTCAGTTGGTAGAGCACTGGAAGTGCTACAATGGTTACAGGTTCACAACTGGCTTCAGTCAACTTATTTGACTCTATTTTAATCTTTGTTATAATAAATCGAGAAAAAAACAAAAAACAGAAACAGCTCGAAAATTACGCGGCATAATATACTACTGTGTTAATCCACCACACAATTGTACATGTGGTTTGCGGTCTTTCACACAGCGTCTGTAACATGTAGACCCATGTTTGTGAAATATAAAACAATTTTCCCAATCTAGATATTTGACGTTACACAACAAAATTAGGTTCGCTTCAGTTTTGGCCAGTTTTTGTCAGTTCGGGTCAGTTTTGGCCAGTTTTGGCCAGTTTTGGCCACTTAATTCGGCTCTGTTTTCTCCTGAAATGTTGTCAGGTCGGGTCAGTTTAGAGAGTTCAGATCAGTTTTGTTTTGTATTGTATTTGGTTTATATCTTCAACATTTTGGGTCAATTGGCCTGGTCAACTTATTACTATTAGTCACCATTAGTCACTAATCACACAATGTTCTCACCTGGATCTCGGCAATCAGAGGTTTAATAAAGTCGGTGTGTTGTTCCCAAGATATCGGCATTTTCACCCACATTCCGGAATCCTCGTCAAAGTAACAGTGAAAGTTACGCTTCTCCTGAAAAAAAATAAAAAAATTAAAAATTAACTTAAGAGGTTTGTTGCTTCTGTACACTGGTAAGACCTGGGCCCAATTCCATGGCTCTGCTAATTAACCACAGAATTCCGTGCTTACAATCACCATTTTTGCCTAACAGCGCAAGCAGAACTAATTAGACAATAACCATTTAAACACAGACTCCTTAGTTACAGCGCGCAAAAACTGAATTTTCAGCTACAGTAAGTAGGCATTTGTTAATAACGGCAAACTGAGCTTTGAAAATGGGCCCCGGTCTTTGCAGCAAAACATGCTCTCTATGCTTAGAGTTAGCACAACACTCGTATTTTTCAAACATTTTCCTTGCAGTTTTTTCTTCCTTCACCTCTCTATTTTTAATTTTTTTTTTAATTTTTTTTTTAAATTTATTAAATGTTTTAATTATTAAAATGTCAAAAACCTTGCAGCTCATTAATTAATAAGAAGATTAAAAGTTACCACATAGTACAAACATTTAAAAACTCCCTAGGGTATGTGAAATTTCATATTTCAATTGGAGTGTTCGGGGCTGTTGGAGTTTTAAAATATATTATTATAAACATATTTGAGTATATGATAATTTTGGAAAATATTTTTGTGAGAAATCAGTGTTATTAATTAATACAATTTCTCAATCAGGCAACAAAGACAAATTTACTTGTTTCTCTGTAATACATTACCTGTTTTTACATCAGCACTATGAGAAAAAAAATACCGGCCTTAAAAAAAAAAGAGTAAATTTAAGGAAAAGAATATGATATTAAACCATAGTTCTTGAATAAAAAAAAACTAAAAAAAAACAGGTTTCTGGATGACATCAAGTAAACATAAATCTCATCTAGAAGGAAGTGCTGGTTCCTGAAGTTGTTTTTCATCTTTTCATACAGTACAATGCTGTGTGTTCGGGAGAACGTTAGACTGCATCGTTACAGTCGATTCGTTAGCCTCCTAATTGGCTATTGTCTGGGAGAAAAAGGAAGGTCACCTCGAATATATAAGTCAGGAGGCATCCCCTGGTAGGGTGCTTGATGGTGCCAGCCCTGTCGTCATGGTTACCACCTCCCAGCACCGGAGATATGTCAATCTCACCGACATCATTGATTCTGGAGGTCATCGGGGGAGCATAGTTGGTGCTACTAGTAGCGGCCTGGTGGCTGTGGTCGTGAATGGGCTCTCCGTCTAGAGAGAAGTAACCCTGGTTGAGCCAGGAACTAGGGAAGGCTTGCCACTCCTGTGAACAAGATAGGATCAAGCCATCAGTAATGGATTATATTATAACACATCATATTTATTCTTATAATTAACCTACAAAATAATACAGTTCTGAACTATAAATTGGTTAAAAATCACCGATTAAAGTAGCCACCGAAAGGCAATGCAACAGAACCCTTTTATTGACTCTTTTCCCCATCTCATTTTTTTTTCTTCCTTAACCAGACTGTCGGCGCTCAGATGAATACTTCCCTCGACTCCCCTCATTTTATAACTTAAACCTCATTGCACCTTGTACCTCCGCAAAGCGGAGTGATACTTCAACATTGAGAACCTAATTTTGTTCTAAATCACAATAGGACAATGGGTAATTTTCTTTAGGGATACACACAGAGTTTGAGGGAGACATGTTGTATACCGGTATTATTGTTTTGTTAGAATCAATTGTTTATTTAATTAGCTAACGTGATTTTGCCGCAAATTCCCTGAAGCATCTTAAGATTTTATTGGCAAATATTGGAGGCATTACAGAATGCAATTCAATTTTTGTATAGGTTCATGTTTGTCTAGATCCATGTTTCTGTTTGGCTATAGACAAATTCAACATTTAGGCACTTTTGTATTCATCATTGGCGGCACCATGCAACGTTAATTTCTTATAGCAATAGGCCTATGGCCCCCCACAATGTAAGTGTGATTGGATTTGTCTATACTCGCAGCTACCGTATGTACCACACACATGTACCTGTGTGTCCCAGTTGTCCAGATAGTAAAGTTTGTCAGCCTGCTTGATACAGGTATAGGAGCGGCCATTTTGGTGAAGGAAGGTCTCTAACACAATGTCATCTTCTCCCTGAACAAATGAACAAAATGGGTACAAAATAATACAAACGATCAACAACACACCGACTAAAACAAAGATAATAAATTAAAATATAGGTATTCCCAGTCAGAATAATGTCTATTGCCTCCCCTGGTGCACCCATGTAGTACTGGAAGTATGACACGCATCCACAATACGCCTTTTACCTCTTCCCCAAAAAAAAATATCAAAGATATTGAAATTTATGACTTGCAAATTGTTGAAAATCAGTAAACTAAAAAATTATTCACTTTCTAATGTCTAAAGTATTGTAAATAGAAAAGAATATTGCATCCTAATTGTTTTTCATCATAATATGAAATCTCAATGAAGGTATGTCAATGCAATAATGAAAAAATCTGAGAATTATGACTGAGTATTATGTATCAAGTACGACTAAGAATTATAAAACAATTCCAATTTTGTCAGAAAATACTTTGAAATGCACTGAACTCTACATAGAGTTTGTACACAACAAAATAATTGGCAGCAGGGTGAAGTAATTTTTCTTTATTTGGTGATTGAAATGAAGATAACGCCAAAGAAAAATTGATTTCTTTTGAAAAATTCTGCACTGCATGAAATTTTTTTAATTTCAAAAGAAAGAAAAGACTGAAAATTTGATTCTTGTGTTATAGAGCTAAATATAGCACACTATTGTATCATTATTTTTCTGCAAGGCACTAGCTGTAATGTTCCTTAAGAATCAAAGATTGTTATTAAATTATCATTGTCACGCAAAAATGATGGCATGTACATGGACCTGTACATGTACACGTACTGTTATGTAGTGCTATAATAATACAAAATAACTTAAAATGTTATGGCCTTTAACCAGTTCACGCCGGGATTATTTTAACATCGCCGAGCCCACGGGCTTTTTAACGAAACTCGATCCGAAGCGGGTTCAGGCTGATAGTGCCGGGAAGCACACCCATGCATTTCCGGCCTTGCTCGCTACTGACATACATTTACGAACTTGAACTTGGCGTGTTTATGCGTCATCCGTTTTGAATTTGGGGAAATTGTTGCGTTTATATACGTCATCCGGCGCGAACTGGTTAAAAGCCAGAATGTACAAGATATTGTGGTTAAAAAAGAAAAGAAAAGTGTATTCAAATTTTTTATTTATTATCCCAGCACCAAGACATCAGGCTTCAATAAAGTAACTGAACTTTGATTGTGTGGACGGAGCAGTTTATTGCCTGAAGACTTGAAAACAAAATCATATTATTCATGTCATTAGTCAATCCAAGTATTTTAACAAAATAATTTAAAGGTAGGACACACCATTGGTAATTGTTTAAATTATCATGAATGGGTGGATTTGGAGTTGTATTTTATAGTAAATATTGTTTAACTGACCTATCCGAAGTTTTACAATCATGGTTGCTGAGAAAAGCAAGGAAAACGGCGTTTGTTTTCAACCGGCGTCAGACACATACCGTAGTTCTTATGTTCTTTTTATTTTCGCGATCGTAGTCTGGAGATTGAATTTTTTCAATTTGATTTGTTTGAACAATTACTGGATATCTAGCGCAATCATTTTGCAGGATGCCTAGAATCATTATTTACTTTAAAATAAGTAAGATTTCTTAATAATTTGGTAGTAAATTTGTTCGATATCGGGCCAGCTTTCAAGAAATAAGGTTCAATGATATGAAAGTGGGTGGGTGTGGGTGGGTGGGTGGAGGGGGGGGGGGGGGGGGTGGTTGTGTTGCATAACTAGGTACATGTAGGTCCAGGAACAAATCAAATTGTCAGGTGTTGTCTATTGTTTGTGACTGGAATTCAGTTAGTTTTTGCTTAGCATAAAAAGCGCATAAAGATTTAGGTGGTGTAACCTGTTTTTACTGAGCCAGACTTTTGTTGTGCTAAGCAAATTGTTGTGCTTTAAAGCAGATTAATTAAATTGGCCCCGGTGTTTCTATCCAAGCGAAAGATTCGATCTTTCTCAGTTGCTGCATGTTTGCAATGAAAACATTATCATAGTATGTGGTACATAAATGAATATAGATTTCCTTTCAGAGAATACATGAGTTAGAGGTAATTAGCCATCATATGATAATTACCCACTGGTCATTGTTAACAAGAGAAGCAATAGATATATGTCACATAGTCTGCAAGGCTTCCGAGGAGACAATTCTGTTTAGTTCATTCAATAAGAGTTTGACATATTATGCAGTCTTCTATTTTTATCTTCTTGACGTCAATTCTGCTCAGAACTGATGGGGTCATCAAACCCTTACATTTATTTGTTTAAAGCAAAAAAGAGAAGAGACGACGACACATAAAAAGTACATGTCAAGTTATTTTGCACGAGGCTAAATCTGAACATTCTTTTTATGATGTATGCACACAATGTATGCAATTTCCACATTTATCCATTTTTTGTTTATTCTTCAAATTTCTATTTTTAAATGATAAAAAGCACATAACATATCTTCTTCTTTTTAAATCCCCAAAACAATCTTTCCATCACCATTTACCACAGAAAAACAAATGAAATGTCTACAAAAGATGACCAAGTCTTTTCCTTAAAAATGCTTTTATTCCACTACTTTCTTACTACTAGCTTCTTTACAAATAATGGTTAGTAGACATTCATTATTTTGCAGTTTTCTCTACTGTGGCCTGTGCCCAGTTCCGTCTCATTTTGCCAGAACACTTCACAAATGTTGGGCAAATTTAGACTGATACATTGTACATGAAGTCCCAAAAAATCCTGCTGCATCTAAAAAAACCTTGAATATTTCATGTTGTCAAGGTTATCAAATGCAATTTAAAACAGGCACTCAGTTTTTAAAAGCTTTATAATTTTGTCAAATGGCAAATGTTGAATAATTTTCGCGAAAAAAAAGGAAAATATCAGAAAAATTGTATTTTTGTATTTCTATTTTTTATTTCAAAACCCATGTTTACATATAATGTTGATCCGGTTATTTGCAAAAACTACGTTTAGAGAAGAAAAACTAAATTATTGTGACTGTTTTCTAAAGATAAAAAAATGCACGTATTCACCGTATTGACTGACACAGTATTGTAGAAGCCTTGGTTCTTATTACAATGGAGACTGGTTCGGCAAAGATCAATAATTGACAAAGAAGATGCACACATAATAAATAGGTGACAGGTATTGGGCACCTATAGGGATACATGTACACCATGTTTACATTGTACACTTGTGCTTTAATGGCTGTGTATGGGAGGAAAAACGGTTGGATCACTTATGGTACAGTCACACGGCCACTTACGGTAGCTGCGGATGCTTACGGATAAAAGTCCGTAAGCATCCGCAAGGATCCGTATCATCCGTAAGCATCCGTATCCATCCGTAATTCAATCCGCACGATCCGCAGACATACGCAGATCCGCAGCGGAATTTTGAAAATCTCAAAATTTTGCTGCGGATGAAATATACGTAAGCATCCGTAACTCATACGTAAGATACGTAAACTCATCCGCAGGATACGTTAGATACGTAACTGATCCGCACACTTTGTCGGGTGTGCAGTTGCCTGCGGATACATAGGGGTACGTAAACATCAAAAAGATGGAGAAGAAACTGTTGAATAACTGGAACTAGATCTCAGACTTGATGAAATGCGACTGAAGCAAGCTCCGATCCACGTGGGTTTATTTGCGGATGGTGCGGACGCCAGAGGAAGCCGACATGCGCAGACACGAGCGTAACTTATCCGTATCGTCCGTAAGTCATCCGTATCGTCCGTAAGTCATCCGTAAAATCCGTAAGTCATCCGTAAGTCGTCAGTAACATGTGCCAGCGGGTTGGCAGCGGATGGGTTCATCCGCAGGTTTTACCCGTAACATCCGTAATTCATACGTAACATCCGTAACTAATCCGTATCGTCCGCAGAATATAGGTAACTTTTGCTCAAATTTCCGTATTGGGGTTAAAAAATTACGCATTTTCATTATCCAAATATACGCAGGCATCCGCAGGTCCGTAACATGGCCGTGTGACTGTAGCATTAAAGGTAGTATACACCATTGGTAATTGCTTGAATTATCATGAATAAGTGGATTTGGGGGGTTGTATTTTATAGTAAATATCGTTTAACTGAGCTGTCCGAAGTTTTACAATCATGGATGCCGAGAAAAACACGAAAAACAGCGTTTGTTTTTAACCGGTGTCGAGCAGTTATTTTTATGTTATCTTTGTGGACGGCGATCGCAAATTTTTCATTATAAAATTAGACTTTTCAGGATAATTACAGGATATCTAGCGCAATCATTTTGCTGGATGCCTAGAATCATTATTTACTTTCAGACGAGTAAGATATTTCTTAATAATTCGGTAGTAAATTGTTTTGATCTGCAAATGGTGTATCCTAGTCCTACCTTTAAGAAGCATTGCATTCACTGTACTGTGTTACACAGTATCGTATCGTATCACAGTAAGTATCGTTTCCAGTTTTTCCTCATTACAAAAAATTTCGCTCATTTGCAATTCCCTAAATGAATGAAACCTTTCATATAAACTGTCAACAGAGGATTACAATTTAATTAAGTAATAAATTAAATTAAATTTGAGCAATGCAAAAATGAATGTTAGGCCACACGCATGTCTCCTGTTTAGAGCTAAAAATCGAAATCTTCACAATACAAAATGACAGTCCATGCAAGTTTTTGTGCTGCGACTTCGTAAAAGTTGCAGTGAATGCTTTGTGACGTCAAATTCGTATCGCATTTGCTTTTGCGTGAAGTAAAAACAGGCCTTCACCTATAGAGACGGAGCTTACATGTACACAGAAAATAGCTTACCCGTTCTTGCATCTGCAGTGCCATAGACGAGAACTCATCCTGATTGTGGTTAGGCTGAGGATCTTGTGTCTGGAATCCCTCGTAAGAATTCCCATAACTGGGCTGTGCGGCCATCCCGCCTGGGTACCCATTTGATGAGCTTTCCTGCCCGGCAAGGCCGGGAGTGTTGGGGTCCTGGAATTCAACTTCCTCAAACTGCCGCCGGCCGCGGCTGATGTCGCGGTTCGACGGCTCAGGCATTTTTGCTGATGATGTCTTCGATGGTGATGGTGTGCTCGACTTGGAGGTACTCGAACCACTTCCCATCCTCAGCAAACCACGGTGAAATAAAGACGACAAACTACCAACGTGCCAGCATCATGGCTGGATGCTGATAGTCCAATTCCTGTTTTAAGTTTAAATTTTCTCTGAGTGAAGGACTACACGATGCTTGTATGGTGATACGAGACATTCCTCGTGTATTTACCCAGACAAAACATTTCTTCACGAATTCACCGAGCTTCTGAAGGCATCACAAAGGCAAGACACTGACGAATGACCTGGAAGAAATAAAGCACGTCACACAAAGGATGAGAACCTAATGCACACAAATGCCTGCCAAACGTTTTGACCAGAGTACCTGGCTGCATGCATGCAATGCATGAACCATAGCCCTCTGGGCCGTGATGCTACACATTTATGTATGTACTATGTCACTCAAGGTCATAGTGAGACGTTCTGGGGGGTGGGGGGGGGGGGGGGGGGTTAAACCTTCCTCCCCCCCCCCCCCCCCCCCCCCCACCTTGGGCTGCCCAGTAAAACATTTTGGGGGGGCATGCTTTACGGGTACTTTAATGCCCCGGACCCCCTAAGGCCCTAGCAAGGCGTGCCTTTGGCACGCTTAGGTAACCCAACCCCCCCCCCCCCCCCCCCCATTAGTTATAAACCTAGATCCGCCACTGACATGACTGATGTCCATGGCTTGTGCGATCTATCAATCAATGGCAGCAAAGCAGTGCTATGATAGATAGAACGAGATCACACAAGCGCGCAGCCCGATCGGTAAATCGCGCAGATCTACCGAATGCGCCCAACATCCCGACACCACTTTTTGCGTTTGTGTACAAAGTAGTAATGCCGACTTGTCTTCAGTCAAGAAAATGTTCTCATTCTGATTCTCACTCATCAGTCCCCAGGTCCAAGATTCATCCTGTTCATGTCTTTTCAACATTTTTGCATTGACTGTTCTTTTCAGATTGCAACATTCTTTTCTAGTTTACTCACCAAATGATGTAAAAGTAAAAAAACTAAATTAAAGAACAACATTTAGCAAGTCAGTGCCTCCGACGTCTCTTCGATCATCCGACTGCCAGCTTGAGTCGAGCAGCAGCTGGCGCGCGCGTCCGTAGCCAAGTGACCACCAATAGGTGGCGCTATATCAGTTTAGTGAGCAGCTGCTTTTTCGTTTTCGAAACCCGAGTCCCAGCTTATGCTCATTCTCCATCACCATTGCCAAACTGCATGAACGAAGCCAAAAGACGAATCAGGGGTTTATAAAACGGCCTTGGTGTTGCTTGTCACGGCCACTGATCTGGTCACGGCTCATAGGGCCTTTTCGAAACCGTTGCTTCGTCTTTGGCTTTGGCTTCGCCTCCATATTCCGAGTTACTGGGAAGCAAATAGAAATGGAAGAAAATTAAAATAGTCTGACTTTCGGGTTCACATCAATCGAGTGAATGTTTCTAAAGCACAACAGGCGTCCGAATGTGGCTGGAGACATTGCAGTTGGGAGTCAAAAATCGCCTTAAGCCAAAGACGACGACGAAGCCAGGGATTCGAAAAGTCCCTGAGTTGCATTGCACTATTTCAAGCCCCGTTGAAAACAGTGTAAAATCCGATGTTCAGGGCCTAATAACATGCAAGCCGACATCACTGGGATTTCGCAAACAAATATTAAATTATTGTCTGATTCTTCATCTTTCAATTTCTTCTCAATTTTGGGTGGGGTAGCCAATTACATATTTAAATATTCACACCAAAAAAACTTACCTCCCGAAAAGTGAGATACTTAATTCCTAATTCTAGGAATCATCAACCCACTTTCAAGCGTAATTTAAGTTATTTAAGTAATTAAAGTCTGCCATTAGATGAAAGCCCCAAAACTAGGGAGTTGATCTTCGGGTATATACAAACAAAGGGGTGCACTTTTCAGGCTAATAAGCCTGCGTAGAAATTATAATTTTATTTATTTATTGTACCGCTCTGGCTTCAAGGCTATAATAAAATTCATTAACTTTTTAAAAGTCAAAAGAAAATCAAAAATACTTCCGCTGTATAGGCCTATGTTAAGTATTCGCGGTGTTCCAGTCTGGAGTCTCCAGAAGTTGAATGGAAACGAAGATTCCTCAATTCGATCGTTTGGTCTTGTCACGTAGCAGATACATGTTGATGGTGCAGTTGACATGACCCCAGGTTCGCCCTCCTCGGCCGGTCAGTGCGCCCCAGCGGCCCGCCCCACCCACCAAATCAGGCTATATCCGAGAACATAAGAGGGAGATGAAACCATGAGATGGGATGATTGATGATTATAAGTAGGATACACCATTTACTACCGAATTATTAAAAAATATTTCGGACGGCGATCGCGAAAACAACAAGAACAACATAAACAGAACTCAATGCCCGACGCCAGTTGAAAACGAACGCTGTTTTTCTTGCTTCTCTCAGCATCAATGATTATACAACTCCGGACAGGTTGTTCACTATAAAATACAACCTTCTAAATCCACCCATTCCTGATAATTTAAGCAATTCACCAATGTCGACACGCGTGTCCTTAAGCAAGGCAATTAAACCACTATTGCTTCGTCCTTCGGATGGGACGTAAAGCTGTTGGTCCCGGCCGTGTGTGTGTATTGTGTATATATTGAACCAGGACACGCACGTAAAAGAACCCAGTTACGCTTATCGCTAAGAGAAGGGGTTCGCCCCGGTGTTTCTGGCATTTCGTTCATCCTCCTACTGTTTCTTACGAGCTACAGTGCCCTGGGCGCTTTTGAGAAATCCTCGGTTTCATTGCCGAAAAAGAAATAATAATAATAATAATAATAATAATAATATTCTACCTTTAACTCGCTGTGAGACAGGTTGGCGTATGCGGCACTTTCCTCTCTTAGTTACCCCCGATGTGACGGCCGGGTTCGAATCCCGCCTAGGCCAATAATATGTGGACTGGACTTTCAGTCCCTGCCTGTTTCCGTACGTAGGTTCCCCCCAGAATATTTTTTATAGATTTCACTTCCGTCTTCAAACTTGTATTTTTTCTGACGTTTTCTAATGATTTGAAACGCACGGCAGAGTAGATTCCACATTAATGCGTTATTTTAACAACCCTGAGAAATTACGGGACTAGCGTAATGAGCACAAAGAAATTATAATTTGTTTCTTCCAACAACTTTTCAATGTACATGTATATGCTTTTAGGGGTTATTTTTAAGAAAAAAAAATACTATTTTAACAAAAAATATATATAATGCTTTACGCCTATTCCGATTTCCGAGTTTACAACCTTCTAAAAACAAAGGGGTATTAATAAATTGGGTGCACGTGAACATTCGCCCAACATTCCAATAAACCAAACAAACAAACAAACAACTAGAACAAAATGTGTATGTGAACAAACAAAGCTGCTTCCAGTCGGACGTTTGAAATGACCGTGACTTGTGATGACTTCAAATTCCATCTCATAGGGGCCTAACTTCTTGTCCTTTTGATTGGTTATTCAGCCTTTAGCGTGTGTGGGATTAAATCTGCACACACTAGGATTATTATGCTAAAGTTCCACAAGAATAGATGCCCAACTTCTCAAACGTTTCATTGGCTGTGGCGATACATTTTCACTATTTTGACGAAACATCTAGACGTTGCTAGTTTATTATTTCTCGAAATATTAGGCCTATATAAATCAAATAAGTTAAGAGGGCCTAATATTTCGATCTTAACAAGATCTTCTTCAGAGACATAATGGCTGTGCACAAGAAACAAACATAGGGCAACATACAGCATGATGCACATCATGGTATTATATAGATTGCATAACAAGGGGGCAAGTCACAGAATTACGCACGCCGCCCGCGTAGTCATGCATCGTCATCACAACACGCACCGACTAAGGGGTTTCCGAAACCTTTACTTCGTTTTGGTTCAGGATCGCCTCCGACTTCTGAATCACTGTGAATCAAATTGAAATGGAAGCAAATAGAATATTCGTACTTTTAGATTAATATCATTCGATTTAATTTTTGTGAAGCATAACAGGCACCACAATGACGCTGGAGTTTCTGCAGTTGGTCGACTTAAATCGACTTTAGCCTTGTACGAAACGAAGCCAGAGATTCAAAACGGCCTTCGGTATTGCGAAATAAACTATTTTTGTATTTACCACGTTCCTCAAAATCAAAACCCCTCCCAGCATATTCTACACAAGTTAATGGGAAACATTGAGTGCGAAGAACGGAGTGCATGCCGGTCGAAGGTGAACCAATTACGTGCGTACCACGCGCATGTTTTATGCCGCGCCGCTTATGGTCAAAACTGCAATATGAATCTACGGGAAGCACTATACTCTCAACAAATGCTCTATTTACAAACCGATTTTCGTAGTAAAAACTCGTGGAATATACAAAATATACTTATATCCTGAGAGTAGGCTATTCAAGGTATAGACTAGACCGAATTTGGTGCGAGATGCCGCGTCGTAAAGTGAGGAAAAAGGGTAAGTTTGATGACCTGAATTTTTCCTTTTTTGGTCGCAATTTCCCGCGGGTAGACACTGTTTACAATTTGTGTACGTCATCACGGGTCCCGCTTGTGTGTGTTTCTGCAAGTCCAACCGGCATGCGAACCGTATGGGAACATATGCTACATCAGTTGGGATTTAAAAAAGTGCTGACATCGAGTTATTTTTGCTTTCGGAAAAGCAATTTATGCTTGTTTATCCTGATCCTGTGTAGAATCGGCCGGATCAGTAATTTTCACTGTTTTTTCACATTTCCAGCAAATTTAAAAAATAAAATATAAATAAACTTACGAAATTAATGTTCTTATTATTTTTTTTGGAAACTGCTGAAAGAGAACAATATTTAAATACAAGTTGTTTTTTTAGGTGCAACTTTGCCTTGTGCTTTGCCAGAGTCGATGTGTAATGGGCAATTTTCTTTAAATTGGGGGGGGGGGGGGGGGGTGGGGGGGTTAAGGAGCACTCCAATATCTCAAATTTTATCGTTTTTAATATCACACGTCTTTTGTCATGATTTGATATTGAAGAAAAAAGTTGCATCGGATTGCGACATTCTTTCCGAAATGAGAAATGTAAAGTTGAATGAGGAAAGAATGTTGCAACCTGACTCTTATTTTTGTCTTAATATATCATCTCAATAAAGCTCAGTTATTGCACAAATTTTAAGAAGACATGAATCTTGGACTGAGAAACATTTTTAATTTTGTAAGTAAATACTTCTTGACCCGCTATAGACTTTGTATACAACCACTGAAGTGGCATTGGGATACTACATTTTTTTCTTGGATGATATTAGATTGGTCCTTTTTAAATATTGTTGTCATAGGAGCGGCTCGAGGCGGAGACAATAGCGAGGGAGACACAGAGGAGACGGGCAGCATCGTCAGCAGTCATCTATCGGAGCCAGATAGCATCCTAGAGGAGGGTGAGATGACAAAGTTGCTCAAGTAGCCCAACTGTAGCAATGGTTCCAACTGTAGTTGGGACTGTCCAACTATACTTGGGACAATCCCAATTATAGTCAAAACTATAGTTGTGACAGTCCCAACTATAGTTGTGACAGTCCCAACTATAATTGTGACAGTCCCAACTATAGTTGTGACAGTCCCAGTTGTGACAGTTCCAACTATAGTTGTGACAGTTCCAACTATAGTTGTGACAGTCCCATCTATAGTTGTGACAGTACCAACTAATATTGTGACAGTCCCAACTATAGTTGTGACAGTCCCAACTATAGTTGTGACAGTCCCAACTATAGTTGTGACAGTCCCAACTATAGTTGTGACAGTCCCAACTATAGTTGTGACAGTCCCAACTATAGTTGTGACAGTCCCAACTATAGTTGTGACAGTACCAACTATAGTTGTGACAGTCCCATCTATAGTTGTGACAGTCCCAACTATAGTGGGAACAGTCCCAACTATAGTGGGGACAGTCCCAACTATAGTTTGGACTGCCAAAACTATAGTTAGGACTGTCATAACTACAATATTAGTTGGTACTGTCACAATATTAGTTGGTACTGTCACAATATTAGTTGGTACTGTCACAACTACATGTATAGTTGGGACAGTCACAACTATAGTTGGGACTAACTGTCCCAACAATAGTGGGAATAAATCTAATGATAAGTTGAGATTATCTCAACTGTAGTTGGGAGGATGCTCCAGTTTGGAGATAAAGTCAGTTTCGTCTAAAACATGATTAGGTTTTGTGTAGTGACAGTACCAATACTTTCCTTGTCTTCTACTACTTTTGCCCAGGTTCAAATCCCATCTGGGCCATCATGTGGATTAGGTTTTCTGTACCAATCTGATGCTTTGACAGAGTTGGGCCAGGAATACCAGTCTGGGGCTTTCCCTATAAAAAAAACAATTTTTGGAAACGTGTTTTTCCAGCCGAATGCCAATTAGTAAATACAATTGTGAATCAGATTATAAACAAACCATTAAAAAAATCAATTGCGAGTAAGTTCACAAATAACAGAGTTGCGTGATGACCATGAATAATTACACTTGCCTTGGCAACATACAACTTTATTTGAAAAACCAATTTAGATCTTCTCCAAGCAAGCCATTTTACTTTTTCATTTTTGTAAAACATAAGATCTGGACATGGCAAAGTAGACCACACTAAAAATATCTGGGGCCAATTTCACGGAGCTGCTAAGCACAAAAATTTGCTTAGCACGAAAAAAGTCTAACTCATTAAAAACAAGTTATCAGCCAAAATTCTACGTGTTTTTCATGCTAAGCAAAAAACAGCTGATTATAAGGGTGTGCGTTTACGGGTAGTACGGGACCCGGGTACCCTATTCCCGTCACGGTCGGGTACCCGGGTACCCGTGACTATTATTAGAATCATAACAAAAACCCGGAAGTATACACCGCGTCGGCACGTGCATGTACATCCCCGCTCACTCCACAAGCAAGCTGCAGCGCGACTGCCGCGCTGGCATGGCGTGCTTACTTCCCCTGCATTCCGCAACTAAACAAATGCAAGGGCCTACTTTGCAACTCATGGGTTCGACGCAAACAAATTCTAGTCACTCAAAACAGCGGGTAGTCAAAACCCTTTTCTAAGTAGTCCGGCGGTCCAGTGAAAAAAAGTTAAGTGCGTGGTTTTCAGAGCTAGATTGTCAACAGCGATCCCATATTGCGTGGAGTTTACTCTCAGCTTAATAAATGTTTGTAAATGAATTGACTTGCCGCTCCCCATAATTGCACTCTACAGTGGCACGTCTTTTTCCAAAATAAATAAGGTTCAATGAACTAAATCCTTTGAGTGAGCCGACACGAAATGTAGCAAAAAAGCCGACCGCAGTTCCTGGCTGGCCCCAGAGTTGATACAATAGAACCAAATACCTCTCCTGCAGTATCAGGTTTCAAAACCCCATTCCAGGTACAGGTCTGTGGGATCGTGAATTAATTCAGCACATTTCCCAAAAAGTAAACCTCGGAAAAACTTACTCAAAGGACAACTGTAACAAAACACTAGCAGCTGTCAGAATTGTCGGTAAATAGACTTCAAAGGCATTTTTTTATCACAATGACTTCAAAGAAAGCACAATCATCCGTTAGGCTGCTATCTAGACATCGGGAAATTGTCGGTAAAGACGTTTTACTCAGATGTTTTCTAACAATTTATCGGCACGCAATGAACATAAAAGACGCTTGCCTTTCTGAAATAATGTGTCAACATTTACAAAGGCAGTTTCGGGTAATAAATTCGATAAATTGGAGCCGGGTACCCGCAATCAGCGGTCGGGTTACGGGTACCCGGGTACCCGGCACGGCCTTAGCTGATTATCAATCAAAAACAATAAAGATCACGTGAAAATTTGGTCTGTAACCTTGTTTTTACCAAGCAAATTTTTGTGCTTAGCAGCTTCTTGAAATTGGCCCCTGGGTTGAAAACATACTGTAAGCTGATATATCTTATGAAATGTGGACAATTGCGGGAAGTGAAACTAGACCCATACTGCAAAGAAGATATTATAAATAGCACGAATACTGAAGTACAGGGTGTATATAAAATTTTAAAAATGCAACAAAATATAACCGAATGCCACACGTAGAATGTGTAACCAACATACTGTAGATGCATGTAATATAGATATTCATGTACTGTGCAAGTGTAGACTTAAAAACTATTCACTGCAAAACTGAAAATATTGCCTGACCCCCATGATCGATTTTTGTTGACTGTTGAGTTTGGTTAATTTTTTGTTCCTTTCTGATGAAAATCTTTGATGGCCCCCTAGGCCTCGAGCAAGCTGACAATGTTCGCTTGGATGAGACGGATGCGCAGGATGTTCTTGAAGACAAGATCAAAGAACTCATTGATGGAACAACACAGAAGAGGTGAGGATATGCGGTGGCCAGTTTTGCTCAGTATACAAATATGTTTAATAGCAGTATTTTCCGCTAAGCAGCGCCGTGAAAATGTGGTCACAGGCCAATTTTGTGGAGCTGCTAAGCACACAAATTTGCTAAGCATGAAAACTCTTCCTTGGCCAAAACAGGTGATAAATATTGTTTGTGACTGGTATCAGGGGTTTCAAAATAAGCCGGTACCGTCTAATTTGCTTCCCGGTACCATCGGCCTGAACCCGCCTCGGATCGAGTTTCGTTAAAAATAATCCCTCGGCTCGGTGAAGTTAAGATAATCCCGGCGCGAACTGGTTGAACTTAGCAACAAGAGGCTCATATATTTTTTGTTCTTCTTTAGTAATCTAGTGGTTTAAGGACCCAATATTTGAAATCCCTTGTGTAATCTGTGTATTTTTGGCTTTCTCTAACAGTGCCAATGGACGCAAGGAATGCCTCGATGGACTCAAGAAGGCCATGGCTCGTAAAGTCTTGACCGACTTTATTGACCAGCGGAAAGTCACCATTGCAGACTGTGTGGAGCGCTGCATCAAGAAAGGTGAAGGAAAACAACCACATCTGTAGACAATCCTTGGTGGTACATGTTCATCTTGGGTGCTTGAGATTGCTTTTGGGAAGGAAAAGTGGATTTTGTGGTTATATTACCAGGGTTCCCACTGGTCATAGAAAGTCCTGGAAAGAAAGGTTGTTCTGGAAAGAAAAGTTGTCCTGGAAAGAAAAGTTGTCCTGGAAAAAAAAAAGTTAACTTGGAAAGTCATTTACAAATTATAGAAAAATTGGGAAATAAAAACGGTTTCCCTAACTCCCTAGGGTGTGTGCAAATTCATATTGATTTGAGAGGATTTGGGAAGGTTAGGGTTAAAGTAATTTCTTTTTTAACCAGTTCGCGCCGGATGACGTATATAAACGCAAATATTTCCCCAGATTCAAAACGGATGACGCATAAACACGCCAAGTTCAAGTTCGAAAATGTATGTCAGCAGCGCGCAAGGCCGGAAATGCGTGGGTGTGCTTCCCGGCACTATCAGCCTGAACACGCTTCGGATTGAGTTTCGTTAAAAATAATCCCGCCCGTGGGCTCGGCGATGTTAAAATAATCCCGGCGCGAACTGGTTAAAGTGGGTGGATCGGATGGCTGTAAGGGAAGGAGGAGGCCATTAATAATTAAAACTTATTTTCAAAATCTAAATGGTTACCCCAACATCAGCGGTTCATCAGTATCATATTTGCAACAACTTTTCTCTTTAAATCGGCGTTAATTGTCTTGGAAATACATGTATTTTAGTTCTGGAATGTCCTGGAATAGTCATGGAATTTTGTTTTCCGATTTCTGTGGGAACCCTGGTTAAGGTTTTAGATTCTTCAGACTTTTATAAGTCGACCAACAGTCTGTGCCCCTGTTTCCACATAAACCCACTCTCAGATAGAGAAGAAATTGATTCATCAACATCCATAAAGTGTGTTTATGAATTTTCTTTTAGCCCCAAGTCTCTACCCCATGTTTCTGACAAGTAACCTAAATCCTCCTGTATCCTCCGATTCCAAAGTGTTAAAGCTACCTGTAACTTAAATCCTCCAAGATCTCCCAATATTTGTTACTGGGAAACACTGCCTGAATCCTGGCAAAATCCTTTAGCTTTATTCAGAATGTGCATAGGCCAAGTAACAAATAATCTGAATCTTCCAAATTCATCTTTTGGATAAACAAATTATGCAGGATGAGGATGAATCAAATGTTTACAGAGTAGCTAAATTTCAACTGGTTACTATCCTTGCAGGCAAGAGTGACGAGCAAGCGTTGGCGGCCAGCGTCGGTACCCTGCTTTTGATCCAGCTGGGTGCCGGGGAAGACAGTGAAGGTATCTACAATGACCTCCGACCTCTGCTGAAGACCACACTGTTGGACAAGACCGCGACAGCAAAGGGCCGAGCAAGTGTGAGCTAACAAATCCTTACATCATTATATTGTGTAACCCCCAATCCTCTGAAATCCTCTACTTTGCAGAATCCCAAGTTAAACATACGACCCTTCTCATTGGAAGCAGTTGGGGAAAGAATGTTGCAATGCGACGCCACTTTTTTTCTTCATATATTATCTCAAATGAATGTCAAAATGTTGAAAAGACATGAATCTGGAACTGAGAAACATTTCCCATTTTGTTAGAAAATACTATTAGGAAAATTTACTTGACTCTCGACAAATCTCGGGGTTGACGCAGGGTTAAAAACATGCAGTGTTTTACACTTAAATCATTTTATTAAAGAATTTATTGCAGTTTAACCAGTTCGCGCCGGGATTATTTTAACATCGCCGAGCCGACTGGCGGGATTATTTTTAACGAAACTCGATCCGAAGCGGGTTCAGGCTGATAGTGCCGGGAAGCACACCCACGCATTTCCGGCCTTGCGCGCTGCTGACACATTTCCGAACTTGAACTTGGCGTGTTTATGCGTCATCCGTTTTGAATTAGGGGAAATGTTTGCGTTTATATACGTCATCCGGTGCGAACTGGTTAAGAGAAGTTGAACTCAATCATGCTCCAGACCAGGGTTGAGATTTTCAACTCGGGTTGACACTCTTACTCTGGATTCAAAATAGTAACTGATCAAAATAAGCTCAGTTTGCACGAAGCAAAGTGTGAAACGACACAGGGCTGGATTTAGTAAACTTAGGTACATGTATTTATGTTTTCCGACAGTGGGGCAGATATTTGGAGGAATTGTTCCTTTGATGATACAAGCATGAAAAAGATATTTGGATATAGGGCCAACGCAGATTTGTCTTCGAAGTAATATAGCTAGAATAACAAAAACGGCAGAAGAACAAATCGAGATGGCCCTTTAGCCAGATATCTTTCTCTTAACATACTCCTGACTGTGTCTTGTATCATCAAAAGCACAATCCCATCACCTATATGCCGTACTACAAGAACCATTGAGTTTTGAATCTACATTTTCATTTGTTAAACTTAACTAGCTCATAATTTATAATAAACAAAACTCTTCTTATGAAGTTAACTTGTTTTATTTATTGACCTTTTTCGCCTAGTGTGCCTTATTTCTTGGTCTGGGTTGCTTCCTGGCTGCTGAAGACTACGAGGTACGTTGCAGAGATTTGTTGTTATTGTTGTAATTTGACCATGAATGTTGGTGCTTTTAGGCTCAATTGACCTATCGCCATCCATGACCATTATCCAATCGTAGTGTCTATTGAACATCACATGATATTCTAAATCTTTGACAAAAAAATCCAACATTATTTGGCCGCATGTGCGTCCTGTTCGTTGAAACAAAATACTCAAATACACATAAAATATAACACGAATGTTCAACCAGCCTATTTTCATATTTCATTTCTAATCTTGTTTGCAACACATTGGCCAAGCTCGTTTAGCGTAGTTTGTTCTGTTCATATATTAACTTTTGTTCTATTCTCGGATGGTGTCCGGGGATTCTGCATTATTCAGATACGCATTATAACAAGCGAAAATGAAAAAAGCTATTTTTTTTCTTTTGGCGATAAGTGGTCATACGAAAGTCTGCATGTACACGTGGGCAAAGTTGTCTCAGAAATCTGAGACAACTCTTGTATCCAGTCAGAGACAGCGTGTATGCAATGACTCGCTGTAATACGCTGCTGCATATTTCGCATCAACGCCGCACGTGTGTAAAGTTGTCTAAGGGGCGTGGCTAACACACAAATGGCAATAGGTTCATTTGTTATGTAGGGAAGTCTGTCTCAAGCCAATATGGCCCCTCAGGCCGGTGTTTTCCTTGGTGTTAAACTTGCACTGAGAATATTTCTATTCCCCCTGGATGCGATGCCAGTCTATCGCAGGTTACTCCTCAGCTAATTCCTGTACGCACCTATACTCCTGGGTGAAGAGAGGCAAGTGGTGGTAAATTGGGTTGCCCAAAGGACACATGGCCAGCAGCTGGATTCGAACCCCTTACCCTCTGATTATGAGTGTGACACTATTAGAACTGATAATGTACTGGTAATGTATCACCAATCGATAATGTCGCACAAATTGACCGATACTGTATCACTAAACAGATAATGTAACAACAAATGACCGATATCGTAGTAACTTCTACTACACTCTAGGTCAATTTTGGTTACATTATCGATTAGAACCGATAATGTAATAACAATTGACAGATAGTATCTACATTTTACTACACTATCGGTCAAATTTGTGTTACATTATCTGTTAATGATACAGTATTTGTCAATTTGTGTGACACTTTCGTTTGGTTACCGCATTATCAGTTGTAACACACACCCTAAACACTAGGTCACTCTTCCTTTATTTGACTTGATGTATTTGTAATTCTTGATGTTTCACTGACCGAACCTTTTTTTAACAATTCTTTTAAACAGACTGTAATGGAGTGCATGACAGCCTTGGAGCACGTATTCAGCTTGTCATATCTGAAGGGTGATGGCACAGTGCCTTCACACACCCCGGCTATCGCAGCCTTACACTGTGCGGCCCTGTCAGCGTGGACGCTACTACTGTCCATTGCACCACCGTCTCGTGTGCCACAACTTGTAGATAGGTAAGCCCCTTCACAAACCTCGGCTATCGCAGCCTTACACCGTGCGGCCCTGTCAGCGTGGACGCTACTACTGTCCACTGCACCACCGTCTCGTGTGCCACAACTTGTAGATAGGTAAGCCCCTTCACACACCCTGGCTATCGCAGCCTTACACTGTGCGGCCCTGTCAGCGTGGACGCTACTACTGTCCATTGCACCACCGTCTCGTGTGCCACAACTTGTAGATAGGTAAGCCCCTTCACACACCCCGGCTATCGCAGCCTTACACTGTGCGGCCCTGTCAGCATGGACGCTACTACTGTCCATTGCACCACCATCTCAGGTGCCACAACTTGTAGATAGGTAAGCCCCTTCACACACCCCGGCTATCGCAGCCTTACACTGTGCGGCCCTGTCAGCGTGGACGCTACTTCTGTCCATTGCACCACCGTCTCGTGTGCCACAACTTGTAGATAGGTAAGCCCCTTCACACACCCCGGCTATCGCTGCCTTACACTGTGCGGCCCTGTCAGCGTGGACGCTACTACTGTCCACTGCACCACCGTCTCGTGTGCCACAACTTGTAGATAGGTAAGCCCCTTCACACACCCTGGCTATCGCTGCCTTACACTGTGCGGCCCTGTCAGCGTGGACGCTACTACTGTCCACTGCACCACCGTCTCGTGTGCCACAACTTGTAGATAGGTAAGCCCCTTCACACACCCTGGCTATCGCAGCCTTACACTGTGCGGCCCTGTCAGCATGGACGCTACTACTGTCCATTGCACCACCATCTCAGGTGCCACAACTTGTAGATAGGTAAGCCCCTTCACACACCCCGGCTATCGCAGCCTTACACTGTGCGGCCCTGTCAGCGTGGACGCTACTTCTGTCCATTGCACCACCGTCTCGTGTGCCACAACTTGTAGATAGGTAAGCCCCTTCACACACCCCGGCTATCGCTGCCTTACACTGTGCGGCCCTGTCAGCGTGGACGCTACTACTGTCCACTGCACCACCGTCTCGTGTGCCACAACTTGTAGATAGGTAAGCCCCTTCACACACCCTGGCTATCGCAGCCTTACACTGTGCGGCCCTGTCAGCGTGGACGCTACTACTGTCCATTGCACCACCGTCTCGTGTGCCACAACTTGTAGATAGGTAAGCCCCTTCACAAACCTCGGCTATCGCAGCCTTACACCGTGCGGCCCTGTCAGCGTGGACGCTACTACTGTCCACTGCACCACCGTCTCGTGTGCCACAACTTGTAGATAGGTAAGCCCCTTCACACACCCTGGCTATCGCAGCCTTACACTGTGCGGCCCTGTCAGCGTGGACGCTACTACTGTCCATTGCACCACCGTCTCGTGTGCCACAACTTGTAGATAGGTAAGCCCCTTCACACACCCCGGCTATCGCAGCCTTACACTGTGCGGCCCTGTCAGCATGGACGCTACTACTGTCCATTGCACCACCATCTCAGGTGCCACAACTTGTAGATAGGTAAGCCCCTTCACACACCCCGGCTATCGCAGCCTTACACTGTGCGGCCCTGTCAGCGTGGACGCTACTTCTGTCCATTGCACCACCGTCTCGTGTGCCACAACTTGTAGATAGGTAAGCCCCTTCACACACCCCGGCTATCGCTGCCTTACACTGTGCGGCCCTGTCAGCGTGGACGCTACTACTGTCCACTGCACCACCGTCTCGTGTGCCACAACTTGTAGATAGGTAAGCCCCTTCACACACCCTGGCTATCGCAGCCTTACACTGTGCGGCCCTGTCAGCATGGACGCTACTACTGTCCATTGCACCACCATCTCGTGTGCCACAACTTGTAGATAGGTAAGCCCCTTCACACACCCCGGCTATCGCAGCCTTACACTGTGCGGCCCTGTCAGCGTGGACGCTACTACTGTCCATTGCACCACCATCTCAGGTGCCACAACTTGTAGATAGGTAAGCCCCTTCACACACCCCAGCTATCGCTGCCTTACACTGTGCGGCCCTGTCAGCGTGGACGCTACTACTGTCCACTGCACCACCGTCTCGTGTGCCACAACTTGTAGATAGGTGAGCCCCTTCACACACCCCGGCTATCGCTGCCTTACACTGTGCGGCCCTGTCAGCGTGGACGCTACTACTGTCCACTGCACCACCGTCTCGTGGGCCACAACTTGTAGATAGGTAAGCCCCTTCACACACCCCTGCTATCGCAGCCTTACACTGTGCGGCCCTGTCAGCGTGGACGCTACTACTGTCCACTGCACCACCGTCTCGTGTGCGACAACTTGTAGATAGGTAAGCCCCTTCACACACCTCGGCTATCGCAGCCTTACACTGTGCGGCCCTGTCAGCGTGGACGCTACTACTGTCCATTGCACCACCATCTCAGGTGCCACAACTTGTAGATAGGTAAGCCCCTTCACACACCCTGGCTATCGCAGCCTTACACTGTGCGGCCCTGTCAGCATGGACGCTACTACTGTCCATTGCACCACCATCTCGTGTGCCACAACTTGTAGATAGGTAAGCCCCTTCACACACCCCGGCTATCGCAGCCTTACACTGTGCGGCCCTGTCAGCGTGGACGCTACTACTGTCCATTGCACCACCATCTCAGGTGCCACAACTTGTAGATAGGTAAGCCCCTTCACACACCCCAGCTATCACAGCCTTACACTGTGCGGCCCTGTCAGCGTGGACTCTACTACTGTCCATTGCACCACCGTCTCGTGGGCCACAACTTGTAGATAGGTAAGCCCCTTCACACACCCCGGCTATCGCAGCCTTACACTGTGCGGCCCTGTCAGCGTGGACGCTACTACTGTCCATTGCACCACCGTCTCGTGTGCCACAACTTGTAGATAGGTAAGCCCCTTCACACACCCCAGCTATCGCAGCCTTACACTGTGCGGCCCTGTCAGCATGGGCGCTACTACTGTCCATTGCACCACCGTCTCGAGTGCCACAACTTGTAGATAGGTAAGCCCCTTCACACACCCCAGCTATCGCAGCCTTACACTGTGCGGCCCTGTCAGCGTGGACTCTACTACTGTCCATTGCACCACCGTCTCGTGTGCCACAACTTGTAGATAGGTAAGCCCTTTCACACACCCCAGCTATCGCAGCCTTACACTGTACGGCCCTGTCAGCATGGACGCTACTACTGTCCATTGCACCACCGTCTCGTGTGCCACAACTTGTAGATAGGTAAGCCCCTTCACACACCTCGGCTATCGCAGCCTTACACTGTGCGGCCCTGTCAGCGTGGACGCTACTACTGTCCATTTTTGTAAACTAAACATTTTGACTATTTTTGTTTACTCCTTGCAGTTATTTAGGTAAGCTTCCAAGTCTACTACACAGCGACGACGTCAGTCTTAGGATAGAAGCTGGGGAATCCATCGCCATGTTCCATGAGCTAGCAAGGGAACAGAACGAAGTAAAGTCACAGACTAATTATGTTATCACAGTTTGCCTTGCGAGGTGGACACCAGACTAATAGTATTGTGCTTGCCTTGCGAGGTGGACACCAGACTAATAGTATTGTGCTTGCCTTGCGAAGTGGACACCAGACTAATAGTATTGTGCTTGCCTTGCGAGGTGGACACCAAACTAATAGTATTGTGCTTGCCTTGCGAAGTGGACACCAGACTAATAGTATTGTGCTTGCCTTGCGAGGTGGACACCAGACTAATAGTATTGTGCTTGCCTTGCGAGGTGGACACCAGACTAATAGTATTGTGCGCGAATGGCATTGTTTCATTTCTGGTAGACCTATCATGCAGTGATTTAAGGTCCTGCCTTATAGGTAATTGATTTTTTAAAACACAAGCTATTTTTTGATTTCTCCGACAGAATTTGCAGTAGTACGGCACAGCCACAGTTGACCATTGTTTCACTGATGTATCCTTACAGCCTGTATGTCTGTCGTTTATTTCAGGATTTTGATATGGATAGCGTGGAGGAGTTGCTAGTAGCCCTCCGTGGCTTAGCCACTGATAGCAATAAATACCGAGCTAAGAAAGATAGAAGACAGCAGCGATCCAGCTTTAGAGACATCATTAGAACCATACAGGTTAGTCTATTGGAGAGCCCCTCTAGAATGGTGCACCAAGCACCTAGGGCCAATTTCACTTCACCCTTCATGGATATTATGCTGTTGCGATTCTTCCTGAATTTAGGATGAACAAGATTTATCCCTTATTCTACAAGATCTCTCAAAATCCACCAGGAGGTTTTGTTTGATTTGATAAGATAGAGAAAGGTCGGGCCCAGTGCTGGATCCATCAATGTTAGTACTAGTGTTCACACATTTTAGGGGGTTATAAAAAATAATCTGTCCAGAAAAAATGACCGCGCAGCTTCCGAGATCCAATCAAGCTTGTTTTTTAGTTTTTGTTTTTTTCTACTATTCACTCTTTTCTTCTTTTCCTCCCAGGAGAACGACATCCCTCATGAGATCATCAAGTTTGGGCCGGAGATCCTGGAGCTGGACGGGTGGGTCAAGAAGCGTCAGTACGTAGCCTTCCGCGAGGTGCTGGGGTCTGGTACCAACACCCACCTACAGGAGAACCTGCTTCTGAGAGACATCTTTGGCCTGGGGGCTCCGATCATTGTGTCTGGGCCTGGTGCCCCTAAGAAAGCCAACCGTATTGAGAGGGTAAGTCCTGGGGTTTCTATTTTCCCTGTGAGTTTGAGTGGATAAGTATGAGGTTTTTTATTCTTTTCACACATACCACCAGCAAAAGTGACAACACAGACATTTTTGTTGAATGCCCTGATTCACTGGTTACGGTGTTCAACTTGTGTGTGATGGTGCGTAATGGTACCGATTTGGATGGGTCGAGTTCGGTTGGGGTAACAAATAATTTTTTTTTTAAAGTAGGTCTAGGATTTACATTGTTAAAGTCTTCCTGATTAAACAAAAAAACATGTTTTTGTTCTTTTGCCTTCCCTTGTAGCATCACTACAATTCTCAAGCCTTCAAAGCTAGAACCAAGGTACGAAGCAAACAGCGAGACAAGCGAACCGCAGTGGTATAACCCCAAACTATATATAGACGATAAATTCTAGGTTAAACAAAACCCAAAGCTAGCTGAATAGTCAGTAACAAGCATTATATATTTTCAGATCGTAGAAATGTGTAAATCAATGTTTGTTTGTTTTTTTGTTCTGATAAAATATTTAAGGATTTATTTTATTATTTGCTTTGAAATTAATTTTGTTGAATTTGGCTTTATTATTATCACATGGCGGAATGAAAATGTGTTAAGCTGCTTGTGAAGAATCTTAAATTGATTCGATTATTTCAATTTGAAACTTAGTTAATTCACCTAAAAGGTAAACAATTATAGTACTGCCGCCCACTCATATCCAATTATTGGCTCCGAAAACAACAGTGAATGAATTCACTCTCGTATTGTTGTATTTTATTTTTATCCTATTTTTCAGATTTTTCTTTTTTTTGCCTGTTGCTCGTTCTTTTGGGTTTTTTCTTCTATTCGTTTCCCCGTGCTTAATGAGATCTAAAATTGAACAAAGTCCTTCAGATTGATATTGAATCAAAGATTTGTATATATATTAGTGTATTTTAATTAAAAATCTAGGTTATTTAAAATAAATTAAATTTAATTGTGATGATTGCAGTGATTTTTGTTTTTAAATGCACTCGTAAATGTTTTCTCATTTCAAAACTTCATCCTTTTTTTTTAAAATGAAAATTAGTTTGATCATGACCTTTGATCATGAAGTAAAACGACCCATTCTAAATTTTGTTGTGCTTTAAAATTTAGTTTTGTCCGAAATCAGACATTGAATCTGGCATCAGTACGGAAAAACTTATATTTTTTAAATTGACCAAATCTCGCCCCTTTTATTTTACAATTTGTTTGATAAAAATGTAGGCCTCGCATATCGCCCTTATTAAGGCTAGGTCTTACTTCATACGAATGTTAAAAGGAAAGTGAATTTGACGTCGCAAAACATTCGCTGCAAAAGTTTGTCGAAGTTGAAATGTGTTCAACTTTTGCAAATTCGCAGAGCAAAAATGTGATCCAAATTTGGGCACCTCTTAAATGGAAATTCTTACTGTACTCTGATATTGTAATATTAGACTAATTATTTTAATTAGGTGTTTACATGTACTGTGTACAACAGTTTTTGAAATGTAGGTATTTAATGATAATTCAATTATTGGTAGGTAAAATTGTCACATACGAGAGGATTTTAATAAAGAGAGAACATCTAAAATGGTCAGTTTTTATTGTCCGTTTTTTCTTCTTCTGGTCACATGGCCTGTTAAAGAAACATATTATGTCCATTTGCCAAACAGTGCTTAGTCCGGCTCCATTGCCAAACTGTGTGCATGAAGCCAAGCAGAAACAAAACTGATGTTTGGAAAATGACCATGAAATTATGCGACTCGCTGATCTCTATTCTGTTTTCCAAACCCCAGTTTCGTCTCTGTCTTTGGCTTTGTTTATGCAGTTTGGCAATGCTGATGGAGCCTAAGCTGGGGTGTGGAAAACGGCCCATGTTACAAAAATTTGATAGCTGATTGGCCATACTGAACTACAAAAAAGTGAAGCTACGGGCTGGTTCCAGATCCCTCCAATAAAATGTGGCAAAAACAAGCTGTCTCAACCTTTCCCTATTGTCAATTATACAAATTAAAATGGTCATCTTGAAAATATATAAAAGCTTTTGTTTTAAAGGGTACCTGAAACTCAAAACTTTAATATGGCAAAATATACACTTTAATAACGCTGAATACTTAACAACTGCATAAACTTCATATTTGTTTATGTTTGCGCATAAGTATTCAGCGTTATTAAAGCGTATATTTCGCCATATTAAAGTTTTTAATTTCAGGTACCCTTTAAAGGTAAGATACACCATTTGCAGATTTACTACCGAATTATTAGGAAATGCCTTACTTATTTGAAAGGAAATGATTCTAGGCATCCAGCAAAATGATTGCAAAAATGATATTCTGTAATTTTGAAAAATTGATTTATATTTTAAAAAAATTCACGAACACAGTTTTTCTAGCTTTTTTCTAGACATCCATAATTTCGGACAGGTCAGTTAAACGATATTTACTATAAAATACAACCCCCCCCCAAAAAAAAAACCACAAAAAATTCCACCCATTCCTGATAATTTAAGCAATTGCCAATAGTGTATCCTACCTTTAAACAATATTTAACATGATATATTTTGTTGACAACAGATGCATGACAAAACTTCCAGTGAATAGTAATTATGAATAAATTGATCTACTTTTGAATTGTTGAGCACAAGCGTATATGTTAATTTATACATTGAATATCATCCTTTGCAAATATGTTGTTTTGGGAGCGAAATATGGCGGCCAGGTGTACAACAGATGCATGAGAAAACGTCCAGTGAATAGTGTTCTGAATATAGATGTGCCATGCTTTGTTTACATGTGTTTTCAGTTGATGAATATTGTTTGTGACTGGTATTCAGCTGTTTTTTGCTTAAACATGAAAGTACATGATTTTTTGTCTGATAACGTGATTTTACTGAGCAAGATTTTTTGTGTGCTAAGCAATATGTGACCATCTACGACAAAAGGGCTATAAAGTCGCCAGAGCTTATTTTAAGAAAAGGACCATTAAAATATGTGAAAAACAAAAAACAAAGAATTTTCATATTCAGTGTTACTTGTTGTAGCTAACCATAAATACCAACTATGTCTTGTAATACATCATTTTAAAGCTTATTTCTTGTAGATTTCATTTCTCTAAATATCTCAAAACGTCGAGATGTCTACCTTACAGCCCTTTCGTCGTGGACGGTCACATATGCTGTACACGTTGACTAGTTGACAAACATCAATTACAAAGGCTCAGGATAATGGTTGAGTAACTTTTGTATCGAGCCAATTGCCTTGGCAACGGACAAGACTTATTGATCGACTTCGGTACTATATTGCATCCTAGGCTTATTTACAGAACTGTTTGAAATATTTACTCTGGTTGAGTGACAGGGCGTTAAAATGAAACAGACGGAGGCATTTCTTTGTCAATGTTCATCCACTATTTATCTGGCAAGCTAACAGGATCAATATTATGTGGCGTGTTATGGCCGAGAGGTTAAGCCCTGGTGTTTCTGATCAGTGTGGGTTGGAGTCCCGGTCTTGACAGGTGTCCTTAAGCAAGGCACTTGACCACTATTGCTTCGTCGTAGGTCCCGTTTGTTGTGTAATGCACATAAAAGAACCCAGTCACTCTTATTGCTAAAGAGGAGTGGTTTGCGCCGGTGTTCCTTGAAGTAGCTGCAAAGTGTGCCGCAGCACCTTGTATAAAACCTTACAGAGGTGCTACATAACGAGTCTTATATTCTCATAAACTTCATTAACCCGTCTTTGAAAATCATAGAGCACCTTGAGTACCAGTCTTGGTAGATACGTGGGCTATATAAGAACTGCTCATTACTATTATCAGTAATACTAAAAAAACAAAAGGACAAATGAGGACCAGACAAAACAAGTTAGCAAATAAGTATTTTAGTTTTTATTTAAGATATGATAAGACCGGACAAAAATAACTAACACATTTTATTCCATTCAATATTTCTCGAAGCTCAATTATTTGTTAATATCTTGATAATGTGAAAACTAAAATTGCATAACTTTTATAATTTTTGGTTTTCAAACAAAGCTACATTATCTTTTATACTATCAGTCCATAAAATTAATTATTTTAACCAGTTATTGAAAATCACCACTCCCTTATCAAACATGAGCCAATGCATTCTGTGCTCAATATCTGCTTGTTTGTTTAGAACAAACCTAAAAAAATAAAATTATTGTTGCAATTGTGTTTTGATGGACATTTTCAAACAGTTAAACCCAGAGTTGTGTTCGAGTTGACAACTTTCAAAACAAAAACCCACCATTAATTTGTCCTCCTTTTTTAATCGTGCTATAAAACATTACAATTTGTTACTAAAATTTGATAACTTTTTTGAGATTGGATTTCAGCATGCAAACTTTCTAAAGTTAAAACTGTCAGTTTTATACAATCTATAAATTAAATAGAACCCAGACAAAATCAATTGTCATCACTTTTCCAATGTGTTCAAACAGCAAAAGAATTTGTCCTTTAAAATTTGCCTGAGCTTTGCCACTCATGTATAAAACAACTTATCACAGTGCTGATTTTAATGCCTTTCATAAATATCTAATTTGTTCAGTCATCCATGGCAATGACATAATGAACCTGTTACCATTGGACTGAGGACATTCTACCATTACCACAGACATTTGTCTTTTTCTGAAATATTCAGTAGTTTTGCATTAATGAATGGGTCCGAGCCAACTAGTCTGGTTTACTAACCTGACAATTATCTAACCCCTATAAATTGCTCCTGTTTCATCTATTGGGAAGTCAAGGAACCAGATTACAACAACAGCATTGTTTTCTTGTTTTTGTTTTATCAAACATCTGAGAACATTGACTCTCAAATTTGTATCCCTGTGGAGACATCTCTTTGTTCTCGTGTAGAAACTGCTAAAAAAGTCGGGCACCTTTTTCAAAATGCTCCTATTTCAACCACAATTAATTTCCTGGGTTGAAATTTCGACCCAATATACCCTATATCATACCCTAACCCAAACACTAACCCTAACCCACATCCTAAACCTAGTTTTTGAGTAATTTGAGGCACACTCCAAAAATCTAATTCGTGAAATTTCCTGTGGCGACCTATTCATCTATAGAAATTTACCCTCCGGCGTCCTTTTGTCTCCATTATACACATTGTGTGTAGGTCTCCAGAGGGTACCGAATTTCAGATCACCAAACTTTCCCAAATAGTTTATAATATTTACTATCAAATATAAATCGCCTCAACCATCCATTTTCGAAAATTAAAGCGAAAGAAAATGGTGTATACTACCTTTAAATTCTACCTATTATTCATGTCTTAGATACAGTTATACTTTTGTATCAAAATATAAGATTTTGGGTTGAAAATTCTTAGCTATAAATCTGATTTCTCCGGCTTCTTTTTGGGGTTGAACTTGAGAGAAGCCGAGTTGATGCAGAAGCGTTGACCGGTAGGATTAGGTCCGTCGTCAAAGACGTGGCCAAGGTGAGCACCACACTGTGGAAACAAAGCATCAAAAGAACTTAACAAATCCAGGCAAATAATGTGAACTATTGCCATGAAATGGGTGTAAAGTAGCACAATTTGAAAACATCAACATGATGGTATTTCCTGAAAGCACAGATTGCAAGCTTTATAGAGACATTGTGTGTTGTGGTATCTCATTCCTAGCCACCGATACAACCTGTTAGAGTTATTATAGTCTGAGCAACTTGGACTCTAGTTATCGCTTTTTGAACATTTGGACATGATCTGGCGATACTAGAGTCCGATAGAGTTTAATAATAAAAACTGTGAATCTCTAGGAAAAAACACAACACACTCAGTCCTGACCATCCCGTTGGAGTTGTCACGGTGTAGTTTGACCAGAATGAATCAATGTTTATGAAAGAGACGGGTCTATTGTCTGCACTCACCTTAGCACAGTTACACTCGGTCCTGACCATCCCGTTGGAGTTGTCACGGTGTAGTTTGACCAGAATGAATCAATGTTTATGAAAGAGACGGGTCTATTGTCTGCACTCACCTTAGCACAGTTACACTCGGTCCTGACCATCCCGTTGGAGGTGTCACTGTGTAGTTTGACCACTCCCTTATCAGCTAAGTCATAGAAGGAAGGCCAGCCTAAGAAACCAAGGAGAAACAGAAAAATTCCCAACACTTAATAATGGACTATATGATGGAACATGACCCAATTGTCATAGCTCTGCTAACCACAGAATTCCGCGATTGCAATTACCATTTTGTATTACTATACCTCATACATATTCATGATCTAGAGCCAATTTCTCACTGGTCCATTCACCATCACGTGCCAGCCGCCATTTTTGCTGTTTGCCAAGCGCACATGCGAGCATTCATACACAGAGCAAATACGCATGCGCAGTGGACCAGTAAGCTCGCGGGTAACCTGTGTGCTAGTTTACTACGCATGCACTTTATGATGCAATCGTGGAACTAGCTCATGAATGTAGTACACACGCTTGAACATCGACACGACCGTACCACCAAGATGACAGCACACATCAATGTTTTCGGCGGCGTTTTCCTGAGCTCCTGACAATGCAACTGAATATATACGAGGTATAGTAAAACAAATATAACATGGTTGATTTCGAGTGGGTAGTCAATATTAGATTCCTTCGGTATTAGAAGTTGACAAACTAGATCCCTCGGCTTCAAACATACCCTCGGGATTCATCATTTTGAGTAAAAAGATCTGGTGAAACCTTGTAGAGACCTATTCATCTACAAAAATTGCCCTGTGGAGACCTATTCACTCCATTTGTCTCCATTGTGTTCAGGTCTCCACAAGGTAGCATTTTTTGAATCACTCACTCAAGTATGTAAACACCTCCCATCGTGGACCCCCTATTGTCCTCTTTTTGTTTGCGAACTGGCTTACATGTACAAAGGGCAAATGGAAAGATATATTCTTAGCGACAAAACAGATTAATATTACATGTATGATACTTACCTGATCCAGAATCATACTTGGTTTCTGATCTGTCGGGCAAAAATACCAGATAAGAATCGATAAACATTGCTATAAATACTACACATTTGAAAAATATTTTCTTCTTAATACAGGAATGCAAAGTTGGAAATCCTAACATTTCTAACCTCCCAGATTCTTTTACGAAAACAAATCGAGAAAAACAACCATCTCGATGTTAATACTTTGATTGTATACAAGTGCATACAAACAGGACTTACTTGAAGAGTGATGCATCGCATACAACGCAGTGGTAGACACCATCGTCTTTTAACTTGTAGTACTCCCCAGAAAATGCTCTGTCAAGAAAAAGATGATAAAATATTAAAAAAAGAAAAGGTACTACAGTACAAATTTACTGTGCTGACCACCTCAACACTCAACCGTTCGCGTCATATGCCGTGTATACATGCACTTTTTTTTCAGGGATTGAAAAACAGATGACGGATAAACACGGCACGAGCAAGGCTGGAAATATCTGTCAGCGGTGTATCAGGGTGTGCTACCCACAAATGCCGGCCTGAACCCGTCTTGGATTGAGGTTCGTGACAAACAATCCCAGGCTTGGGCACAGTCAATGTCAAAATAATCCCGGTGCAAACAAAAAATGTAAAATTGGTTGGAAACAGAGATAAAATGTTCTTACTGTTCAGTTCCTTTGTCTTGGGTGACATGGTACTGCATAGGCGTCAGTCGTTTCTTCAGTTCCACCTGGTCTACAGACATCTCGTATTCTCTCTTGGAATAATCTATACAAAATGAACAAATCAACTAAGAAATAAGAGCATTTTACCATGTACATGTCACAAAGTAATAGAGATGGGCAGGCCACCTTGCAAGGCGTCATGACAACAGATGGACACAATGTATAACAGAATGGACCCCAAGACCACAAACGAGACGAAGAGGCAGACCAAGTAGGCGTTGGATGGACGACATCAGAGAATTTGGAAGCGTTACATGGATGCGACAAGCACAAGAAAGATCAAGGTGGAATGATGATGAAGAGGCCTTCCTTCTGCATTGGAGTGACATAGGCTAGATAGATAGATAGATAGATGTCACTTAACTGGTGGTTCAAAGAAAAAGTTAATGATTGTCCATTCACCTCCTACAATTCCAGAGAATGGGTGTTTATAGTGTTGAGGACAAAAGTTTTTAGAACTAATCCTGGAAAAATGCTAGGTCTAGCTTAATTGAATATCAAGAAATGGCCCATTTACAGATTGTATGTTCCAAACTGCCTCGTTCACAGGAGCTTCTCATTACATTCAGTTTCTAACATGCTTATTTACAATGAAGCTCCCATGGACCAGCCAATTTTATACATGCTATCTGTAATGGGCCGTATCTTGAGATCCAAATAAACTAGACCTACGATTTTTGTTCAGGATTATTTCTAAACACCCTACTCACCAACACTAGGTAAACACAAATTCTCTGGAACTGTAGGAGGTGGTTGAAAAATCACATTAAACTTGTGTTAACTTCTTGTTTAACCACTCTGTGTTGGTGACAGTGTCAATTACACACACACATCTAAACTGCACCTTATTCCTACCACACCTTACAGATATATGGCTGGATGTACACCAATGCACTCACCAAGCAAATTGTCAAGCTTGAATCAACACTTCTTTTTTTTCATTTCCGCATTTCCGTTTCACATTAACAGTAAACAAATCCAAAGCTTGCACAGTCATGGTGACACCGTGGGCAATTGATGTTATCAATGGTGTGACAAACATCCTGGTCATTCAATAATAATAATAATAATGCTAGTTTCTTATATGGCGCTTTAGACTCCCACAATGTGGGTGTATCAAAGCGCTTTACAATTTATTATTACCCAATTATTATTATCCAATGAATAGAGGTCTCCTGGTATTACAAGGTACATGTAACTTGTACTTTTTTTAACACTTTGTAAAACACAAACTTTTCGCATGAAAATTGGTTATTATAAATATACATGTATTATGTTTTTGGTAGGCCTCCCATAGGTTTTGCAGATGATTTTCAATCGTAGTATTCTAGTATTTACATCTAGTATTTGAATGCATACAAACTCATACCATAGAGAAAGGAACACCCACCAGCAATCCTTGACCCCCTATTGTCTCTCTTTTGTTTGTACTCCCATAGGTTTTGTACATGATGTGGATGGTCAGTCAATTGTGAACCCTTTGTATGATTATAGGTGTTTACATACTACATTGTACACACACACATACATAACAACCCCCCCCCCCCCCCTCCAAAAAGGTTTACATCCCACCATAGAGAAAGGAACCCACCCATACATAGTGTGCATGTTAACAAGATCATATCTTCCCAATGTAACCAGATCTCAATTCATTGACATTTAACGATTGCACAACCATCTGTCTAACTGCTGTTATTAAGGCTGTTTAGATGACTTCAAAGAGCAGCTACGTACATAAGTACATTAATTTAAGTGCTATAAGCAATAATCAAATCAGGATAACAACCAAAATACCACGTGATGCATATTGCTTTTAACTGGTGCAATTATAAACCAACCAGGCAAACTTTCGGACTGCAAAAGCAGTTTCAATTTAATAAACAAGAAATTAAAATGTAGAATGTTATTACACAACCTGGTGCCTTCACATGCGTAGCAGACATATTGATTTCTGCATACTACAAATACATAGTTTGGACAATGTAATGTTAGAAATGTCTCCTTGCACAACGTATGAACACGGTCACCGATAAAGCAGTTGTCATTATCAATCAATTTTTGTACCATTGTCATGACGTCCCCAGAAGCGAAATAATCCTGATACTTGGGTCGAGACCAAAAAAAGAAAGACTCGATCGACAGTATACATTAAAGAATTGCAGAGAGAAAAATCTTCCATCGAGAAAAGTAGATCAGTCCTAGCTGTCTCGATACAATTGAACATTCAGCATCTTATAGGGAACATGTTTATGCACACTCCTGCCCGAGAGCTAAAATCAATTTCTCTAAAAAAAAAGAGACATAAAATAGAGAAACTCCCCAATCCAGTAATTACGTTTCCCATTTATATCAACAAGCCTTAAGGGCAGTGTGCAATGACCGTACAGTACATATTGCTGTGTATAGAAGTGAAATGGGTCATGACTCTTGACTATTTATTTTAAAGGAGAAACAAGAAGTGGTAATCTAACTGAGGGGGAAAATGCCAGTTAGATGCAAGTGTGCCATAATTGGACCGGTCTCCATTGATAATAAACAGTACCATGTACAAGTGCATGTACCAGTTATGAAACAACCTGAATCCTTCCAAAATCCTCTTTTAGCCTAAATTCCCTGTAAATGCACCCTAAATGCAGATTGTGTTCGCAATTTAAATTGCGACTTGGCAAATTTTTAATTGAAATAAAAATCTTAGAATATTGTTTTCTCGGAATTGCAGTATTCACAAAGCTAAAAACTTAATCAGTTTGTTTGTCAAGCACCTTTCTTTATATTTTGAGCACTTTTGCTGCTTTAAATGATAAAAATGCACAACTGATGAATGGTACATGTATATTGTCCCTTTAAACCTGAAGGCAGAGTCTGTTCTGAGGCGTTCTGGCAAAATGGGACGAAACTGAGCACAGCAGAACAAAAACTGGAGAAAAAAAAGAATAACGGTGGATTTTTTTTCTTTTTAGATTGATTGATATTCATAATATTTGGCATGCCTTTTAACTATATGGGAGAAGTATATTTTTTTTTCCCATATCACATGTACAAAACACAAAACTTTCAAGACCATTTTCTTAATATTTTTCTTTGGCGACATGTTGACAAATGTGAACGTTACACCATGAAGCTAAACAGTAATAACTTGTTAATGGAATGTCAGTTTAAACCGCAACAAACAGCATTCTTAAAAGTGTAAAAAGAACTTCATCTTTTTATCTAATGACCGAAAACCCTCATTTCAACTTCTTCCCAGTTCCGTCTCATTTTGCCAGAACCCCTTACAATTGTTTAGGTTTTACAAGCAACAATCAGATATTTCGTAAGGTCATTCAAAGTTTTAAGTTTTTAATTTTCAATTAGGACCCCAGGATCTGAGTGCATAAATCTCTTTAACCAACTTAGGGCGCTTCAAATGGCTATAACTTGCCCAGGGGAAGAGATTGTAGTCGCGGGGGCGGGTGATGCTCTTTGACGTTGTATCTCCACGGCAACTGACAAGGTACCGGTAGATAACAACCTGGTCCCTTTCATTGAATTCCCTAATTGGATTACGAGTTCATTTCATGGTTGTAATGGGGGGGGGGGGGGGGGGGGGGGGGTGGAGGGTTGAAGACTTTAGTTTGGTATCTGTTTTTTTATGGTTTGACTAATTGGGGTAGATAATGTGATTTTACCAGTAATTTGGTAAAGGTTACGCATTGACTTCGCAAACATCTGCAGTAGGCCTGTTGTTCTGGGTACCCAAATACCAGCATTGATATTTAAAACAGTTGAGAATGTAAATTACAAATACACATTACACTTTTACTGATCTATGGAATTTATCAATTGTAGCTTGTTCTAATTAAGTGTATAATGAAGGGACAAAACCAAAATTGACAAGGGGGGAGAAAGAGGTTTGAACCCGCAACCGTCAGATTGCTGTTCAAGTTCTCTACCAACTGAACTATCCAGCCCTTCAATGGTGGTTCCCCATTTGTTTCTCTCAATATCCTTGTTCAAGGGACACTATACTATAGTCAGAAGCCAAAAACCTATTAGAGGTGTGAATTTACGGGTAGTTTAGGGACCGGGTACTCACTTACAACAAAAACAGGTACATGGGTACCCGTTAAAGAAACCCAGGTACCTGTTAAAGAACCCAACCCTATTAGTTACTTTACAGCTTGTTTATAAAGATCCATACTACAGGAATAATACTGCCACATCAGCGAGTTAAAACAGCAAGATACAGGTAGACATGTTTACATTTGCCAGCGTCATCAATTTGAAATATAATTTGAAATATATACAATGCTGCAAACATGGAAAATAGCATACATGTATGTACATGGCTCATTCAGGAGAGGAAAAGGGCTTTCAACACAACGATGAGATATATTCTAAACAACCCAATTATTTATTTTACTGCATTCCAGCAGCTTAGTTTATTGATGTAGACAGCAAAATCACAGTGCATGGCTTATGAATGCCACACAACATCTGTTATTAGATGGAGGGGGTGGTTTCCCGTGTGGAATAAGGAGTCAACTATTATGGGCAGACAACGTCTAATTGAATTCTCATGCTTTATAACCTCGTGTTTCAGATATTAAATTTTCCTATTCAAACGAAGGAAATTGGTTTAAGAATTTCAAGAATGTACATCGCCTTGAGTGGTCAAGTTGAAAATCATGACAAGAGATTAATTCACATTTGTTTTTACCTGGCCCAGCTTTTAGATATTAAATGTTCCTTTCTAGACCGAAATTCAACTTTTTCACCTTATTCATGGGTCGACCATCTTAAATTGAAAGTGAAGACAAATCTTCATTTTTGGAACTTGCAAATAGAAATGAAAGAAATTAAATAAAGTTAATTTCAAATTAAAGGTAGGATACACCATTGGTAATTGTTTGAATTATCATGAATGGGTGGATTTGGGGGGTTGTATGTTATAGTAAATATCGTTTAACTGACCTGTCTGAAGTTTTACAATCATGGATGCCGAGAAAAGCACGAAAAACTGCGTTTGTTTTCAACCGGCGTCGAGCAGTTATTCTTATGTCATCTTAGTTGTTTCGCGATCGCCGGACGGCGATCGCAAATTTTTCTTTCTAAAATTATATTTTTTAGAATAATTACAGGATATCTAGCGCAATCATTTTGCTGGATGCCTAGAATCATTATTTACTTTCAGATGAGTAAGATATTTCTTAATAATTCGGTAGTAAATATTTTCGATATCTGCAAATGGTGTATACTACCTTTAAATTGAATTGAAGACAAATCTAAATTTTTGGAACTTGGAAATAGAAATGAAAGAAATGAAATAAAGTTAATTTCAAATTAATACTAATCTGTTGTAATGAATAATCAAAGATTTGCGATGATACGCTAATGTTTTGAGCCATAACATTAGAAAAAAGAGATAATTGGAACACATTAAAGTGTATAAATAGTCTGGCACCATCCAAGTCAACAGTTTACAAGGCCTTGATTTTGTCGCAATGTCGCACGCTTGCGGGTGTAAATGAAGAAATTAGTGCGTGGCGGTTGACTGACTTTATCGCTCGACAAAACCGCGTATGTGATTTAGGGAGCACATTAAAATATGGCTTCATCATGAATAAGGTGTATTGTTTGATCAGTCACAGACAGTCAAACATTTCTTACACTTACTGCCCTGCATATGGATACAGACAGTTATCATCACAAAAAATCCAGTCTCATCACAATCTTGTAAAGACTGTGACTAATCAAATTTGGTAAACAGCCAAAAGAGGAAACAAAATGGTACAGCTGCTTTATTTATATCAACCACCTCTGACTGGATTGATTGTGACTGCTGTCATGATGTAGCTGAATTTACCAGTCAAGAGAGGGGCAACATTTGCAAGCATAACAAAAACACACATGAATATCCCACTTAACAGTCAAGTGTGAGTAATAGTCTTAAGCATCCGGCACCTGGTGTGTTGTCATTTTCAAGGAAAGTACAAGTTTTGTATCAATTTTCAACAATGGTTTAACCATCTTTTTTTCCTCCAAATACTGCACCAAATTTCACCAAATTTATTAAGATACACATTTGTGATGCGATCTGTGAAAACCCGCCACATGGTGGCAAAATAAAAAAAATGAGTTCTTTACATTATCTTAAACTTGAGATCATCCTCTTTCTAATGCTTTTTCAGTCAGGTCACTACATGTAGGACCTCTACATCAAAAGTTACGTTAAAATGAACGTCGATTATTGGCGATGCAAAGTTCTGGGAAAACAGCTTTAATTTTCTTGGTTTGTGCAGCTTGTCCCAGTATTTTAATACATAATATTTCTGTCTTTACAAATCCCACAGTAGCTTTATGCAATTGTTGCTGCAAATGTATTTTTACAATTCTCCCAACTTTGATAACCTACATGTTTTACCAGCAATTGTGTAAATAAGCCACAAACCCAGCCTGTTGCACACTCTGCACATAGCAACTGCATTTTCTGCTGGCAGCTATTTTATCAATGTCAAACAAATGATAAAGGAAAAATTCAAAATTATGTAAAGGTACTTACCTGCCATATAATTGGAATTATATAAGTCATCAGGAGGAGAGAATCACGCTGTATTATGTCCCTTGTAATACGGTTAACTCCACCCTTCGAAGAAAATGGAATATTCCTTCATTGTTAAAATGCAAATAAGCAGGTCCCGTATACCTGTATATAACCGCCCCGTGCTCATTCAAGTGTGTCTCGTTTAAAGTTGTTATTTAGTTGGCGATGGCGTATGGAGAATCGCAGGGGAGGGGAGAGATAAAATCACACAGGGAGGGAGCGTGATTCTCTCCTCCTGATGACTTATATAATTCCAATTATATGGCAGGTAAGTACCTTTACATAATTTTGAATTATATATCGTCACAGTCGTCAAGACTCACGCTGTATACTTTAAAGATGCGCCGATGCCAACAGTACTGTCCCAAAGTCAGGATCTCGGTGGAGTTCCCGCTTGTAGAACTTTGTAAATGTGTCCTCTGAGGCCCAGTTAGCCGATTTCAGGATGAGTGATGTAGAAACACCGGCTCGTGCTGCTGCAGAAGTCGCAGCTCCTCGGGTTGAGTGGGCCATAAATATTGACGTGTCTATACCAGCGGCAGCCATAACAGATTTAAGCCAGCGAGCAACTGTCGAGGAGACAACAGGGTGATGCGGCTTAACATGAGATAGAAGCAGTTCTGTCATTCTTGTGTTGCCATTTCCCCGAAGTGGTTCTGTACGTCGAAGATATTCACTTAAAGCGACCTGAATACAGAGTTTCCGATCCGAAGGAAACTTTGTGAGGATTATCTCCTTATTCGTAGAAGAAGCTTTCGTAGTCTTCAAAGGTTTTGCGATCGTGAAAGCAAATCCATCGTTACTTTGCCGCATGTAGCGTAAATCCAGTGCTATTAGAGAGGAGCACCGACCCGCTGTAATCAAGGCAAGTAGCATTGCAAGTTTTAATGTCAACTCACGTAAGGTTAAGTCAATGTTGTCAGGAAGTTGACGGAAATGACGTAAAACTATGCACACATCCCAAGTTGATGTGTATCTAGGTTTTGGCGTGCGTAAGTTGAAAACTCCCTTGAAGAATCTAGTCATGATCGGATGTTTCCCTACGGCAATGCCGTCAATCGGTTGGTGCGCTGATGATATAGCAGAACGGTAAACATTTAAAGTTCGATACTGCAGACCTTTGTCGAGCAGGTGATGCAAGAACTCTAAAATTTCTGCTAGAGATGATTGAACCGGATCGATCTTCCTTGGAACACACCAGCGATGCCATCGTTGCCAGGATGATTCAAATTGCCTATTAGTTCCTTTTCGCCATGATTGGATAATAACATCTGAAACTTTGCCTGAGATTCCAGTTGCAGACAGGGATCTCCTGATAGTAGCCACGCGGCTAGACGCAGCCTGTTTCCCAGTGGGTGTGTCTGACCGTTGTGACAGAGACGTAGGAGATCGTGGCGTTGGGGGAGAGCGACTGGTCGCCTGATCGCAAATTCCAGTAGACAGGGAAACCAAGGTTGAGCCGACCAAACCGGAGCTATCAGTAGAGCGGTTGCCTTGTCCTGGTGAATCTTCTGCAGACAACGCGACAGAAGTGCGAAAGGCGGGAATATGTAGCCTCTCAGGTTGGTCCAACTGACTGTGAACGCGTCTACGTGCCAGGCATTGGGATCTGGTTGCCATGCGGCATACACTGGTAGTTGCGTGTTGAGACGAGATGCGAACAGATCCACTTGTGGGGAGAATGACATCTTGCGAATTATCTCCTTGAATAGTTGTGGCAGAAGTTGCCACTCTGTCCGGTCGTTGAACGTCCGGGACATTGAATCTGCATCGACGTTGAGGGATCCTGGGAGAAATTCGGTGGAAAGATGAATGTTTCTTTTCAAGCACCATGTCCAAATTTGTACTGCAAGTTGGGACAGTTTCGGTGACCGAGTGCCTCCTTTGTGCAGAAGGTATGCCAAAGCTGTTGTGCTGTCCATCTGAAGCCTGACATGAACGTTGGAACTGTTGACCAGCGACTGAAGGCCTAACTTTGCTGCGAGGAGTTCTAAATAGTTGATGTGGTGTTCGGATTCCTCCGGAGTCCAACGACCCCCCGTGTGTGTCTGACCCACGCATGCTCCCCATCCCAGGAGTGAAGCATCTGTCTGTAAAATTAGGTCGGGGTCGGAGGTCAGAATCGATTTCCCGTTCCACGTTTGGAGGCAAGAGACCCAAGTGAGCAACTCCTCTCGGGCACCCTGTGAGAATGTAAGGGTTGTCTCGTACGAGTTTTCCAGACGCAGAGCTTTGATCTCGTCTTGTTGAAGATGCCGATAAAACAGAGGAGCTGGCAGCACTGCCAAGATAGTGGATGACATCTTCCCTATCAAGCTGGCTAGTTCGCGAACTGTGACTGATGGTGCGTGCAGGACGGAAAGGCAGTTCTGTGTTATCTGAGTCACCTTCTGTGCTGGCAGCGATAGAGACATGCTTGGCGTGTCTATAGTGAAGCCCAGGTACACAAGGTTTTGCGAAGGAGTTAGGATGGATTTCTCCCGATTTATAAGGAAACCGAGCTCCTGTAGAAGGTTCAAACACGTGTTCAAGTGTTCTTGGCATTCTTTGGGAGACTTTCCCATGATCAGAATATCGTCCAGATAGAAAACACACCGGATGCCTAACTGGCGAAGATAAGACGCTACAGGTTTGAGCACCTTGGTAAAAGTTCGAGGGGCACTCGAAAGTCCGAAGGGCAGGCAAACGAACTGGTAAAGTTGGTCCAGCCATTGAAAACAGAGGTACTGTTGATGGTCGCTGTGTATGGGAAGTGTGAAGTATGCGTCCTGGAGATCTATTGAGCTCAGAAAATCCCCTTTGTGAAGCAGATCCTTCACACACGACACTCCCTCCATCTTGAAGTGTTCGTATGCAACAAACTTGTTTAGTGGTCTTAGATTTATGACAGGCCGAAGCTTTCCTGATTTCTTCGGAACCAGAAACAAACTTGAAATGAACTGGCCCTCCTTGGGCCGCACTGGGCAAATTGCCCCTTTTGTAACTAAAGTCTTCACTTCTTGTGAAAAAAATTCCCTCTGGGCATTTGTATGTACATGGGTGAACGGCAAACGACACTGGAATGGAGGTTTCAAAAAAGGAATTCGGTAGCCCTCTACTGTTTGTAGAACCCACCTGTCCTTTGTCAGGATTCGCCACCGGGGAAGGAAAAACTGAAGTCGCCCCGCTGAAGGAGCCGCATTTACTTTTTTGGAGTACTGCCGGTCGATGTACGGTCTGCTGATCGGGAGCTGGCATGTCTCCGGAAATTGTTGTTCCAGCCTTGCTGACGGTTACTCTGTCGAGGAAAACGGTCTCTGGAACGAAAAGAACGATTAAAACGCCCTCGTCGAGACATCGCTGCCATGTAGGGCGACCATCGGTTGCCCTTAGATGAGGTCGAAAGACCTCTTGTCACTTTGGAGGCAAGCTTATTAGCTTTTTCGACTTCTTCGATGTCCTTGATGACTGTGCTTCCGAACAGCAGATCGATAGTTGGCGAATTTTTCTTTACCGACTCGAAGCGTTTATCTAGTAGCTCGTCGAACGCCCGCTGGCGATTAAGTGCTACGACCTGACTAGCTGAGCCGAGAAGAATGAGCGTTGAGGTAATATGGTCCAACACCATCGATTTATCCACCTCCTCTGGACTGGACGGATCGGCCAATGCGTCAAAAAGTTGAAGAAGTGGTATTGCCGAACGCAACACGTGATTATGGGCCTCTTTAAGGCGGTCGTCTTGAGTGACTAAAGATGACTTTATCTCTTTAAAAGCAGACTTCACCTGAGGCGGCAACTCTGGTGCACGAAACAGGGGTTCCTGTGATGCGGGAACAAGATGAGGTTGTAGTTCCTCCTTAGCGTCTTCGTACGATAATTTGTTTGTACGAATATCTTTCCACCAAGATACTACTTTATCAGACAGCGCTGAGCCGGACTCCTTGACATGAGGATTGCGGAAAATACCACCGTCTGAAGAAATCACGGATGGTACGTCATCGGCCACGGATTCGTCGGCGACTTCGCTACGCCCCTGGCTATTCACATTCCCGAGCTGAGGGTTCACGAAGACAGGCACTTGTGCCTGGCTTTGTTGTGCAGCCAGGTGTGGTGCCCATTGTTGACCCATGAATAGTGGGTTGTAGACAAAAGGCTGCTGTGGAAAATGGCGTCCATCCCACGGCGAATTGAGCATGAAGCCGGGCATGGGTGATGCCGACGGCATGTGCCGACCAACCCTTGGTGAGGTGTGGCCCGTGCCGCGAAAAGCGGAATGCTGTACTCGACGAGGGAGAGCCGGGGAAACCGGCTCTGTCGTCAAAGTATAGGGAATTGGGCATGGTGACCCTGGTTCCCGCTCGCTTCTATCGGGGGGTCCGACCCATGGTGAGGTCGGGCCCAGCGAGCTCTCCGTAACTACCGTCTCGGTGGACGGCGGAGGAGCGCCCAGCGCTGCTGGAATTGTTCTTCTGGTAGCCGATTTCTTGGAAGACATGGCGACGAAGAAACGTTAAATCCACGGTAAGTATATAATCCACTGTAGATATATCCACGTAGTGAAGAAGTAAGGGTAAAACGAACTAGGTTAACCGAACCACAAAAAACAAAGACACACTTGAATGAGCACGGGGCGGTTATATACAGGTATACGGGACCTGCTTATTTGCATTTTAACAATGAAGGAATATTCCATTTTCTTCGAAGGGTGGAGTTAACCGTATTACAAGGGACATAATACAGCGTGAGTCTTGACGACTGTGACGATATATAATTGTTATCTCTGCACTTAAGTAAATATTGTAGAAATTACTGGTTAATACAAATCCCCAGACACACTATAAAGCCTATGTCAGTTAAGTCAATAAAACGATCATACAACTACATGTACATTGTACTGTGCATGGTCCAACATTTCTTGATAATATGAACTCACAGATGTTAAAGGTAGGATACAGCATTTGCAGATATCGAAAATTGTTACTACCAAATTATCAAGAAATATCCTACTTATTTAAAAGTAAATAACGATTCTAGGCATCAAGAAAAATGATTGCACTAGATATCCTGTAATTGTTCCCAAAAATAAAATAAACAAAAATAAAAAAATAAAATCGCCGGACGGCTATTGCAAAAAAAACACACCAAGAACAACTGCCCGACGACGGTTAAAAACAAACGCCATTTTTCTTTCTTTTTTCTCGACATCCTACATGTAGTTGTAAAACTTCGAATAGGTACAAATACAAGTTAAATGATATTTACTATTTACTATAATATACACCCCCCCCCCCCCCCCCACCCTGAATCCACCCAATCCATGATATATTTCAAGCAACCAATGCTGTATCCCACATACCTAGGCAATCCTTGGCATGTCCACAGGAAATTCTTGGCATATTATCAGAGTGATGTGAAATTGGCCAAGACTGGAATTTGACCTTACTACTACATGTAGATATAGTTTAGGTATGGAGGAAGAAAAAACAGATCCCTTCCTCTATGGTTTAGGAAAGGAAGAAAGAATATGCAAAACAAGAAGAAGAAATTATTACACCTCCCCTTCGTTCAATAATCCTTGTTTTAGACATGACAATATTTGTACCACATGTCACTGCAATGTACAACATACAATTCTTTGAAATCAATACATATATCTATTGTAATGAAAGAGAGTACAGACCGAGTTTAATGTACAAATGTACATTATCAACATCATGCATGATTCATTACTATTTTATTTTCACAATATGACTTTGAATAATGTTGGAGCCAAACTGAGATCTTATTCAGCGATTGACATCCGACAAATTACTGATGAGGTAAATTAGGGAGTGATACCTGTTTGGTCGGGTGCCTTGTAGACGGCCACTTTAGTATTTCCCGTTTCTTTCCTCTGTTTAGCCTCCAGGAGTAACGTCCGATGCATCGAATGCGATGGAGAAAACATCTTTCCCACGGAAAAAAATAAAATCCAAACTCTTCCCTGCGTCGTTATTAAACTCAAGACATCCTCGACAGACAAACACAGAGATGATGCGTGGAGATGCAGTTGTACGTCTTAACAAAAACAACCTCAGCAATTTGCAGAGATAAACCTGTTTGTGTTCTTCTCTGCTTTGAGTGTAGCACTGTTGAATCCACTCAAACGTCAACTACGCGTTCTGGAGTAATCCACAGTAAATCTTGTGTTCATCTCCCCTCAGCAAATGCTTTGAATATGTTACAAGGACGCTGAGTAGTGAACCCTTTACAATCTCTGGCCTTATCATCAAACATGCCCTGTCCATACATATGTGTGTACACTACCTCAGAGTGAACTGAGGGGGAAGGAGATTATTATAAACACGTAGATGGCTCCGCCTATTCATATGAGGCTAGCCATCCCACACTCCTCATAAATACACATATTGTACTTGTATGCACATACATACATACATACATACATATACATGACAGCTGGTCCAGGAGAGATATTTTCTTACAAATAGATCAATCAACATTGTTGCAGGTGTCACATGGGTCAGACCATGGGGACAGTTGTTTGATTGAATCAGTGTTGAGGCTATCACAGTGTGCTTGTGACCCAATATTTGTGAAGAATACATTATTATGCAAATTTGGGGCATTGAGCAGTTGTGTTGACATTTATGCATGCCTGAAGTCCTGGTGTACAAGGTATGTGCAATCATATAGCGGTAGCACTATTATTTTCTTTTGTTATACACCCATGTACATGTATACATGTACAAAGACTGGTTGAGAATACTGGGGTTTTTTCCCACCAATCACACCCCCCTGCCTTACAAATGGTTTGCTCTGACTCATTCAACACTGCACTTGGCTGCAATGGATCCTAATATTTTTAGGCCTGTGTTGGTAAACTATATGTTGTACATGTGTCTTGTGTCGGAGCATCCTTGCTCTATGGTCGGAGCATAGAGCAAGGAACAGGCTCTATGGTCGGAGTAGTGATAAATACAATTGTATCCCAGTATGTACATGATTTCATTGAGAATTATGTCTGCATCATGTACATTTCCTGTTGGTTGATGGTTGGGGCCAGATTTGACCTTGAAAGGTGTTATGTTGCTGTAGCAACAGGGATGCTTGTAGTCTTTGCCTGAGACAAAGTTGTAATGACTGGACTCATTTGTTGTGCCGACTTGACTCTGGATAGGTAAATGACTAGACTCAACTTGATTCACTGCAAGCAAATGATCTCGAGTCTCTCATTAGAATGACTCTACTCGACTCGAGTGAAAGCTAATAAGACTCGAGTCCCCAAAATATTTGCAATGAAAAATACGCCAGTGCTAGTTTGTATGTTCATGTCACGCTTATGTTAGCGAATAATTATGTACATAAGTACATACATATACAGCTGCTGTCTGTTTTCCTTCCTCCATGATACAACAAACATACACCGTGTCATGAAATTTCACCTTGTAAATACATGGTACTTTTTACTATGTACATTAGTTAGTGTGTTCGTGCTTTTAGGGGGTTGCACCCTAAAAAATAATTATTTAAATTTAATTGCTAATTTTCTAGCATTGTATTTGTTATGAGCTTTTGAATGAGACATCACACACACACACGCAAATATATATCTAATGTATACAATAGAATACAACGCAAGTTGAACATTCAGTCGAAAAAGCGCATATTAGGCCCCCCACAAATTAGGAGCGGGTCACTCCTTATTCTAAATTTGAATTTGAATTTTATTTAATTAATTAATTACTCGCCGTTGGCCGATTTTTGTGTGCGATGTTTCTCTTTCGAAATCTCATTATTATTGGAATAAGTACCCTTTGGGAGACCATTTTGCGTAATTTTAACAACATTAGGGAGACCATGGTCATTAGGGAGACATTTCGAGGTCTCCCTAACGTTCCAACTACAGGAAGGAGATACATTTTAAAACATTTAACAGTCCAGATTGATAGAGTAGGGTCCAACATGCATAAATATGAAATTTCGTGGGAAAAGCTCTAGGTAAAAACGGGTTAGGTTACAATAAAGAATGGACAATTTTGTGCACGTCATTATGGAGAGGTCTCCCAAATGTACCAACAAAAAAACCTGTCTTCTCTTACTCTTAGTGATAAGTGTTCTGGGTTCTTTAATAACGTGTATTATACAATTTTTAAATGTTATAATGAGAAAGATATATACACACATTATAAATTATACAACACCCAGGACCTACAACTTTACGTCCCATCCGAAGGACGAAGCAATAGTGGTTTAATTGCCTTGCTTAAGGACACACGTGTCGACACTGGGACTCGAACTCACGCTCTGCAGAACAGAAAACCCAGCTCTTAACCGCTCGGCCACGACACTCCACAAATACGATGCTAGAAAATTATTAATTCAATATGAAAATTTATCTTTCATGGTGCAAAACCTAGGCTAAAAGCGTAGACACACCAACTTTAAGAAAGAAATTATGCATACAATAGTGTTAATCCATTCCATAATAAATTGTCAAAGAAGTACAAAACCATTCCTGAAAATTAGACCCACCCTGATAACTGAACAAATTAAAGTTAATAAATGTACTTTGTGTAGGTACAGAGAACAGTTTGAAAGAAAAACTTCCAGTACTCGGTAGTCGATAGGGAGTGGCGAACTTATATTAATAATTATTTTATTATAAATAAATTTGCGCAAAACTCAACTTATAGGTCGGGGCGGACATACGTCACAGGTTGGTAGTCACGTGATGACAACCAGCGCGCCGATGAAAACAATGCATGACGACACTGCACTGCAGCATGCAAGACTGCACGCACAAACTTCATTCATTTTTTTCATCGACGCGGTGTGTATTATTATTACGCGTGAGAATGAAAGTTCCCGGATGTCCGCCCCGCCCTTTAAGGGGCCTTTTCGAATCCCTGGATTCGTCTTCGTCTTTGGCTTAACTAGGCGATTTTAGATTTCCAACTGCGAGATCCCCTGCCACATTTTAATGCCGGTTGTGCTTCAGAAACATTCAATCGATTGATATGAACCCAAAAGTTAGACTATTTATATTTGCTTTAATTTCTATTTGCTTCTCAGTAATTCGGAATTCGGAGGCAAAGCCAAAGCCGAAGAGTGCGAAGACGAAGCAAAGGTTTCGAAAAGACCTGGGCCCAATTTCTTGGCTCTGCTTACCTTTAGCGAAAAATCTCTGCTTACTATAGCAGAAAATTTGGTGCTTACGGTAAGCGTATTTCACACGTTAGCGAGGAATTTTGGTCTCTGAGCATGCGTAGAACCCGTAACTAAGGATTCTGCGCTTACAGGGTAAGCAAATAATTTTTCTGCTATCGCGGTTAGCGGAAAATGGTGACTGTAAGCGAGGAATTCTGCGGTTAATAACATGATTAACAGAGCCAAGAAATTGGGCCCTGTTCAGGCTGTTGCGTTCAACTTCAAGTTGAACTTCAACTAGCACATGTAGCAACATTTGTTTGCATGCACGCCAGACTTACGCCGTGTAACTGTAACAAATGCAACAGGCTTACACACCCTGATCCACTGCGTTCTCGCCGGATGAATCCTTGGACAAATTAACGACGACGAATATTCCAACAAAGGCACAGAACGACAAAAACTTCGAGCGAATGTTGACACTTTTGACAAGTTCATGCTTCATTGTTGTAACGTGCGCCCTCTTTTGTCGAAAACATTTAGAATAGTCGGGTTCTGACATAAGTAGTCTACCGCTGCAAATATCCACCTGCAGTTGATATGTCGAAATTAGAGAAACCAGGTACCAGACGTCTTGGTTAAAGTGTGTATCGGCGATCACAAACCACGCGGTTAAAATATTTATAGTGATTTTATGAGGGTAAAGATCTATGTTCGTGGGTTTTTGTATAAAAAGAAGATTTAATGAGACATAGTTTATTGATAGTTGTGTATGATATTGATTTTGTCAAAAACAACGTATCTTTTACTTGCTAAAACTAAAAGTAAAAAGAAAACGGGTAATATGCAGCAACGTCAGTCAGTAGAGGGCGCTGTTTGAGAAAATAAGTTGGAAAATAAAGATTCTCGTGGTCGGACATCCGGGACCCTCGTTTGTCTTCCTATTGTTTATGCACTTGGTGCTATGAGACATCTCACCCCTTCGTGACGCCATGCCGACCGCGAAAATAGGCAGTTTGCAATCAATCGGGTCATGCTTGCAATATTGTAAACTTTATGGTTGTCAAAGGTCAAGTATTGAGGTTAGTTTATTAGAGTTCAAAGGTCATTTGAGATGAAAGTACATTTGAGGTCAGAGGTCATTTGAGGTCAAATGTCATTTGACCTCAAACGTCATTTAGGGTAAAAGGTCAGTTTAGTTCAAGTTCTAGAATGGGCTAAATTGTAAACTTATCTAATTTGGAAACTTTCCTCATTTGACAGAAAACGTGAAGTCCAATTGCAATCAGACTTGAGTAATATGAAAACCTGCATTTAATAATAGCTATATTAAAGGTCACATTATGAGGTCAAAGGTCATTGAGGCTTTAAAATATGCTAATTGTAAAAGCAGGCGAGGTGCGTAGTTTGAGAACCATCCTTGTTTTAATAATTGTTTGGGTGCTCGCAGTCGTAATGGTTAACGTGTTACTGTTAATCAACAGTTAATTCTGCATTTAATCCTACCATAGTTTTATAGGCCCTTCTGCACAGCTCAACAGGACTGCACTGCCAATCAACTCGCAAACAAAAATAGTTAAATACAAATTTAGTTTTTTTGGGGTAATTGTAGGAAGACTTGAGATGGAGGAATCGACTGAAGATTCCAGGAAGGAGTTTGCATCACTCTTAGAGAGATGGGAAAGGGAGCGTGGCTCCACTGCATCATCACTGGCAATCCTGACCAGGTAAGCAACATTAATTAATTAATAGTAATAGGCCTCTCAGTGACGTCACAAAACCAGTCGCGGTAACCGCGCACACAGCCCCACGCACACACGTTGCAAAAAAAAAAAATGATGTCGAAATATATTAGATTGTATCTCAGGTTTTATAACAAAGATGATCGTGAAAATTCGTAATCGTAATAATGCATATCTTACGGGATTATTGCCGCAAAATCAGCGCAAACGACCCAGTAGTTCGTTAGTTATGAGTTAAAATAAAACGTGGTGTAGGAAAAAAACTGCCTGCACAGCGCCGGAAGTGAGCCCGATCGTGCGTGGCACGTCCTTTCGGCTTTCGCTCGGTTGTACTCGGTTTACCATTAGTTTTTTATTGACCAATCGGGGGCGTTTAGGTTCCCGATATCGGCGCGTGATCGGTAATTTCCGGAAGAACACGAGTGCTTTTACCCACCTCGTTTGTCCGGCGAAGATCGGACCAGCGGTTTTCAAACGGTGCGAAAGACAAATTTTTACATCAAATTATCTCAAAAGTTCGTTATTTTGTTCACACAGAACTTCTTCCGAAGATAGTAAATATATTATTTTATAAGAATTTAAGTTTTTAGTAGTTTTGGTTCTAAAACGGCCTCCCAAAATGTACTTTTGTACAGCGTTTTTTTTCAGTTTTTTGTCAGTAGACTGGTTACCGCAAGACAATTTCATACACATGATACTGTGGAAGGTTGGGTACCGAACACGTACAATTTGTTTACGGTCGTCGTTAACAAAGTCACCAGTTTTCATCCCCTAAATCTTATTGATACATCAAAAAGATATTTACATATTGAAGGAAGAGAGTCATTTTATACTTATTGTGTATTTACATGTCAGAAAACGAATAATGTTATGTTATGTATTTTTTTTTGTGACAAAAACGTCCCATTTTTCTTGTGAACCCATTGCGCTATGGATTTTTCTTGTGAACCCATTGCGCTATGGATGTTTCTTGTGAACCCATTGCGCTATGGATTTTTCTTGTGAACCCATTGCGCTATGGATTTGTTTTGTTATTGTTTGGGACTCAACTTCTTCTTACTTCGTCCTTCTGATGCATTTTTATTATTCAAATGGACTGGCTGGACTTCATGTATGTTATGTACTGTAGATCAAACCATCAAATAAAGAATGAGTCCACATCTAATTTTGTTTCAAAAAGTTAATTGATATATTTGTTTAGTATTTTTAAAATTGTTGTCAGTTTACATCGTTCATAAAATATCAACAAGTCAGCCTCTTTAATTTTTTTTGAACATTTGTTTCTTCACAAATACTGACAGTGAATAGAAGGAATAAGTTACTGTAACAAGACTTATCATTAATTAATTGAGCAAATTAGATAATTTATTCTTTTTAGAGAATCTTATTCTGTCGGTGGTTTGTCCCTGCTATATAAAGACTTACTTCACATGTGCTTCACATTAATAATAGTACTAAAAATGCGGCAACATTTTTTTTTCCCAACATTTTGGTAATTAAATATGCAAATGAGCAATTAAACATTATTTTTAATATCTTAATCTTGCTTTTAATTAGAGCGCAACAATATAAGTAATAATTGTGCCAAATATGAACAACATTGAATAAACCGTTTTGGAGTTAAGAGAGATAATACTGTAATATTTACATTCTTGATGGTGCCCAGGGGGGGGCGGAGGGGGGGCCCAAGAAAGTGCGCCACCAACGTTGAAATGTATCTCATTCGTTCTTCCACGCTCATGAGCCACACATCTCACACAGTAAATACGTATAGATCGCTACCGCGAAGCGCACCATTGAAACACGTACAGATTTGCTCCGTGTATCGCTCTCTGCATTTAGTGATTCATCCAACGTCCGCAAAGCCAGGTACGCAGGCACGATCTACACGGATTTTGTTTGGGGCGATGTCATTTTCTGCCATTTTCGTTCGAAAACAACACGATAAAACGCAAGGGGGTCACAGGCAGATTTTTTTTAAAATTCAGTATATCACGGCTACATCCTTTTTTAACGTATCCATGGAAAAAAATGAGTGGGGTCAAAGCACGATTTTTCACAATTTATCGATTATTATTGCCCTTTTTAGGGGAGGTATTTGTTAACGTCGTTTGAGTATTTGTGCACAATCTCCACGCGCATCAACGGTACGTCAACGCTTAATTTTTTCGACTGCTTTTTTCATTTTCAATACAATTTTTGTCATTGGATGATAAACATTAAGGTAAATAACAACCTTGTACAACTACAAAAGACAAGATGTTAAGATTGGATGCCAAAACTTTTTTTTTTTCGAGTGAGAAAATTGTTCCCCCCTATTTTGAGAATGGACGGTACCACAGCGTTTCGCAATCACAGCCTCGAAGGGCCCCCCTCCGCCCCCCCCTGATGGTGCCATTGCCTTTATAAAGAAAAACATAAGGTGACCTTTGACCTTTAGCGACAATTTGAACCAATTTTTGCATTATTAAAATTTCTGTATTTTGAGAACTGCTTGCCCGATTTTTTTTTTTTTACATTGGTGGAATGCTTGAGACCTGCTCTTTCATCCTGGCTATAAATTGGTGTGTCACTGAAGCAATTAAAAAATCACCTGAAATGCCTAATAGTAACCAGAAGGTATTGTAAGTTATTTATTTTTTTAGTGTTCGTGTTTTTGTTGCTGTTTGGAGGTCAAAAATATGCCCCAAAGTTTTGACCTAATACACGCGACAATCGGCCCTAGTCGTGTGATCTGGTACTTGTGCCTCGACTGATGATAGAACTTTGTGGTGCTGCATCTTTACCTCTGTTGCATGATTTGATAGTACCGTGACGTTTATGTTGAATATTTATATTGCTGGCTGGGCACGCGGTGCATGATTGTATGAAAAGGCGGGTAGATTTACCAGTTTAGTCTGTGTGTGTGCAGACCCTTGTTGTTATAGAGCACTTTAGCAGCTGTTTGTTCCGTATTTGGCTGCTTTATAGCTTAATGGTAAATCCACTGCAGGATTTTGCAGGATTCAGGTGATGGTCACCGGTAATAAATATCAGAGGATTTTGCAGGATTCAGGTTACATGGAGTTTTAACACTTTGGAATTGCTGGATTTTCAGGATTCAGGTTACATGTATGTGTAAGAAAAATGGGGTAGGGAGTTAGGGTTAAAAATGACACCTGTGAACTCTAAAAGTCCATATTTTATCGTTGAAGTTGGTGCTTCAAATCAAGATTGCACGCACGTGGTGAAGTCAGACAGGTGTTAATGAGTCCTGATATTTGATCACAACTTCTGCATCCCATAGAGCTTCCTCGAGCGTACCACCAACGACCGCTGACGTGATCCTGCCTATTTAAGACATTGTTTGAAGTTGTTCAATCTTTATCTTGCAGGATGTGTGAGATCGTGGAGAAGGAGACAGATAATTACATCAAGTTGGATCAGGACCCGTTTGATGATCGACACCCAGCGAGGGTCGACCCCGATTGCAATCTGGGTCATCTCATGACCTTGCTGTTTGACAAAGACGACTTTATGAATCAGGTGTGTGGTGTTCATTGTAAGATTTGAGAATCTTCATTTACATTTAAAGGAAATATACAACATTTGAAAACATATAAAAACAAAAGTACCAAATTGTTATGAAATACCTTACTGGGCTGTGGGTGAATGACAGTCTAAATCATCCTGTAAAATTATGGCACCTGGTGGGCTGTCATTTTCAAGAAAAGTGGTATTTTTATGTCAGTTTCCAACACTGGCTTATTTCAAATACTACCCCCAGCTTTTCATATTTAGTTAGTCCACATTTTGTTAGCAATCGATATGAATAGGTACAAGCCAGCTAGACTAGTTTTCTGACCGTCTAACGTTTATAAATTGCTCCGTTTCATCTACAAGAACATGATCACCAATTTTTTCAGCATGATATACGAGCACAAATCTTCAATAATATATGTTATACATTACTAACCCCCAAATCCACCCATTCTGAAAATTACAGCAACAAAACCAACTGTATATTCTCTTTAACCCTTTGCACGCTATCGGCGACTCCAGTCGCCCAGCGCATTTATTCCCACACTGCTACGGGCGACTACAGTCGCCCGCGACAACGTTCTATTTATAAATGAATGAATATGACAAACCATTGACCCCTGACCCTCACCCGGGTACCATTGGATAGATGATTACGAGGCTAACGTTGTTCAATCATAAATTTACACTCGTTTCTTACAAAATTCTCTGCTATTTTCGATTGAAAATATGTCCGTTCCGCTGTTCGAGTGTTCAATGGACGCCGGAGCTGCATTTCAGGAGATTTTTGGGGACTCGGACTCCGGAGATTCGGACTTTGAAGGCCTTTTTCAGGACGATTATGTCAACGATAGTGTCGACAACGAGTATGCCAGTGTGTACGAGAACGTGGTGAAGGTTCCATTGATGACGATAGTAGTGATGGGGCACAACGCGACGATGGCCCCGGTGAAGTTCGCCAGCAAGCTGGAGGTGATGCGGCTCCTAACGCGGCTAGGATCGCAGCTCGTAATGATGCATTTCGGAGGGCTTACACCATGATTGGCTGATCAATTTTAGCCATCCTCGGCCACCAATGGAGAGGAAATTTCATACTGAACAAATAGTTTATGTTGCATTTTCCTGTAAAACACACCCATCATAGAGTAAAAAGCTTCGGAACATATTAGTGTGCATTACTTAGTGACTTGCACAGGAAATCCAGCGCCATGGGAATACGTGTGTATATGAATGGTAGCGTGCTAAGGGTTAAATAAACAAAAATAATTTACTGTTTTTTAATTTTTTTTATATTAAATGTTTTGAGGGCTAAATTCAAAAGCACTTTTTATATTAATAACTAATAATTAATTACTGTAATGTTTGACCGATCTAATATTTTTTGCAGCAGTGCTTTATATTTGGTCGAGTATATTTTAAAGTAATCAAAAATTGTTAGAAATGCAGTTTTTGACTCTTTTTTTTTTTGACTGCATTCTCAGCTCGTAAAAGACCACATTATGCTGTCCAGGGATTTCAAAACTAACACAGTGGCCTGTCGATTACTGCTGGATGTCCTGCCGGGCTTAGAGACTTCCATCATATTTGAAGATACGGTAAATATATCAGTCAAAAAGTCTTGTATTTTTAAAAACTCCTAGAATTGTTTTATTTTTTATTTATTTTTGTTGTTGAAAATATGGGTCGGTGGGTCAAGAAAAAATGATAAAAATAAAAATTCACTTTTGAATCAAAAGAAAAAGAAACAAATTGAAAAAAAACCCATTGAAATAAAAAGAATTACTATTTTGAATTTTGCTGTTGATTATTACGATGAGTTGTTTGCAGTAGCACCATGTGGTAATTCTCTTTTGCAATTTTGTGTAGTTCTGAAAAAACCTGAGAGAAATCAACGTTTCGGACAGGAGAGTTAATTTTTAGTGGAAAATTTGGACAGAATCAGACACATCTTTGGAAATAACCTTTGATTTTTTCCTGAAATGACAGCATACCAGAAGGAATAATTTTTACAGGGAGTTAAGAGTCATTACTGTCTTTACAATGATGTGAAGTGCTTTGGCCTAGTGGTCTGGAGTAAAGTCTGAAGTTTTCTGCTTTATAAATGCTAAATTCTGCTTTCTTCTGCTTTATAATTCACAAAATCCGTTTTCTTCTGCTTTCTTGAATTAGGCTTCCTCCAGATTTCATATCGCCCCTCAAAATTTGTAAAAAGCTTCATTCTTCCATTTTTGGAGGGATATAAATGAAGAAAAATGACTGCCTACCTTACTTTAGTCTGCCCTCTACATCCCCATTGAATTTGAGCATCGTCAACTGTTTCGTGTGTAGTTCGCGGCTTTATGCTTTTTCGAGTTCAGATGGTCAACGCACGTGTCGCATTTGCGCCATTCCACAGTGTGCTTGCAGAAACGACAGAACATTTGATTCCCTTCAGCGTAGAAGTCACCCTTGAATCTTTCTTCAGACGCTCTATACTTCGCACTCATTATCACCCCCCCTAATTTCCTGCTGCGTTTTGGTATCGGAGGCATTGTGATAAATCCACAAAATAACAATCCAAGTGCGAGCGAGAAGGAAAATAATTTAGACAGTCCAGCGGTACAAATATTAACCGATAGTGGCGATACACGAACAGTATACTACGCGAACGGCCGGCCGCCAGGGCACAAGCTAGCACTGCGTGCAATGTATGCACAATCACTGCATGCAATGTACCGGTATGTTTATAATGCTGTGGTCATGTTGTACATTGTAGGCAGTGACCGCACACTACTGCTACACAGCTACATGCGGTCGACATGGTAACGGTGAATGAATGCACATACTCCACACAGCAGTGGAATAATACCGCGAATGGGCTGCACGTGACAAACACTGACTACGATGTGTTGTGCAATGCTAGTTACTACACTACAATGACTACATATGCAGTGGTAGTTAGTACAACAACAAGCCTTGCTCGATCGATCGTGAACGTATAAACAACAATTAATCAGTTGTCACTGTTTCAACTTTCGACATGGCTTTTACGCGATAATTTTCACATATATTGGATGATATTGTAGAGGGTAAATATGATTTATTACGATGTATTTTGAAGGATTTCATTCTTCTTATTTATCAAAATCACTCGGATTGCTCATTATCAGTCATTTTGATAGTTTTTCCTGGTTCATTTTTCAAACTTTCTTCAAAACCGCGTTTTCCGCTTTCTTGGGCCGATTTTGCCGATTCCGCGATTTTCGCGGAAAATCCGCATCGCGGAAAACTTCAGACTTTAGTCTGGAGCATTGAATTCATGGTCTCCGGGTAGTTTTTAAGGTTGGAGGTTCGAACCCAGCCGGGCTATAGCACTTTTACACATAATATGGGTAGAGGCATTATTAATGCCTTACTGTGGACTTGCTGTGAAGAGAACAGAATGTCTTGTTTCAGTGTGAGGAGCTGGTTCTTCCACAGTTTCCTCTAGTAGCCCACATCTAGAGTGGCCTTTTGCCTTGTGTTGGGTGATTTGCATAAACAATTAAAAAACAGTATTTAGGTTGGTTATTTTTTGGATAACTGCCCAAGGTTTACTCCAGTTTTAAACTCAGTTGAATGTATTCCTGGCTACAGGATGGTCTGGTTGAGAAGTTTGTGCAGTGGGCCAGAGAAGCTAAGGAGCCTCTAAGGTCCTACGCCACCGGCCTGCTAGCCACAGCCATTGAGGTACAGGAGGTAGCCGCTAACCTGAGAGAGGAAAATGCATCATTGGTAAGCCAGTAAGATTGTGGCTTACACATAGCCACATTTGTTAAGCCCAATTGTTTAGTGGCGTCTACAGTCCTCCTGCCTGGTTAATAAATAATGGGAGAATATCTGTTAGGTTTGGTATGCTTTCTAGTGCGAGAGCCTAGGGGGTTAGGGTTAATAATAATAACATGAATACTAATAGTATGTATTATCCTTGATCATTGGCCAATGAAACAATCCAAGTAATATCTCAGCTCTCTGGGGAGTATATACTTTGTTGCATCTCTGCACTCACAGGTAACCAATTTACTCCTGGGTGGGGAGAAGTAATGCGTGACAAAGTGCCTTGCCCAAGGCCACATGCTAAGGGCACTTTACCAAGATGGCGGATGGAATCTTCCATTTTCTTGACTCTTTTGCTTATACAAAAATGTGTCCAACGGAACGATTATCTCTTCTACATGGCTAAAATGAGGAGATGTTTTTGTTTTAACTTGGCCAGACAAATGCCACGCAACGGGCGTAACCAAAGATGCCTTTTGATCCTACATCTTATCTTACGTACAGTTACAACAAGCATCGATGGCCGATTATCATTACAATGAACAAATGGCATGCTATGCAAAACTATCTTTTGAGGACCTTATTGTATTCCTAATAGTGACAGGTCATTACCGCTGTAGAAACTTAATACTGATGGTCTTTTTCCTCATTCTTCATCTTAAGGTCAGCGTGATGATGACTCGTCTTCATCAGCTTATGAAGCAGAGTCTTGAGGATGACACCTCCTCTGGCTGCTCCTCGAGCTCCAAGGATGACCGACCGTTTGGCTGCTTCAGTCCGAGTAAAGACAACAGCCCGGAACCTCAGCACAGTGATGTCCCGCCGGAGAAGCGTCTGAAACTAGATGAGGAACCCTCAGCCAGTTCTGAGATGGACGTCTCCGACTATCCTGTTGGGTGTCCGGAAGACCGAAATGGTTTGACGGATAAAACAAATGGCCCAGATTCCGAAAAAGAAGATCAAGTAGAGCTTACAGGCTTCACCAAAGATACGACTCTAAGCTTAAAACCTGAAGGCGAGGCGAACGCAAAAACCTCAACCGCGTCAGCGATTTCCAAAGATGGCCAGATCTTTGGGAACTTGACCAGTAACAGGATCAGGCGTCAGAGCGGCAAAGGTGGCGGGAGCAACCAGCAAGCCAGGGACGACACTCGCAACACCTCTGCCACCAAGACTAAGAAGTCTGCGGCATCCAAGAATGCGAAGAGAACCAAGAAAGGCAAGGTGGCTCAGCTGGAGAGGAGGGTGAGCTACCTGGAGGAGAGCAACAGCAGCTGGTGCGAGATGTCCTACTACATCATTGGTACTCATCAGATGTACCCACTGACCCCCATTATGCAGCAACGGTTTATACTTCAGTATCTGACACCGCTGGCAGAGTACCAGGAGGTCAGTTCAATATGCAATACTTCATTCATTAGAGAGGTAGTTTTCAAAGAACTGGGACTAACCACAGTTTTACTGATATTGATACCAAAATACGACTTTACTTGACAATTTCAGTACACCAGAAGACATGATTTTACAGGATGCTTCAGACTGCCATTCCCTAACAGTCTAGTAAAGTATTTTGTGATAATTTGGTCATTTACTGTTTTGATGTTTGCAAATGCTGTATTTTTCCCCAAAAAAAATTAAGAACACAAAACGTATAGGCATTACCCTGCCGATCACTTGTTTGTCTTTCAGCCTAATTAGTGCTCAACTTTACAATGATATTCAATCTTTTGATTGTCTTTTTCCCCCTAGTTGCTTGGTACCATGTTTGAGAATGGTGCCATGGATATTGTAATGCATTACATTGACCTACAGAAGTCTGGCGATACTAGATTGACATTTGATGGTCTTAAGGTAAAATTCTTTTTTTCTTCCCCAAACAAAAAATTCTTTCTTAATTATTGAGCTTTTTTCTCAATTCAAGATTGTATGCAGCTATTTTTTAATTGTTTTTAATCGGGCATGTCATAGAAGTGTGAACCAAATTAATTAGGCTAAACAAAATTAATTACAGTAACAGCCTAACAAAAAATCAGGTAGTGTAGGTAGGAAATGTTTTCTTTTTTTTCTTTCCATTTCAGTTAATGCATAGGTGTGTTCTTCTGCAATGTTTAAAACTCACTAACTGTACATTTCTAATATCATGTTCTATTTATATCTACTAATAATTCAATTCTGCAGTACTTGTCATCGCTCATCTGCCACAAGAAGTTTGCGGTGGAGTTTGTTGAGTGCGGCGGTGTTCAGCAACTCCTTCGAGTTCACCGGCCGTCTATCGCGGCCACGGGGGTGTCCATATGTCTGTATTACCTGGCCTACAATGCTGACACCATGGAGAGAATATGTCTGCTGCCGAACCAGGTCATCTCTGATCTCATCGGGTGAGTGAGATCTGAAGTGGTGGAAGTGAGGTGGGGATGGAGGGGGAGGGGGAGGGGTGGTGGGGCTGGGAGGAGGTAAGGGCATTCTCATATTCCCCTTTTAACATTTATTGATGTTGGACCACAGAATTATAGCCTTTTCTTTACAACAATATGTTTACCATTAAGTCATTATGGCGAAAAGTGGACATCCTTTTGTATACATTTTCAACCAGAATTCTGCAGTTTTATTTCTTTGTTTCTCTTTAATAAATACCTAGGAGAGTTGCTGGCTTCTGATTGGTCGAGACTCGATCACGCGGAGTGGATTATTATGTAGTAATAACCCGGCTTTCAAGAAGAAGCAAATAAATGTTCCCTGAACCAGCATTAATCAAGCATCATGTAAGCCAATGATTAGCCGAATGCAACAGTTCTACGGTAACTTGTAACAAGGACGCGTCAAATCTTAATGCTGCGCGCTATAAATGTACGCGTAGAACAATTGTATCTATACGCGCGGCATTTTTCAAAATGCGTGTGTCGTCGTGTTGCTATGCACGGTGGGCATCAGTGGTCAGCTAGTCTGGTCTCAAAGTATGGGTTATAATAACAACACATATTGAAGAGACAGGGTACCATGCATAAGCTAAAACATGGCCCCTAAACATGAACACAAAACGCTGGAAATATCGCCGAAAGAAAAGTCACGAAATTTGCAGCATTTTCACCATTTTTCTCGTTAACCCTAACTCCCTCACCATTGTTATTGAACAATACAATTCCTTCAAAATCCTCCAACTTCCTTTGTTGTGTAGGGAGTTAGGGTTAATAGTTATTTATTAAAGGTAATAACATTAGCAGCGGTCATCCCCCAACCCGGTCATAACCGGGTCCTCGCACTGTTATTACCTAAATAATTCTATGCAATTGGAAAATTTATTGAGCTTTTTATCTACAGGGCCCTATGTATTTTGTGATTATGAATATTGTACAGCACGTGAACAGTGAAAAATGGATTATTATATTGACAGTCAGATGAGCAATCAAATACCAATCCCTTCCCAGGATCATTCGAGGTCTAGCTTGCCTGGTATTAAGTCAAAGAGATTCATATGAAGCAAGATATAAGACAGAGGGAACCCTCCCTCCTTTGTGGTGGTCATTGTGCTTGCAGAATGTTGTGGTTTCTAAGGAATTCGTTTTAGGTTTTGAGTGGCTTCTAGAATGCTCTCATGAATCAGGTCATAGCCACGCTACCAAGTTCTTATGCTAACTCCCGTTGTTTCCTCTCTCCAGTTATGCCCTGTGGCTTCTAGAATGCTCTCATGAATCAGGTCGTAGCCACGCTACCATGTTCTTATGCTAACTCTTCCCATTGTTTCTTCTCTCCAGTTATGCCCTGTGGCTTCTAGAATGCTCTCATGAATCAGGTCATAGCCACGCTACCATGTTCTTATGCTAACTCCTCCCATTGTTTCCTCTCTCCAGTTATGCCCTGTGGCTTCTAGAATGCTCTCATGAATCAGGTCGTAGCCTCGCTACCATGTTCTTATGCTAACTCCTCCCATTGTTTCTTCTCTCCAGTTATGCCCTGTGGCTTCTAGAATGCTCTCATGAATCATGTCATAGCCACGCTACCATGTTCTTATGCTAACTCCTCCCATTGTTTCCTCTCTCCAGTTATGCCCTGTGGCTTCTAGAATGCTCTCATAAATCAGGTCGTAGCCACGCTACCATGTTCTTATGCTAACTCCTCCCATTGTTTCCTCTCTGCAGTTATGCCCTGTGGCTTCTAGAATGCTCTCATGAATCAGGTCGTAGCCACGCTACCAAGTTCTTATGCTAACTCCCGTTGTTTCCTCTCTCCAGTTATGCCCTGTGGCTTCTAGAATGCTCTTATGAATCATGTCATAGCCACGCTATCATGTTCTTATGCTAACTCCTCCCATTGTTTCCTCTCTGCAGTTATGCCCTGTGGCTTCTAGAATGCTCTCATGAATCAGGTCGTAGCCACGCTATCATGTTCTTATGCTAACTCCTCTCATTGTTTCCTCTCTCCAGTTATGCCCTGTGGCTTCTAGAATGCTCTCATGAATCAGGTCGTAGCCTCGCTACCATGTTCTTATGCTAACTCCTCCCATTGTTTCCTCTCTCCAGTTATGCCCTGTGGCTTCTAGAATGCTCTCATGAATCAGGTCGTAGCCACGCTACCATGTTCTTATGCTAACTCCTCCCATTGTTTCCTCTGTCCAGTTATGCCCTGTGGCTTCTAGAATGCTATCGTGAATCAGGTCGTAGCTATGCTACCATGTTCTTATGCTAACTCCTCCCATTGTTTCTTCTCTCCAGTTATGCCCTGTGGCTTCTAGAATGCTCTCATGAATCAGGTCGTAGCCATGCTACCATGTTCTTCACCATGGCGTTCAGCTTCTGGACTGTCCTGGAACACTTTGATCAGCAGGACGGAATCCGCAAACTCTTTAACACGGTAAGATAATGTTGATCTCGTTAAGGCTAGTTCACAATTGAATGTTATCGAACTAAAATGATTGCTTTCACTTTGTCAAAAACCACTAAAACACTACAACTAAAGTGCTTTCAAAGTTAGTGAAAGAATTTGACACTGTATGACAGCTCAAAATTGACTTGGCGGTTTCATCTCGCCTAAGTACTTAGTGTAGTTATGTCACCCCATTTTTAATCAAAATAAAGATTCAATATACCATTGGTTGGTTGTGCATTTTTATCGTTTGAAGCAGCAAAAGTGCTCAAAATATAAAGAAAGGTGCTCGACAAACAAACTGATGAAGTTTTTAGCTGTGAATGCTGCATATTCTGAGAAAACAATATTCTAATATTTTGATTTTAATTCAAAATTTGCTGAGTCACAATTTGAATTGCGAACACAATCTGCATTCAGGGCGCGTTATTATCCAGCCAATTACAGTTAATCGCGTGTCGCGCACTGAACAGACCAATAGTAGCGCCCACGAGTGCATTGTTCAAAAGCTTGTGCGCACTATTTGCAGACATTTTAAAAGGTGTGTCTCTGGGACGCATCTTTAGAAAAGGAGATTCTTTTGTTATTTTTTTCAAAATGACAGCATGTCAGAATGAATAATTTCACAGTCATTAATATCTTTACAACAAGTGAGCTTTTCAACAGTATTTTTATTTGTTATTTTTTGGGGGCTGCAAAAGGTATATTCCAACTTTAAAAATAAATCAAAAAGATTTGTATTGTTTTTTTATCAGATGAGCACACTGAACATCCTGAATCCAGAGGATGAAGGCTTGCTGCTGAATGACGACGACCTCTTTGCCAGCCGGCAGACGGTCAAACACACCTGCCTGACCCTCAAGGGCTACTTTGAGACCCACCTAGCGGTCAGGGTGGACAGCATCAAGAGGGCGTACTCTAAGAACCAGGGCCTGATGCCGCCGGATGGTACGCCTCCCTTCAAGGTAGGAGATAATTCCTTAACCCTAATTGCTCTCGGCCCTGTTGGCTAGGAGCGATCCTCATTCCTGCAAATCCAGCAACCTAAAACTTGGCTTTGGCTCAGTCACGTTGTACCTGCATTCTTTGCAATTTAGTTTCTTAGCGGCGATAGTTAGCCCTCTAAATTATTATTATTGTTCGAGTGCTGTTGCCTCGTGGTCTGGAGCGTAGAATTCGTGGTCTGTGGGTAATTCTGGGTGGTCTGCAGGTTGTAGGTTGGGGTCCAGCATGGGGATGTGGTGCGTGTGCCCTTGGGCAAGGCACTTTGTCACTCATTGCTTCTCCCCACCCAGGAGTGAATGGATACCTGTGAGGGCAGAGATGGTTATTGTTATTTTAGCTGCTTTGAATCAAAATGGCTGCAGCAAGCTGTATACTGCCCAGGGAACTGAGATTGTACTGGGAACGTTATGTGGGACCCAATGATCAGGGCTAATAATATTGAAAAGCACAAGAAAGTTAAAAGCGATTTAAAAACAAATGCTATTTTTTCTTAAAACAAAACTGGGATGAGGTGGTAATAGTTGAATTGTAACTCAACAAAAGGTTTTTTAAATCCCATTGCTCACAAGGTGATTTGTTTCTCTCAGGCAATCACAGTGACCGGGGAGAGTACCAGTGAACATATGCAGACCATGCTGGAAGAAGCGCCACTCAACATGAACTGGAAACCGGTGAAGGTTCTCCTCAAGATGGATGGAGTCAAGCTGCTGCTACAGATCATTGCCATGGCCAATGAGTGGAAGAACTACAGTGCCAGGTAAGAGCAGGGGCCAATTTCACGGAGCTGCTAAGCACAAAAATTTGCTTAGCACAAAAAAGTCTTGCTCATTAAAAACAAGTTATCAGCCAAAATTCTATGTGTTTTTTATGCTAAGCAAAAAAACAGCTGATTATCAATCAAAAACAATAAAGATCACGTGAAAATTTGGTCTGTAACCTTGTTTTTATCAAGGACAAATTTTCATGCTGAGCAAATGTTTGTGCTTAGCAGCTCCGTGAAATTGGCCCCAGGGAGTTCAAAACAGACTTCCAAAGTTACGGCTACAGCTATGTCTATTGTCAGACAGCTCGCGCGTAATTGTAATGAATAAAGACCTTTGTGCTGCTGAACAACTGACCCAAAAACTGACTTCTGCATAATAGGGTTAATGTTAAAGTATTTGGTTTTGATGGTGAATAAGTGGTGCAGTAAGTGGTGTCCGTGTATGAAACTCTTTCTGTTAAGCATTCCTTGCTTTAAGGAATGCTTACCAAGATGGTGGAAAGTTTTGAACTTTTTTCTCGATTCTTTTTTTGGTCGGAAACAGGGCAGATGCCATTCGAGCAGCTCTGGACGTCCTGGCCGTTATCACCGTGACGACCAAGGGCCAATTGCAACTGTGCGAGCAGGTAGATCTACCAGATAACACGTGGTCTGTGGGAATGAGGTAAGATTGGTGACGACTTCAGATTGCTGAATTGATCTTGTCGCAATTGTCTGATTCCCATTGGTACTAACAGGCACACACCAGCGTTATCTTTATTGCCGCTAGAGAAGAAGACACAAGGAGAAGACACAAGACACAAGACACAAGACACAAGACACAAGACACAAGACACAAGACACAAGACACAGAAACAAGACACAAGGCACTTTGTGAACTGGCCCCAAGACAAACGGAAACCTATACACCAGATGCGACAGTGTGGATCTTGAGTCAGATGATCACAACAGTGATAATTTGATCAGAACTACCAGAATCTTCTGGGAGAAATAATGCCTGCGAAATCCTTTCAAAGCCAAAACGGTGGTTTTGCTGTTTATCACTTTATGTTTTCATCCCAAATAGTGTGTGAATGAGTGATAAAAGACCCGTTATTGTCACAATCGTAACAGCTGTTGGAGGTTACTGTGACTTTCTGAGTACCTAGATGCAACTGTCATTGCTGTTTCTGGAACTATATCTTCAAGACGAATGTAGCCATTTATGTATGCAGTCATCAGCGACAGTTGGAAACTTCGAGTGGACTTCAAGTTCTTGTTACGATCTCTTCTCATTGTGATTGCCGGTGCTGTTTTCACGAACCGTTCTTTAGTTATCAGAAGTGAGGGACTGTTTAGACTCAAACATAATCTTTCTGGAGATGCAAGATGCTTTAGCTTACATCTTAGCTTACATCAGTAGACTTTCAACAAGACAGTTCTTCCACTTTCTAGAGGCAACTAATTAGCGACAGTTAGAAAACTTTGCGACGTCCTGATGTCTTCTCCTGGTGAATGCCAGCACTGTTTCTGGAACTGTTCTTAAGTTATGAGCAATAAGAAATTGTTTGTGTGAGATTTATTCAGACTCAAACATGGTCTTTCAAGAGATACAAGTTGTCTTAAGAATGCCATCTTACATCGGTTACATCAGTAGACGTTTAACAAGACAGTTCCTCCTCTTTTTAGAGATAATTGATAGTCTTGAGGCAAAAATTGTGCCACTCTTTCTGCCACGTTTATCCGAATCCAGTTTTGTCAATTTACTCTTTAATCGGCGATTTCCTGTCTGTTAACACTCTTATGAACAAAGAAACACTTAGATGAGTTTCTTTCAACCATTTTGATGAGTTTCTTCTCACCGCCTTGACCTTTGACCTCTCACGACAGTATCATCAATGGCATGGCTGAGGGTGAGATCCTACAGGACGCACCGGTTCAGAAAGCAGCGCTGCAAGTTATTATCAACTCGGTCTGTGGGCCCTGCTCAAAGGTAAGAAGCCCCACCTCACAAGTCCATCAAGTCAGTCACAAGTCCACCAAGTCGGTCACAAGTCCACCAAGTCGGTCACAAGTCCATCAAGTCGGTCACAAGTCCACCAAGTCGGTCACAAGTCCACCAAGTCGGTCACAAGTCCACCAAGTCGGTCACAAGTCCATCAAGTCGGTCACAAGTCCACCAAGTCGGTCACAAGTCCACCAAGTCGGTCACAAGTCCACCAAGTCGGTCACAAGTCCACCAAGTCGGTCACAAGTCCACCAAGTCGGTCACAAGTCCACCAAGTCGGTCACAAGTCCACCAAGTCGGTCACAAGTCCACCAAGTCGGTCACAAGTCCACCAAGTCGGTCACAAGTCCACCAAGTCGGTCACAAGTCCACCAAGTCGGTCACAAGTCCACCAAGTCGGTCACAAGTCCACCAAGTCGGTCACAAGTCCACCAAGTTGGTCACAAGTCCTTTTTTTTCTTCTCCTCATCTACCCAATCCCAGCTGGGCGTGACGGTCAGTCGTTTTGCCGAGGGCAGTGCCCGGAGGAATCGGATGGCCCTGAGGACCAGTAGTGATGTCACTGAGAAGATGTGGGACTGTGTCCGTAGTAACAACGGAATCAGGGTTAGTTAAGACCAAATCTATATATTACTTGGTCTCTTGGCATTATTCTTCTCAAACCTCTCCAACTTTTTTATATTTAGGAAATCAGTGGCACATTCTTTATACCTAATTTTTTAAGTGGCTTACTCTTCTTTTCTAAATCTTGTAAAATCCTCTTATTCTTAAACTGCTTGTGTATTTTGAAAGATCTGTATCACATGTTACATGTCAATGATCACTGGTTTACTCACACTGCAACAGCTTAATGAAGACCATAGTTTGCTATATAATGTTATAATTAGCTTGATTCTCTTCTTTCAAGCCATAACAAGCACATTGTAAATTTGTAAACATTTTCAGGATTTTAAATTGCTGTCTGTAATCATAGATGCTTCATGTATGTAAAATGTGTTTTTATAGAATGTGCATGAACCAGTTCAGGAAATGAACCTGTCCCGGAAATGAACCTGTCCCGGGGAGGAGGTGACATCAGTGTCATAATGCTACTGTACAAACTTTGACCTATTATACAACGTTCAACCTATTTTACACCCTTTCGACCTATTTTACAACCTTTCGACCTATTTTACACCCTTTCGACCTATTTTACACCCTTTCGACCTATTTTACACCCTTTCGACCTATTTTACACCCTTTCGACCTATTTTACACCCTTTCGACCTATTTTACAACCTTTCGACCTATTTTACAACTTTTCGACCTATTTTACACCCTTTCGATCTATTTTACAACTTTTCAATCTATTTTACAACCTTTCGACCTATTTTACAACCTTACTTTTCTTGTTTTCAGACTCTTCTGAGCCTTCTAACCATCAAGACACCAATCACTGAGGCAGATTGCATCCGAGCGTTGAGCTGCAAGGCTCTGTGTGGTCTCTCTAAGAGCGAGGTAGTCAGGCAGATCGTCAGTAAACTCCCTCTCTTCTCCAGCGGACAACTACAAGGTCGGGAGTTCTTTTTCGCTTTCTTTGTAAATTTTTGCTTTGCTGCACAACTGAGGAGTTAATTTGTTACATTATCTTTTGGAAATGCTCAGCAAATTATCTGCATTATCTAACAAATTATCTGCATTTGTAGACTTTCAAAGTAATTTTTCAAGTTTTCTTTTTTGTGTGTGTTTACTAGTGATGATGGGTAAACTGCAGCCCTCAGTTATGCACTTCTGACCACCACCTCAGATCAATAATCATTATTTCTATGAGATGATCGTGGTTGGCATCATATCTTCAAAACTTGTTTAACCCAGCGCCGTGTACTTTTTTTTGCAGTACTCGTAAAGGAGCCTGTCTTACAAGACAAACAGTCAGAACACTTGAAGTTCTGCAGGTATGCATCGGAGCTCATTGGTGAGTGCATGTTAGTTCACAGGCATTTCTATTCAATTTGGAAAGCCACGCGCTGTCTTAAAGTTTAGGATACACTATTTGAAGATGTCGAACAAAAATTACTAATATAATATAATATATAAGAAAATGTTTTCTTATTTGAAAGTAAATAATGATGCTAGGCATCCAGCAAAATGATTGCGCTAGATATCGAGTAATTGTTCTAAAAAATAAAATTCACAAAAAATTCACTATCGCCAGATGGCGATTGTGAAAAAACCAAGAACAACAAAAGAACCACTTGTTGACGCCGGTTGAAAACGAACGCCGTTTTTCTTGCTTTTCTCAGCATCCATGATTGTAAAACTTGGGACAGGTCAGTTAAACGATATTTACTATAAAATACAACCCCCCAAATCCACCCATTCCTGATAATTCAAGCAATTACCAATGGTGTATCCTATGGTGTAACATGTGCATAAGAAATATTTTCCGAGAAACTCTCAAATTTCAATGATTATGCAAAGGTCTATGGTTGTAAAACTTGGGACAGGTCAGTTAAACAATATTTACTCTAAAATACAACTCCCCCCACCCCCCCCCCCAAAAAAAAATCAATAACAAAAAATCCACCCATTCATGATAATTCAAACAATTACCAATGGTGTATCCTCCCCTTAAGTCACCTTTATATAGGAGTGTTTTTAGTCTGTATTTTGTACATTGTGTATGTGCGCTAATTCTAAACTATACGCCTGGGTATGTACAGTAAATTTTCATTTTTCAAAGGATTGGATAACATTTTGAGGTATCTGCAGCCCAAGTTAAATAAGGTATCAGATTTGTTGTCGAGTCATCTGATCTTCACATACATGTATGTGCATGAATGGCTTTCACCGAAACTCGCTATGCCTGACCAGAGGCCAATTTCATGAGAATGTAAGCACACAAATTTGCTTAGGCCAGAAAGTGTTGCTCAGTAAAAACAGGTTACCAGCCAAAACTCTATGTGCAAAACCAGCTGTATGCAAAAGCAGCTGAATCCTAGTCACAAACAATGTACATCACCTGAACATTTCGTTTGTAACCCTGTTTTGCCAAGGAAGACATTTTTATGCTTAGCAAATTTCTGTGCTTAGCAGCTTCATGAAATTAGCCCCAGTTCACAAAGCCGCTGCACTGTGCACATTCCTCTGTATAGATAATTTATCTTTTTTCACTGTGGACAGAGCGAGTTACAGGCAAGCCCATGTCTCTCGGCGGTGACGCTACCCTGTCTAAGCTCCACAAAGCTAACATTGTAGCTCAAACCAAGATTACCTACTCACAGAAGGAATTACTGCAACTCATCCACAGTCACCTTATATCTCAAGGTTGGTGCTCAGAATGTTACCCTTCCCGTGAACCTTCTCCAAAATAGTAGGAGTGTACTATGTTTTCATTTGTTTCAACTTGTACGACAGGTCTCGGCGACTCAGCTAACACCTTGATCCGTGAAGCCAACTTACCAAAGAGCACCTCGGCAAGTGCGATGACCTCGAGTCTTTCGTACACCTCCAGTACCTTACTAACCCCTGCATCTGTAATGGTATGTTCTCTTACCCTCTGAACTTGACTTGTTTTTACCGTTGATTGGTGTCATCAGAGGCAGTTTTCTGTGGGTCAGTCTAAGATGTAAAATGGAGGGGGGAGGTGTGATTTATTTATTTATTCTTTGGGCCTCGCTTTCAGACCCCAAACGGTTTGCTTCTAGCTCCCACGGAAGGACATCCCCCTCCCCTCCTTTGTGGTGGTCATTATGTTTGTGGAATGTGGTGGTTTCTCAGGAATTCTTTTTAGGTTTTTAGGAGGGTGCGCAAGGCAGTCTAAAGAGTCTAAATAGTCTAAAGAGTGTATAGGTATGGGGGACTAAGGGGAAGTCCCTCTATGTCATATCTTGCTGGGTATAGGAGGGTGCGTTAGGTAACAATAGTCTAGAGAGTGTATAGGTATGGGGGACTAAGGGGGAGTCCCTCTGTGTCATATCGCGCTGTGCATAGTTCGACCCTCCCAAGTAATTTGCTTCTAAAAAGTTTATAAAAAGCTCGGAGGCCTTATGCTGCGTTCCAATCGTGTCGTGTTTATCGTGTTCACGAGTTGTATAATGGCATTCTAATCGCCTGGTAACTCGTGTTCACCAGTGGTGAACTCGATGTAATTTTTTTTCTTCATGTTCACGACTTCATAACGAATGAAATACTTGCGCATGCGTGTTCGTTCACGTACGAGTTCTTGTGCGATAAAGAATGTCCTTACTGCACGACTAACTCGACTGTGCGCGTGCGTCTTGGTGATAGCGTTTGGAGTGCAACCTACTCGTGAACATGGAGAAATTCACGGTGAACACGATAAACACGACGCGATTGGAACGACGCATTACAGTCAAGTAAGGTATTTCATAATAATGCATAATGTTTTTTGAGTTTGCAAATGATAAATATTACCTTTAACATCATGCAGCATACAATCGTTCAATCAATAATCTTTTATCCTTAATTTTTCCCCCAAACAGCCGAGGTCATTATTCCACTCTCTCCGGGCACCCCCTCCGATCTCCCACGTCTCCCAGCAGTCGACCCACCACCCCCAACCAAACCCCCCACCCCTACCCGTACCCCTATCCCTACCTCCACCCCTATCCCAGTCATCCTCAGTGCATACTCTCCCCCCTCTCAGTGTCTCGGTACCTCAGGATCACCCTCAGGTGTCCTCCCACCAGGGCGCGGCGGACCCTACTCCCAGCACCCATTCCGCCCCCTCCACACCCCAGCAGATTGGCCGTATCTCCTTTGGTCCCGACAGAAATGCAGCCACGCCCAGCAGTGCCAACAGGGTACGTGTAACTCGTAAAGTATACGACTGATAAACTTCTTTTTAAAAAACCCCCAGATTTTTTAACAAAAAACCACTCCGCCAAAACTGAAATGCACATTACCTTAATATATTGACAATTCCAGCGTTATTAAAGAACGTGTAATGTCTGTGATGGAGCCGATTAACCCTATGCCTTCTCAATCCTCCAAAATCATCCTTGTTGTTTCGGAGGAATGAGAATGAATGGCTAAAAAGTGTCAGTTGATTTTGGAGACTGCATCGTTCGTAGGCCTTACCCAACATTGCCTCTGCCACATTTCTTGCTTCATAATTTATTGAATCTTTATTGAAAGTTATTGAATTTGTTTTTCTAAAATGTTTTTACTCGTATCGTAACAGGTTCGAAAGAGATTAATAAGGGAGAAGGTATCCCAGAATGCCTTGTATCACATGTGTGGGGTCGGAGGTCAGCTGAGGCGCCGCCTGGCATCCAACCCTCCATCCCTTGACGTCATAGTGTCACAGTACCTCAGGGAGCAGCACGCCCACTGTCGGAACCCGGTGGTCGCGTGTCCCTCATTCTCACTGCTTGAGTAAGTTCAAAGACGGGATTTTTAAAACTCGGGTGATTTTCAACATTTATAAGGCAGTATAACAATGCAACTGTGCAATTATATAAGTGACGGGCCATTCAAAATAATTGGATTCTCATCAAATGTACATGAATGCGCAAAGAAACGGTGGCACGATACCCGTAGATTGATTACAAGTAGTATGGGTGTTCGCGTATCATTACATTGTCAATTTTATCCCGAATAATCTTTGACCTGAACTACTTCAAGAAATCAAATTGGCTTATTTAAAGGGACAATAGACCATTTGAAGCAGCAAAAGTGCTCAATATATAAAGAAAGGTGCTTGACAAACAACCTGATGAGTTTTTAGCTCTGTAAATGCTGCATATTCCAAGAAAACAATATTCTAAGATTTCAATTCAACATTTGCTGAGTTACCATTAGAACTGCAACCACAATCTGCGTTGAGAGTGCGTTAGTTAAGCCGATTGCTTATCTGCCATGCACTGAACACACCAATACTGACAATGCGTGTGCCGTGAGTCGCATGCACTATTTGCAGAAATGTCCAAAAGTGCATCTCTATGACGCACCTTTGGAAATGACATTCTTTTGTTATTTTCTTCAAAATGATAGCATGCCGGAAGGAATAATTTCACAGAGTTTAGAATCATTAATACTAACGTACCTGAATTCATCAAAATCATCAGTTGAATGTGATTTGAACTTAGATGTTTAAATGCAATTTCACTTGTACTTTTTATCTTTTTTTGGCTACTTAGACCTCACCAATGTCCAGAGCCTAGATTCCGACAGAATGCACCTATAAATGCTACCTCAAGAATATTCAGAAGAGCGGTAAGTACAATTCCTTTATTTGTGGAAATACTCATCACAGTCAAGTGATGTCAAAGATTGAAATAAGAAATGAATTGATCAAATGTTTTACGCCTACGTTTTTGTCGTGGTTCACTTTGGAAAGCATACAAAGATTTTTATTCAAGATATTATTTCTATAGAGCATGGCGGCATTAGGTCAGCCAGTAAAAACATCTTTTCCATTAGCGTGTGTGTTTTTACCACTTGCTATGGGTTAACAATCGAAACTCTAAACTCTGGAATAATTCAGTTTTATGAAAATGGGTCTGGGAATGAGTTAAGGAGACTTCAGAGGTTTCTGGATGTTCATACTCGCCTATTTACCCAGTTCGTGTCGGAGGACGTTTATAAACGCAATTTTTTTTCCAAAATTCAAAACTTAAAATTCAGATTTTTTTTTTGCTGTTGTTTTCACAGATCCGACCAATGCATGGTGGTGTTGATGGAGCCAGGTGCACAAGACATTTTATTTACAGTAGGTGAGTCAACAGGAAGGATTCGTGGTACTAGACCAACCCAAAGCGGTTGAAATCCTTGAAGTTAAGGTTTTGTTTTTAAACCTTTGCTTTGTCTTCAGCTTCTGCTTTACCTCCGACTCCGACTGATGAATCACCGAGAACACGCTGACAAGCAAACCAAATGAAAATACTCAAACTTAAATGTTTGTGAATCATTAAAGGGATCGTATACGTTTGGTAATTACTCCCAAAATTAATGGCAATAAAAACTTACTTGGTAAGAAGTACAGCAGCTTTGGATAGTATAATGCATTTTTAGAAACGTTTCACTTCGAAGTACTGCGGTTATGGAAAAAGATATCACTTTTTATCCCCCAAAATTTGAATCTGAGAAGCGTTACTGCAGTGACGTTTCTCAGAGCGTGTATTCCAATGTAGAATATTCTTTATGCGTGGACATAACTACTCCAGATTTTCGGCAATATCTCAAAATCGCTACCACCTTTTGAAATGAAATTTGTACAGGTTAGTTTTATGGTATATATCTATAACTACATAGGATTGAAACAAACAGTGGGTTCCAATTACCAAACGTATACGATCCCTTTAACAGACACCAGAAGCCAGGGAGTCGAAAAGGTCCTAAGACACAATAGTTAGCGACTTGACTCAACTCTCTATGAGTAAATGACTCAACTCGACTCAAATAGACTCGAGTCACTCATGAGATTGACTCGACTTGACTCAAGTGAAGGCCATTCCGACTTAAGTCTCTAAAATGGACTCAAGCTAAATACTTTACTCGACTCGGCTTGACTCCACTACACAACACACTGACTCAACTCGACCTTCTTGATCAATCCCTCAACTCAAGTCACTTCTTGACCAATGATTCAACTGGACTTGACTCGAGTCACAAAAATCAGTGATTCATTACAACTCTGCCCTAAGAGGCTTACTTTTTTGGGTGTTATTTTATGTCCTTCATTTTCCTGGTCTCTTTTTTTCTCCAGATTTCGGCCGGTGCAGACCATTCATGATGACTCAGATGAAGACGGCTGCTTTACATGCTGCAAGTTTAGCAGACACACAGTTGTGAGTTGACTCTGCAACAAATTAACCACCAAAACTAAATCACCAGAAATTTAGTTAATATATCTGGGGAAAAAAATGAAAAGAACTTCGTAGACGGACATCAAAAAGAATGAAAAAAAAACACCACAATATATTTGGCTTGTATACTAGGTGGTAAACTTTCATTTGAGCATTAGAAAGATGTTTGGGCTATGTCTTTTAAAGAGTTTTTAGGTGAAAATATAAACTTCATAAACTATTAAATATAGTCATGATATAAACGTCTTTCAGACAATGATGTGTATTCAATAATCACATTATGACCTTCTATTGACCCATATTTGATTCAACAGTCACCTTTAATATAGCAAAATAACTCTCATGGGCAATGACTGCTCGTGGTTCAGCGGATAAAACTTATTTTCAGAAAAAAAAGACCTAAGGACGTTGACTAGCAAATAAGAGAGAGAAGGGGAATCTTGAAGGGAAAATTGAGGGGGAAAAAGCTTTATACATGTAGGATTAAAACTGTAAAAAAAATGTAATATACTATATTCTTTCCAAAGAATTGTTTTTTTTTTTTTGTTTTTTTTTTGATAACCTTTGAATTTTACTTTTACTTTTGGTTTTAACAGCCTGAGGAAATGTTTCTGTGGCTCGGCAACTATACAGGGGAGTTGAAGGGCTACAATATTTACTCAGGAACTGTGAGTTGAAAAAAATAAATCTTTGTTTTTCATACTGCAAACAGTTACAGTTAGGTTCCAAAGCAAAGCCTGTAGTTAGAAGTAATGGTTGTTGTGTCCCTCAAAAATGTACTTTGCATGGAGGGATTGTTCATTATCTCATGCTTGGCTGATATTATAGAACAAACTTTCTCAGGATATTCGCGACTGTTCCACCCTGCAAAAGTTCAAATGTGCTCTAAAGACCCACCTCTTTCAAGTTGCATTCATTTGTTCTCATATATTATAATTAACTGGACAGTTAAACAGGAGGCCCTACTAGTCCTGGGGGACTGGTCATGGGGGGTTGACCAGACGCTCGGAGCCATTGTCCCCTCATCACCCGGAGGTATGTGGACCTGTGAAAATACCGGCGGGGCCCGGGCCCTTAAACTGCAAGGGAAACGGCCGGCCTTGCGGGACAAATTTAGACAGGGTGCCGTGTGTCTGGGGAATCCTCTGTGGCCCGCCTTCCACGGGATTCTCCTGGAAAACTGCCTAGAATCAGTCTATCGTTATTCTTCTATACAAGGATTTTTCATTCTTTTGATAATTGTTCCTTCTGACTCTGAGTTCTTATATTCTCCACAGTTCACTTGATTGTTTTTTTGTTACTAACTATTGTCTTATATTTGTACACATTCCCGCCGTGAATATGGCCACTGATGCCGGTACGGCGTTAAACCCAAAACTCACTCACTCACTCATTTGTTCTCTTTGTTTTTGTTTTTTCTGCGCCTTGAGCATCTTGTTAAACAGTTTGCGCCAGGATTATTTTAACATCACCGAGCCGCGGCGTGGGATTATTTTTAACGAAACTCGATCCGAGGCGGGTTCAGGCTGATAGTGCCGGGAAGCACACCCACACATTTCCGGCCTTGCTCGCTGCTGACAGACATTTCCGGCCTTGCTCGTGGCGTGTTTATGCGTCATCTGTTTTAAATCTGGGGAAAACTTTGCGTGTATATACGACCTCCGGCGCGAACTGGTTAAGGTGGATAATGGCGCTCTATAAATTGCAGATATTATTATTTGCTTCAATTAGATATTTTGCCTTTTTTGAAATGTTTCTCCCCATAGGCCAGTTTTATCTCAGAATCAATTCTTGTTCCCCTTGTTTTCTAGGAGGAAGCTTCCTATAGCTGTCATGATTCTCCGATTAGTTGCCTTGAACCGTCTAAGGTAGGTGGTCTTTAATCTGTCTCATGTGTTTCAGACAATCTTCGTTTTGTTAAAGTTAACTTTCAGAGCTGCCAGGGAGGCCTTTGTTTATCATGAATGTTCCTTTCTCGTTATGTTGTGTTCAGGACGGGAAGCTCATTCTAACCTCCAGCTCTTGGAGCAGTCCGATGTCGGCACTGTGGGGTATTGGAGACACCTTCGACAAAAAGTAAGTGTTTACTCAAATTTATGACCTGGAAGAACAACATAAGACTCACTGCCCGACGCCGGTTAAAAACAAACGTCGTTTTTCTTGGTTTTCTCGGCATCCATGATTGTAAAACTTCTAACAGGTGAGTTCAACGATATTTACTATAAAATACGACCCCCAGAATCCACCTATTCATAATAATTTAAACAATTACCAATGGTGTATCCTACCTTTAAATACACAGTGAATTTTTGAAATCATCCATACTCTGTAGTCTGGAGTATGGAATTTGCCATCTGTGGGTAAAGCTGCAGGTGTGTGTGAGTGCCCTTGGGCAAGGCACTCATTGCTTCTCCCCACCCAGGAGTAAATGGGTACCTGTGATGGCTGAGATGGTTGTTATTGGCTGCTTTGCGCCCAAATTGCAGCATTTAACTGTATACTCCCAGGGAGCTAAGATGATATTTGGAATGTTTTGTGTGCCCAATGAGCAGGGACAATAATGACAGCTCCTTGAGTACCAGTCCTGGTAGATACGTGAGTTATTTAAGAACTCAAATTATTTTTGTTATTATTTTTATTGTACTTTGCTTAATTCTTGATGAGGAATTAGAATATCGATTAGTCTCCGAAATAGTTAATAAAGGAGGCTTTAAAAAAATAACATTATTGTTATTTCTTGTCAGGTACACTTTCCAGAACGACCAGCACGTGGAGTTCAGCAAACTTTCTCAGGACAGGATAATCGGAACCAAGGAGGAGAAAGCCTACGTGAGTAGCCACTTGCTACTTGATTTTTATGTTCAGTTTTTTGATATTCTTTCCTCTGATTCTTCTCATAATGGTAAGAATGTTATTATTACAATAGACCTGAGACATAACGATGTCATGTTTTTTTTTTACTTGCGCTTTCCAACCGAACAAATTGTCATTTGAAATTGTTATACCTCTGTCTTGGATACTGTATTTGTATTGATCTAGAACGATCACGTGTCTGTTGTATAACAACGCATATCCCACCCCTAATGGGATATCACATCAGTGTGATGGCGTGATATCACATGGCAGCCGCAGTTAGCTTGCTGTGAGCTGTGTATCATTGGTACCCGCGCAATTGTTACCTGCACACTATTAACGATAGTAAACTGTAGTGGAGCAGCGAACGAGCAGACAAAGTTTGTGAGTTCATTTCGTTTGCGTGATTAACGTTACTACAGTAAAATACATGTTTACTAGAATGTTTCGTATCTTCAGTCCTCATAAATGTCTGCTGAGTTTCAAGACCGAGGTATAACAGAAAACCTTAGCTTCACCTCGGGTGCTATGCGTCCCTCGGGTACTATGCGTTCTTTGGGTGCTATGCGTCCCTCACATGTTCAAAACGGCATATCCCACATCACATCACAGCAGTTAACAATTGTATATTGTAAACTGTAGGAACACGTCCTATGTGAATTCCAGCCTGGATTCACTACAGTCTTTAAGTTGATCTAATACATTTGTTGACCCGTCCTCAGATCTACGACACAGCTACGGGTCAGCAGATTCTCAAGCTAGAAGATGCTGACCTCAGCAACCACTACACCAGGAACTGTGCGACCTTTGACCCCACGGATGACCTCGTCCTCAATGACGGGGTGTTGTGGGATGTCCGGTCGGCCAAGCCCATCTACAAGTTTGACCAGTTTCAGAGCAACATCAGCGGCATGTTCCATCCCTCCGGCCTGGAGATCATCATCAACTCAGAAATTGTATCCTTGAGAATTTCTCCAGCACGATGTGACGATATTTTGAATGAGGGAATAAATATGTGCAGGCTGGTAAAACATACTTGTTACCAGCCGCACATGTTTATCCACAAACATGTACATGTAAAACAATTATACATTTCCAACTATTTTGTTCAACACTTCATGTTTTGTGAAACACCCCTCTAGCCATTTGTATGGTATGTGCTTTGCGTGCACTAAAGTAATTGATATGGAATATAATCTCTTTGTGTGTATGCATCGTGCATACTGCATGAGTGTGAAGTGATGTGGCACACAACACACATTACTTTACCTTACATACCTTTACCTTTACCCTACATACGCACTGTGGACATTCCTTGGTCTTCGTGTAGTTAACAAACTTTGACTATAAAATACTCATTTTTCTCGCTTCCCCAAAACAAATTTACCCTCAAATTTTGATTATGGGCCTCTCAGCTGTCCCTTCTATCTTTTCTATATATAACCCTAACCCGTTTTTCCTCTAGCGTTCTTTTTCGGAAACTGAAAAACGGATTGTGGACGTGTGCAAGTCCACAAACCGTAACCTCTTCCCGCATCGTGTGGACCTATATTGTTCGGAGGTCCACAGTGCGTATGCAAGACTAACTCACTGTAGTTTGCATCTGTGAAATTGGAACCCATTTATAGTCACATTGCGCATGCCTTGTGAGGTTTCAACCAATAACAGTTTTAAAAGTGAAATGCTAGACATAAAAGAAACCACTGCATCCCCTATTAAATCGGAGTATTAAATTTGTCAGGAAACTAATGTTCGATTTGTACAAAATTTGCCCAATTCTGTCCAACATCCAAGACAAATATCAAAAATACATTTTCAAATAAGTTAGTCGATAGACGGCATGTATAAAATAGAAATGTAGCAAAATTTCGCTTTGCATCCCTACTTTATGAAATGATTCATTAAGAACATTTTTGAGGTTTTTGTCATGAGTACACTTCTTATCTGGATAACACAGTGGGATGTAAGGACATTCCATCTCATGCACACGGTGCCAGCGCTGGACCAATGCAACATAGTCTTCAACACGGCAGGAAACGTCATCTATGGAAGTAAGCTTTTGTAGGATTTGGCAAGGGCTCCCTCTTGTGACGTAATATAGTCTGGTTCCCTGACCTGACAATTTATGATTTTATTTAATGCAAACCAGACAAAAACTGGATCGATGGGTATTTTGTTAACATTATTTACATTTCACTTTCAGAAACACTTGACCATCGCGAACGTTAACGATAATGCCAAAAGGTCACTGGAACAGACATTTTTTGAAACCGGTAGCATTTCTCGCGTTTTTGTCACTTGACATTAACGGCTACCGGACCTAATAATTGATCAGAAAAATAGTCAGAATGATTTGGTCTGGAACCAGACTAGGTGTAATGTTGCCAATGCGCATGTCTGAAATTTGTCGCTCATTGTCGCTCATTTCAGCGTCCGTACTGTACTAAACCAACAACCAAATTATAAAACACTAAAGAACCCCCAAAAAAATTAAAATAAACAAAAATATAAAGAAAACTTTGACGAACAGAAATTTGCAACAATATAAAGGTAGTACATGTATATGCACTATTTGCTTTTGCTGTTATTTTCAGGCAGTGTTTGAAAATAGTCGGATTTTATAATGAATGCCGGCCAGAAATTGTTTAAATTCCTACAAAATATCACTTTTCTTGAAAACCACTTCACATCAGGTGCCTCGATTTCACGGGATGCTGGAGATTTTATTCACCTAGAGTCAAGCAAGGTATTTCATAATAGTGTAATTTTAGTTGTTTTGTTTTTTGATGTTTGCAAATGGTGTATACTACTTTCAAACTGGCTATCAGAGGTGTATTTTTAAAGAATTCAGTTTTAAAAAGTTGCGTATCCCATTTTTTTCCCCCTATTTATTGTTGTCTCTCCAGCTGTATTCCAGCCTGGTTCTGAAGACGACCTCCTGGATGAAAGATTAAAGAGTCCATTTGGCTCCTCATTTAGGACATTTGACGCCACAGACTACAAACCAATCGGTAGGCTATTCAAAACTCCATTAGGTCGTCTCTTTTTATTTCTTTGATTCTCATTTCCGACTGATTATATTTTGGGCTTCCGACACAAGAAAAATAAGTCTTTTTATTACTGCCGACCCTATCTTGAACCCTGTTCACTATTCTTTTAAGATAAATGGTCAAATTTTCATATGAAAATGTGCAGTTGGAATACTGAACTGACTTATTCGGAAATGTTTGCATTGATCAATAGCATGCAAAAGGGCCAATTTTATCCTGATTGTGTCCTCCAAAGTCCTACTTTTTGTCTTGTTTTAATACAAATGTCAATCCTACTATATATTCTCCTATGTTCTTCACCTGGGTCTAGTATCTGCTTGAAAGCCTAAAACAATTAATTGATTGTTTCTCTTTTATCTCTGTTTCCAGCCACAATCGATGTTAAGAGGAACATCTTTGATCTAGCCACAGACCCCACTGACTGCTATCTTGCAGTCCTTGAGGTATATAGTCATCGCAAAGCTGCGGTCAAAACAAATATTTTCTTATATAAAAACAAGGATGGTTCTAGAATCACGAGTCACGCCTACTTTTGTGATCATCCTATTTTACAACTTGACATCAAATAACCTTTGACCTCAGTATGTGACCTTTAATATCATATGCTAGATTCCATATTGCATCTATGACCCAAGTTTGACTTTTTGGACTTGGTTTTTAAATGAAACTAATTTTACGATTCCAGCCTCTTTTACAACTTGACCTCAAAAGACCTTTGACTTCAGACTTGACCTTTAACACAACCGCGATATAAAGATTACATTATTGCATTTAAGACCCAAGATTCTTTGGAATTGGACTTCAACTTGGCATATAAGATCAATTTTTCAAAACTTTAACAAAAAAAACCCCCACACATACAGACAGACGAACGGACTAAAGACTACGTATAGAAATAGTATTGCATAGTCTCTTTCTGAACGTCGAGACAAAAATCAATAATCGTAGAAACTTGGGAAAAAAAAGAATAACTTAATTATTTGAGTTCTGGTGAGGTCTTACGTTGACGGCCCAATTTCCTTTGAACTAGTCATGTTTTCAGTTGACGTTTCATAAACACTGTTCCCAATACTTTTTAAATTGTTATTCCAAACTTAACCAATGACATCTGTGAGGGGTTTTGGCAAAATGAGACGGAACTGGGCACAGTCCAAAGTGGAGAAAAATGAAGAAAAAATAAATGCAATTTTTGATATGTCTACTACAAATATTTTGAAGTTATAGTGTAAAATATGTGGAATAAAAGTATTTTTAGTGAAAAACATTTTGCATCTTTCTTTTTAACCCAAACAAAATCCGAACTTTTTGTTTTTTTTCCCTCAGGTTCTTTACTGTTCATGTCAATAAATGCAAACTTTAAACAGGCATAACTCGTAAACAGAATGTCTGACTGAAGTTCAACAAACAATATTGTAAAGAGAATTTTAGTCTCTTTCCTAATACCTGCAAACCCTTATTTCGATGTCTGCCCAGTTCTGTCTCATTGAACGCCTCACATTTCTCTTGTTGTTTTGCGTTGACAGACCCAAGGTAGCGTGGAGACTCTAAATGTTGAGAGCGTTTGTCGGTTGAACATGTACGAGGTGGGACGACCACGCAAAGCAGATGGGGAGGAGGAAGAGGTAATCTTGAGGGGCGGGTTCAGGTTTGGATGGAAAGGAGGGGGGGGGGGGGGGGGGAAGGGGTGGAGGGTTTGCTCTGGTCTTTTGTTTGCACATATTTTCCTTTTTGGGGAGAGAATAAATATCCGCAAATGTTTATCCCTGTGGAGACATCTCTTTGTTCTCGTGTACCACATGTTTGGACTGTCAAAAATTGAAATGTGGACCATATATACCCAATATTAAACACTAACCCTAATTTTTGAATAAAATCCATTCATCTATAGAAATATACCTGGTGGAGACCTTTTGACTCCCATTGTCCCAATTGTGTTAAAGTCTCCACAGGGTACCGATTTTGAAAACAATATCATTGTCACATAAGTTGGTGATGTTGCCGAAAGGTGTTCTACTGACGAACCAAACCAGAACCAGAACCAGAACATACACATTTTTTCTATATCATTTGCCGGTGTCTTTAAACAAAATCAACTCCAGGATGAGGGAGATGATGATGACGAAGATGGTTCGGATGACGACGATGATGACGATGACGACGACGATGAGTTTGACATTGAAGATATCTTAGGAGAAAGCAGTGATCGGGAGGAGGGAGGCGGTGCAGGAGGAGAGGGTGAAGGCGGGGAGGGAGATATAGATGATGATGATGAGGATAATAACAGTAGCCAAGGCTCGGCGGCTAGCAATGTCATCTCGCTCAATTCAGAGTCAGGTAATTAGCTGATTGCTGAATTATTTAAGTTTTTTTTTAACCAGTTCGCGTCGTTTTTTAATTTTAATACCAGACCCGGGCGCGGGATTTTTTTTCACGAACATTGACCCCAGCAAGCCCAGGCCGGCAGCCCGTGGGCAGCACACCCACACATGCCGCTGGTCACTGACAGATATTTCCGGCATCATTCCGCGTTGCTCATGTCGTGTTTATCAGTCATCCGTTTAGATCTTCGTTTATACACGTCCTCCGGCGCGAACTGGTCAACTAACCTAGACAAGCCCAGCCAAGCCAAACACCCCACCCAGACCACCCGCGCTTGACATTTGGGAGTGATTGGGTACCTTTATTCTCTAATCTGCTCTTAACCCATTCCATTACCTACTTGACCCCCAAATCAAACTTACTCCATTAATCACTTATTAGGTTTTGCTCTCTCTTTTTCTTGGCATCATCAGATGACGATGTTGACGACGATGAATTTGAAGACGTACTCTTTAGTCTCAGTCGACATTGGTGACGAGACCACAACAAGCAACAAATAATGCCAACAAAGACAAATATCTATTTTTGTGTATAATTACATTGATCATATCATGGTTATTAATTTTCTTGTTTTTTTTTCTTCAATTCTTCACCAATCAAATATTTAATACTGTCGTCTTGGCCAAAGACTAATCAAAGACTAATACTAAACCAAGCTATATAGCCTGGCTGCCATACAGTTCAGTAATCCTGGGGCCAATTTCACAGAGCTGCTAAGCACAACAGTTTGCTTAGCACAAAAACGTCTTGCTCATTAAAAACAAGTTATCAGCCAAAATACTATGTGTTTTTTATGCTAAGCAAAAAACCAGCTAATTATCAATCAAAAACAATAAAGATCACGTGAAAATTTGGTCTGTAAACTTGTTTTTACCAAGGACAAATGTTCATGCTAAGCAAATTTGTGTGCTTAGCAGCTCCGTGAAATTGGACCCAGGTTGCTTTGTATTGCTTCTACAGTTTATACTGCAACTTGTGTCAGTGCCCAGTGGTATGGGAGCCAGGCTGTCAAATAATCACTGGTATCCTGGCTATCCATGATTATTCAGCTAGTTTGATATTTATTCATGAGAAAATGACATCACCCCATTGGTAAATACTCAGTCATGCATGTACATTAAAGCATTTCAGACATTGTACTGTAAAAGAATCTTTTCAGTTTTTCCCAAGAAATTATACTTGTTTCTGATATTAATTTGTTTGTTTTCAGGTGGTATAATTGTTGGTGTCTTAATGGTTTCCGATTTCCTTTTGTTTCAATAAATTTAGTTTGGTTTTTCGACCTCATGTTTTGAAAAAAGATGAAGGAAATGATTTTGAGCTGCTGTTGAAAGCGATACAAACAAATGACATTCTTGTAAATAACCGGCTAGTAATCCTAACACAAACGTGGCTTCATCTTTATCATGATTTATGCATTGTAAATTGTTTATGGTTTGTCAAAAGAAATAACAAATCAAATAAAAATTTGTACAAAAAATTGTTGTCTGGCTGAGGACTTTTTTTTTTAGTGTGAAATATATTTTGTATTTTTGTTTTTAGATTAAATTATATGACAATTTGTTAAACTCATTACCAAACGTTCTTTCACACACAAAGCAATGTTTATTTCAGGACAGTATTTAGATATATGAAATTGCAAAAACCTACACAGCATACCACAACATGTGACCTGTGACCATAAAATAAGCTTAAAGTCCGACTCTGTATAAATTTAGATATCTGGGTTCTGCCGAGCAATGGTATACAACATTCAGTAATGGGAATCTAGACGACCGATTTTAATACTTTGTGGTTAAACTGATTCTTGAGAAAATGGCATTTAAAATCCTACAGTTGCATTACAGTGAATGTAATGTGGATGCTAAAAAATAGTGGCTTGACCTAATGCACATGTACAAAGTTGTTCTGTCCAGTGTAAAAAGAGCAGTTGACAGTTCATGTGATTTGTGACAAAATGTTGTAATGGTATCACAGACTTCGTTATAAAATTCTTAAGAATTTAGTTTAAAACACAAAAATAAGACAATATGTATTTCTGAGACAATATATGATACAGTGTACCACATAAAAAGAAAGAAAATATACATATGCATAGAATATTGTTTCTTTTAAATATACACTTTAATAAAATGGATGGATTTCGTTTTTTGGAAGGAAAAACACTTCACTCAGTAAAAATTTAATATTATACAGGGTAATTATAAAAAAGAATCCTTGAAATACATGGTCATAATTTGGAAAGGAATAGGGGTATAGTCTATATTTATATATCACTTCAAAGGGAAACCTCTCTTTTAAACGTCGGATACACCATTGGTAATTGTTAAAACTACAGAGGTAAAACAAATCCTTGCTAAATAACGCGACGTCAAAATATCATGTTTGAAAGGATTGATTTAAAAAAATATTAAACATGACATCGCACATATAATGCATCGACTGCAGTCCTAATTTAAATGTGCCAATATTTAGCACATTTAAATTAGACAATTCCAGGGGTTAAGATCGCGCAAGGCATGATGGGGCAACATGGCGCAAGATGGTAGCCATGGTAACGAGGTTGCTGATAACTGTAATGTTGCTGTTGTGCAACTTACACAATAATTTGTGGCGCCATTGTTTAAATCTTCGTAAATTCGCCTACTGGGCCATTTCAACACAAATTTCGCATGAGTTGCCAGGAGAGTTCATCTTGGGTTATTCTCAGCTAGTCAGTAGTCTGGCGCGTTGATGAAGTGCAGACAGACCATCAAGTAGAGGTCTGTGTCAAAAAAACAAAAAAACAAAAATGACAGCAACTAAAAAGGGCACTCGATGAGTGCGGACCTCATACCAACCACAAAAAACGGCCTATAGGCTTATCCCAATGGATGCCTAGAATCGTTATTTACTTTCAAATGAGTAAGATATTTCTTAATATTTCGGTAGTAAATATTTTCGATATCTGCAAATGGTGTACACTACCTTTAACAATACCTTACAGTCCACAAACAATAATACATTGTCAATTTCAATACAAAGACAACAGCTTTGTTCACAGGACATAGTCTTTCAAATTATATAAGATTTCTAATGAATATCTAAAGAAAGAAAATTGACTACAGTGGGTTTACCTGTACGGTATTCTTTTAGAATGGAGCACCCCTACTTGCGAAAAAGCACTGTCAATTTGTTCCTGAAAAAAATTACATTGAAGTTTGCATTAATAACTGCAGTCTTAAAATGTAAGTATGTGAATATTGATCAAATGCTTGTATAAAGGATCCTTTTAATTATTAAATTAAAAATTAAAATAAATAGTTACGACAAATTTAGATCTTAAAAATGTAGATATTTGAATAGATAGAGCTATTTCCTGGCCTCTAGTTTCAGTGAATTAAGAGAAATAATTTAAGAATGACTCTGACAGATTAAAATCTTAACTTCACCCATAAAATTTACTCAGCATGGGTCCTGTTAATTCTTCAAATTTTCCACGTTAATATTATTTGGCCTCGATCTGCCAAAATAACTGAGTCGCACAAGTGGGTTTGGAAACGTTTTTAAATGTACAGAAATCATGAGGATTTATCAAGAAATCTGAACCAATTAAGTTAAACAATCTGGAATGACATGTAAATAAAACTCACATTGCTCAAGTCGAGGCCAGTGTTCAATAAGATCTTCCTAAGTTCTTGTGAGGTCACTGCACAGGATCTCTGCTCATCAACAACAAGACAGCTGTACAGGATCCGGGCTTGTTGACCAATGATGAACTGGTCTACCATGGCAACCAGATGACTGACAGCCTGAGTGGGCGGGGCCAACATTATAATGTCATGATTATACTACGTGACAACTGTGGCTTACGTTTTTATGTTTTTTCTTAAATAAACCTCAAAGGGAAACTGACTCGGTTTATTTTTATATATATTATAGATCTAATAAAAGAAATTGACTGGAGTGGGGCTTGAACCAGCGACCTCCGGATTAGCGTCCCAGTGCTGTTCCAACTGCTAGCTCAAATTTGGGGAACTTCTAACATCTTACATATAAATGGGCATATTACATATATATATGTGACCTGTCATCACAAAATGAGCGTAAAGTCGCACAGAGTGATTTCCCAGTACGGCCAGTCAAAGTCAAAATTTGAAGGGGTAGTCGATTTTGAGATTATATGTTTTTTTTAAAGACTAAATCCCCAACAATCAATTCCCAATTTTTCAGGACGATCAGATAAAAACAAAATTAGTTTTTGAGACAATTTTGACTATGCCTTTCTAGCCTTTCACACAATTTATCTCAAGAAATGCCCGTTTTCTTATAATCTCTTTATTAAGACTCCAGACTAAAAAAACAAAAAAAACAAAAAAAACAAAAAAAAACTCTAAGTGTTATATATACCATTGAAAAGCTCTGTTTCCACAGAATTTAGAAATACCCATATCTCAATTTTTGAATTTGCTGACTTTACGCTCATTTTGTGATGACAGGTCACATATATCTTTAACCCTAACTCTCTACTTTCTTAGACATACAGGTAACCTGAATCCTGCAAAATCCTACAATTCTAAAGTGTTAAAACTCCATGTAACCTGAATTCTGCAAAATCCTGAATCCTGCTGTGAGTTTTCTTACCACAATTCTTCTATGCCCGCTGTAATCCATACTGAGAATATGCAGATTGTAGCCATCTTGAATCTCATGCATCTTCTGGTGAACTACCAGTGATAAAATGATTTCCTGTACAAAAGTATAAATTGTATTAAAATATGAACAAGAAAATAAGAGGGCCAAGTTGGTTTCTTCGGCATTTGGGTATTATGCACAAATGTCCTGAGTCCAGTCTTTTGCATGTGTTTTTATGGGGAACACAATATCGCAAACAGCTTCAAGGTACAATCACTATGCACAAAAACACACAGTCTGTGCATTTGTGTGCTGCTGAACAACTGACCCAAAATAGCAACTTCTGCATGGGAGGGTTTTTAGCAGAGCAAATAAATCTACTAAGCTAAAATGTTCTCTGCTAGCAGCTCTACAAAATCAATCCTCAGTCCTAGGATGAGGTCCTAGGATGAGGTCCTAGGATGAGGTCCTAGGATGAGGTCCTAGGATGAGGTCCTAGGATGAGGTCCTAGGATGAGGTCCTAGGATGAGGTCCTAGGATGAGGTCCTAGGATGAGGTCCTAGGATGAGGTCCTAGGATGAGGTCCTAGGATGAGGTCCTAGGATGAGGTCCTAGGATGAGGTCCTAGGATGAGGTCCTAGGATGAGGTCCTAGGATGAGGTCCTAGGATGAGGTCCTAGGATGAGGTCCTAGGATGAGGTCCTAGGATGAGGTCCTAGGATGAGGTCCTAGGATGAGGTCCTAGGATGAGGTCCTAGGATGAGGTCCTAGGATGAGGTCCTAACGTGGATTGTCAGGTACCTGAAGGCTGAGGACTTTCAAATTGGTGCTGTACTGGCAGGCCTTGATAACAGCAAGAACCCCTTCGTCACCGACAGGGTTAGCACGAAGCTGTGTGGAGAACAGACAAGGGACCATACACCATACAAATAATTATGTCAGTGAAATTAGCAATTAGCAATTAGCAATTAGCAATTAGCAATTAGCAATTAAAATACTCCTGTCAACAGTGTTAGAGTAAAGAATTTTGAAAGTACCGTGAAGTGTCACAACTACATATGTACTTAAAAACAATGTAAACAATTAAAAAATAAAAGTGCACATGGAAAAGTGTGTATCTTTTGCAACTATCCAAAAAGTAACCAACCAAATTATTGTTCAAAAGCTTACTGAATGTTAAGATATTAATGAGTCTAAACTTCCTGTGAAATTATTCCATCTGGCATGCTGCCATTTTAAAGAAAACAAAAACACAAGTCCGAAGATGCATCTCAGAGACGGATTTTTTTAAATTCCAAAAGTTAGTATTTTTTGTTTTGATCAAATTCTAAATCTTAGACTATTTTCTCAGACGATAAACATAAACATAAAGCATTCACAGAGTTAACACTTCACCAGGATAGTTGTCGAGCACCAGTCTTTAGATTTTGGGAACTTTTGCTGCCTAAAAATGCACAACTAACAACATGGTATACAAAAACTGTAACCAATTCTAAAATTTGGACATCATAGATTATTGCTTAGAAATTACAAAACAAAAAAAAGCTTAGAAACAAATGCCAATGTAAATGATGTTCTTGATCTGCAGAGATTTTTGCTACAATTTCAGCTTACCAGAAGGGCTTCTAAAGACGTGTTTTTCTTTAATCCAAGGGCAAGTTTCTTGGCGCCAGGGGTGTTTATGTGATTTGAGCTGTGGCAAAAAAAATCAATAAATTAAAACGGGAAATAGACAGAGCATTTTTAATTTTAATGTCGACTGTTGCGACACTTAAAAATAATTGTACCAGCTTTTAAGGGTGCTCAAATTGGAAATCTGAATTTTTTGAAATTTGAATTTCTGGTAATTTAGTTCCAATTTGTTTATAAAAAACGTGTGTCCAATTTGTCTACAACTTTGTCAACACCACAGTAATTATTCAAAAGATGGAATTTCTGCCAGGTTGATATACCGCTGGTTTTTTTTCCTTTATAAATCATCTTAACCAGTTCGCGCCGGATGACGTATATAAACGCAAATCATTATTTTAAGATATTTCTTAATAATTCAATAGTAACATTTTTCGATATCTGCAAATGGTGTCTCCTACCTTTAATAACAATTGTAGAAATTACAATTATTTTTGAATATTGATGGCTAACCTCAAGTCTAGTACCCTGAGTCCTGTATTGGCCTTCAATGCTTGTAGGAATGCCGTGCAGCCTGGTAGAGTGACACCATTCCGAGACAAATCTAGAACCTCCAGTGCTGTGTTCACCTGAGAAATACGTCAATTTATGTCCAAAAAATGAACAAAAGTCAAAGTCAAATGGCAGGTTGAAAACCACTCACTGTGATAACGGTCGCTGCATTTTAATTGATCGCCGTGAACTGCCATCACCCACAATTAAATTGCCATTACAACGTCTTGGGAAGAAATTAAAGAGTTTGGTTTGAAATTTATATCATGGAGGTACAAATAGAGGTTTTGACTGAATTAGGTAAAAACAGGTGGGCACGCAGAAAGAATGCCCACCAAGTATCCTAACGCTACTTCGGCTGTTGTGTATAAAGTCAATGGAAAGTCAAGAACATTTTCTATTATTTCCTAACAAAACTGGAAATGTTTCTCAGTCCCAGATTCATGTTTGTTCAATTTTGTTTTCACAGATTGACCTTTATAATATAGAAAAAAGCAGCGTCAGGGGCCAATTTCATAGAGCTGCTAAGCACAACAATTTGCTTAGCATGACAATTTGTCCTTGGCAAAAACAAGGTTACAGACCAAATGTTTACCTGATCTTTATTGTTCTGGATTGATAATCAGCTGTTTTCTTGCTTAGCATGAAAAACATGTATAATTTTGGCTAGTAACATGTTTTTAATGAGCAAGACTTTTTGTGCTAAGCAATTTTTTTTGCTTAGCAGCTCTATGAAATTAGGCCCAGGTTGTAACACTATTTAATATACATGTACAAAACGTTACATACAATTTCTGAGCTCTACACTTTTTTAATTCTAACTACATTCTAACATACCTTCAGTGCACTGGAAATAGCTAGGATGCCTTTTCCTCGAATTGCATTCCATTTCAAATCCAGATAAATAAGACCATCATTTGATGCCTGAATTTAACATAACAGAAATACAAACATTTCATTATAAAAAACACACAATCATATTGATTGTCAAATAATTAAAAGTTTAGACTGCAAAATAGTATTTGCTAATAAACTATAAACATTTAATTAGTTCCAGTTTATTCCTCCATGGTATATCCAACACACAAACTGAAAAAGCTGCTTATGGGGCGGAGCTAAAATCAGCACAAATTTAAATATTTATATCCATATGGCAAACCATAAAATTATCGTATTTAGGTAAATGTTCGTATTTTGACGAGAATTAGTTTTTACCACTGCTAAACAAAAATAATATTCTTGACTCATCAACACAATAACTCATTAAATAAAGAAGGTAAATGCGACACAACACTGATCTGGGCAAAACTCTGAAACTTTGTGGACATGAAGAAAAGAATTAACTCGATCTCTTTGCGTTCACTCAAACCTACGTCGTCCTGCAGACTTCAGAGATTGATTTAAAACAATTTTTAAAAGGGCTGTTTTCTGTGACTCTCAGCCCTAAACGTATATGTCAAAAACAAATATTGGCGATGTTGATGGGAACGTGTATACACCGCCCAGGGCCTCCCCTCGCCCAGACCATTTTTTTTAGTATAGTAAATAGTACTGCGATATATAACGCAATAGTTTTGCAAAATGTATTGTGAAATAACGCAACACATGTATTGCTACACTGATTTCTCGTCCAAAAATACGGGACGTTGCTCCATGGTTAGTCCAACCTGTTTTTTCTTTCAGCCTTGCTCTATAATCCACAAGGTTAATTTGCGAAGAAAAAGATAAGCGTTGCAGGTTTAAATATTTAACTATATGCTAAATTAGCTCCGCCCCCATAAGCAGCTTTAAAAAAAAATATATGTACGGGTATCAATTAAATTTCACCCGGCTTCATATAAACAGTTCTTTGTTATTACTTTAACAAAGAGGGTATCGAGCTAACAAAGTAGCTTATAGTTGCTAACTAGATAAGCTTTGAATCAAAAGATTCCGGGTTCGGATTCGGCTACGTCGATGGTGGTTTTTTCAAATTTGATTCAACTTTGTTTTTAGTGATTGAGACGAAGGGGAAGTGTTTGACCCAGATAATAATGACAGTATACGACATCCTAAGTTGCTTTAAATAGATACCGAATGGCGCGTTGCGATCCATTTGTGCAGAATAATTGAGAAAAAACATATTGAGTTACATCACAGGAGGGTGTTAAGATTTATTAAGTAAATATTAGGCCCTCTTAACTTATATTGATTTATTAACGGTAGAACTCTGAATTGAAATGAACACAATTCACATCCAGTAAAGACCTACTGTAAAACTATATCTGGGTAATAATTAAATCTGTTTGCAGGAGTTTTAATCTTAGTCATATTTCTTCTCTTGACTTTTTGTAGAATCAAGGCCAGGTCGTGGGAGCAAATAGCATACCACGAACCATCCCTCGCAAAAAAGTTTTGTATTCTAGTACAAATTGATTGTAAAGGAAATCGTACATTAGCAGGCATATATATATCATTATCATGTTGACTTTGTTCACAGTTACGTTATGAAACTGTTAACATTATGCCTCAAAAACCTTCTTTCTTTACCAAATTAAGCTAATCATTAGTTTATACTATTTATTTGCTAAATATTATCAACAACTTCTGTAATAAAAAATAGCACACATTACGTAAGAACAATTATTTTAGCTGTTTTCATGCAGATGTGAATATATAATTTAATACTATTTTGGCCCCGCCCCATATGCAAATATATCATCATAGATTTGTGAACATGTACAATGTACATGTACTTGGCCAGATTGATTGGTTTACGTGGTTTATACTGCCAAGCTAGTCTCCGGAAAAGATTGTTATTAGATTTACTAAAAGCAGAGCATGTAGCAAAATATATAACTTTATTGGCAAGGCGGGACATTTGAGGCATAACACTGACTAGAACCATGGAGGTAGGATGCTAGAACACAACTGTTAAAGCATTGTGGCAGTTTCTATCAACAATTTACACCACGATGACGGTTTAAACATTATAACAATGTTATAAACAATTTTGTTGCGAGGCTTGTGTACGTACACTATGTGTCTTCGAAGAAAAACACAATATAAAAGTATGAACATGTGTGCATTTATTTTGAAACCATTTTCAGACAAACTCTAAAGAAATCTTAGTCTTCCCAAATTGTAAATAAATGGTGAAGTAAACTACGCGTACGCGCACGCGTTTGCAAACTCGGACGCGGAAGCGGACACTTACACGGACACGGACAAACACAAAGACACGGACCAGTATCCACTATTTACATACTTAATAAATACCCAGGAGAGTTGATGGCTTCTGATTGGTCGAGACTCGATCACGTGGAGTGGATTATCAGGTAGTAATATAAAATCGATTTTCTTGTCATAATCACTCAAACTTGACTCGAGTCACCCCTATAAAAATCACAGGGCTCGGTTTTTAAGCGGCGCCCTTCATCCCCATGGCCCAATTTGACGGCGTTTTCGTGTTTCGCAGATCACCGTACAAATATATATCCCAGTCGTGTCTTATCTTCCCATCTCTAGCATCTTTGATAAAAAAGTAATTACTGTTTACACTTTTCTGTTCTTTGTTTAGTTATGTCGGGCTTTTTCGAAGACACAATTTAGTGTACGTTCGAAAGCCTTTCAAAAATGTTTAACTTCTTTCTGAAGTTTGCTTTATCGTGCCGTAAATGTCGGATCATGAAGGGTTGATCAAAACTGCCACGATAGTTTCACAGTTGTGTTCAAGTATTGTCAGTGTTATGCCTCATAAACTTCCTTCATTTTATTAATTATGCTGTACAAATGTATACCAGTTTATAATATTAATTTGTTCAGCATTTGGTGAAAACTAATCTTGTCAAGATACCAAAGTTAGGTTAAAACCAACAATTTTAGCTATTGCAATGCATGTTTGAATATTTAACTTTATGCTAATTTAGCTCCGCCCCAAAGCAGCCCCTTTTCAATTTTTATGTATGTGAAGTTTTCATGAAGTTGGATCATATGAAGCGCAATTTTATCATTTCCTTTTCTAGTTCATTATTGTGAGATCCAGTATTATTTTATTTTATTTTATTACACTTTACATTGACAATAAATAAAATAAATATCACAAAAATAATGCATAAAATGACCAAGCCGATGAGTGGGAAGGAGGAGCAGGTGACGAACACTACCTCTACAAGACCCTCCTTCCACAGATAATTATAAACCACATTACCCCCTGCAAGAAAAGGCGGGAAAATAATTACAAACGGCAACAAGGGCACAGACAATGCGACACCCTAGTGCACACGTCATCAGCTAAACAAGTATTAACAAACTGTTACCTATACAATTATGATAGCTGAGTTTTAAACAATGGCAGTGAAACACCAGACCAACACTAGTCTTGGCCAAGACCAAGCTAGCCCGTTCATTTGTTCCGCGGCGCGCCGTCCGTATTATCTGGGATTATTGAGGGCGCCCTTTATTATCGCCATAATTCCTGGATCTCTTCCTCTAACTTGGTCTTGGCGCATCGATCACGTGAACCCGGAAAATTCCGAGGACATTCCAAGCATAGCTCAAATAGCTACTCGCCCCCGCATGCGCACTAAGTCGTTTTTGTTTAATGTAGTGTTCGATTATTATAGTCTGGTTCCCAGACCAAATATTTCTGACTATTTGTGATTTTTCATTTATTATTTAGCCGTTAATGTCACGTGACCAAAAACTGGAGGAATTGCTTAACGTTCGCGATGTTCGGGTGTTTCTAGGTATTTATAAAATAAAATTCACATTAGCAAAGGTCAACACCAGACGAAATGCCTAAGACTATCACAGTCATGGTAGTCATTGTGCTATTTTTGGGTAAGAGCCGTTAGAATTTGAATTGTTGCGTCGTCATAGCTACGCTGCTTGTATCGCGTCATTATCTATTTTTTTGTCGCCGGCGGCTACCTGACCGGACGTGTAAGAAACCACATTTGGCTATACGTCTAAATTGTAGTGTAGGTCAGGTAGCCGCCGGCGACAAAAAATAGATAATGACGCGATACAAGCAGCGTAGCTATGACGACGCAACAATTCAAATTCTAACGGCTCTTACCCAAAAATAGCACAATGACTACAATGACTGTGATAGTCTTAGGCATTTCGTCTGGTGTTGACCTTTGCTAATGTGAGTTTTATTTTATAAATACCTAGAAACACTCGAACATCGCGAACGTTAAGCAATTCCTCCAGTTTTTGGTCACGTGACATTAACGGCTAAATAATAAATGAAAAATCACAAATAGTCAGAAATATTTGGTCTGGGAACCAGACTATAATAATCGAACACTACATTAAACAAAAACGACTTAGTGCGCATGCGGGGGCGAGTAGCTATTTGAGCTATGCTTGGAATGTCCTCGGAATTTTCCGGGTTCACGTGATCGATGCGCCAAGACCAAGTTAGAGGAAGAGATCCAGGAATTATGGCGATAATAAAGGGCGCCCTCAATAATCCCAGATAATACGGACGGCGCGCCGCGGAACAAATGAACGGGCTAGCTTGGTCTTGGCCAAGACTAGACCAACACTCAAAGGAAGTTGATTTAAAATAGTAACGATCCGCTGAAAGTAAAATGACTTATGCAATTCAGTTTTGGCGAACAGTTTAATGCGAATGGGTCAGAGGAAAGTAAGACTGCCTCGGTTACTATCATTACTGACATTATATTCAAATCCAAATAACCCATGTAACTTTTAAAAATAATATGAGGTCACACATTTCCCTTCTGAAACACAGTGGTCACAAGCAAGACGCTCTAATCTGGATTTGTAATCTTCCTGAGAATGGCAATGAATGGCAACTTAGATATTACCCTTCGAGGTTCCACTCCAAACTGAACTACAATATTCCAAATCACTTCTTATTAAAGTAAAGTGTCTTACAATCTTTGAGAGGGGCGTTTTATATTAACCAATTGTAAGCTTAATTAGACACATTTTCTTATTACGTTTGCCAGTATACTAGATTGATATGATCATTCCAAACAAAGTCTAAGGTTATATCCACACCTAAATCCCGAACGTAACACCATTCAGTTTGTAATCAAAATTAACACACTATAATCCCTCTAGAAATTGAAATTTAACACTTCTGAATGTTAAATTTTAAATCCCATTTTAAACGATATGAATACAAAGAATCAATGTCGTTTTAAGAAGTCTACAATGCAGTATGTTTATATTGATGGGGTTTAAATATTTTGAGTCGTCCGCAAAAAGAGCTACAGTGGAATTCTGGACAGAACTTGGAATGTAGTTTAAACAAGAGGACCTAAACGATCGCGGAGTGCAACTCGCTTTCCTGCAGGAAACACTGCTTGATCGGAAAGGAAGGCGAGTAGTGTATTATGCGTTGGCTCTTGCGCGCCTGTACTGTATGTCCTTGTTTGGGCGGTACCTCCCGCTTTATGAGATATAGATTTTCCCCATGCTTTCACTACGTGTGTGGGTTATTTTGTGGCTTTTGGGCGACCGCTGGTTGGACCTAAGTTATGGCAGTTTATATTTCAACGGTTTCACACTAACCGCTACTGTACATTTATAGACTCAGGAATGTACCTAATTGGGTGGTTTCTCTCCATCATTTAGGCAATCCCCGTTTCCCATTCTTTACACTATGTGCATGGGTTGCGGTGACCCACTGTTGGACCGAGGTCTTGAATATTTTATTTCATCGATGGGGTTGCGTACTTTCCGTGCGATGTTTGTTTGTTGTACATTTTCAGTGAACAGTGAAAATGTCCCCATTTAGGCGGTTACTCTCGCTGTTTTGAGCTATATCGTGTCCATACTGTTATAGTGGGGATTGGTAAAAAGTGGTCTAAGGGCAGTCCACAGTGTTAACTCAAGTTATGATAGTTTTTATTCGCTGTTTCCTGTGGACCTCTACTGTACAATGGAGAAGTCAACAATGTTACCATTCAGGCGGTTATTCTCGCTTTGGCGAGATGCATCCTTCCTAATACTTCATTGTGGGAAATTGGTCTAAGTGTGGACCCTAAACACACACGTTGGGCTGCTGGTTATGGCCGTTTTGTACTTGCAGTTTGGTAAGCCCTCTACTGTATAATACTGAGTTAAGAATGTGGCCATTTAGGCGGTTAGCCTCGCTGTTTGAGATCTATCCTGCCGCAATTCTTTATCGTAGGTTGTGTTTAATTTGGTTCTTATGGGAACACATTGTGGAACCTCGTTTATTTCACTTTTTCTTCACGGTTTCGTACGCAATATCTCACGGAAGGGCAAGAATGCAGGAGTCTAAGGAATGTGGCCACTGAGGCGGTTAGGTTATATTCGCTGTTGAATGAGCCGATCGTCCCCGATAGGTCGATTACTTTATTGTTGGAACATTGTGGAACAGGCCTGGGACTCAGATTATTTCGCTTTTTGTTTGCGGTTTTGTATGTACATGAACATGTACAATGGAGGAGTGAAGTAGGTATCCATTCAGGCGGTTTCTCTCCCTAACTTGGGCAGGAACGTTTCCTATTCTACACTGTGTTGAATGTGTCATTCTGTGGTTGGGAGAAACGCTGGTTGGACCGCGGTTATGGCAGTTTCTGTAAAACCAGACTGGTTCCACAACTAGCTTCTTTACCAACCAAATTGCTTAGGGGCTAGGTTCGGAACAATAATCTATGTGTGCACATTCCATTCATCAAGCGTGCGCAAACGTTCCAGATAGGCGTTGATGCATTTTATCCAAAATTGCTGTTGATCAATCACATCATACAAGCAGCAAGAAAAGAAAGTGGGAAAAAATGACAAATACAAAAGCTTGTTTATACTTTCTAGGCAATGTGCAAAAAAACGCTAAATAAAAATCGTGATTTCTTAGTAAAGACAAGTTTTAGAAAACAAAACTACCGAATTATTAAAAGATATGTACATGTATATTACTTATTTGAAAGTAAATAATGACTGTAGGCATCCAGCAAAATTATTGCGCTAAAAGTATTGTCCGCGAAAAAAACACCCCAATAAGATCGGACTGCCTGCCCTACGCCGGTTGAAAACGAACGCCGTTTTTCTTGCTTTTCTCAGCATCCATGGTTGTAAAACTTCGAACAGGTAAGCTATACGATATTTATACTATAAAATACACCCCCAAAAAAAAATTAAAAAAAAAAAAATCCACCAATTCATGATAATTCAACAAACACCCATGGTGTGTGTATCCTACCTCTAAGTTATTTATTCTCTGAAATCAGCGAAGTAAATGTTTATACTAGTACGCGTATCTCAAATTCAGTTGACAACTGAAATTTACATCAAATTGGAATATTACATAACATTTATTCATTTTCTGTTTTTGTTCCTTCCCTTAAATCCTTTTAACGTGTTTCTTCAATCATCCTCAAGTGTCTAATTTGTTGTGCCGGATTTGATGAAAAGTATAGACAGTCAATCTCTGACATCCGATTTAATTGAAACAAAATGGATTCAGAAGACAAATATGCACGTTTTTATCAAAACCCATATTTTATAAATAAATGTATCCTTTTTTGCTAAAAACTGTACTTTCTGCAAATTATGATGTATATTTTCATCAGTATCTGAGTCCGACACTTTATTCTCCCTTTCCCTTAAACAGTTTGATCAAATTTGGAAACCACCATGGACACAACGGGATTCGAACCCAGGGTCTTTCAATTCAAAGCTCATCTCCTTAGCAACTAAGCTGTCGTCTTTAACATGCTTTAATGTAACTAGTTTACTAAATGGGTGAAAACATAACAATTCCCTTTTAATTGCCCTGTCTGTGATATTTTAACGAATTTGATGATGGTAATATGCTTTTCTCTAGTACAACATGTTATTTATACATTGTGTGCCCACCCTGTATGTGTTTTTGGTTTTCAAAACCGTGTCCTTAGTTCTGTGTACATTCTTTTATTGTTTTACAGATTGATAGTGTACGTAAAAACTACCATGAGCTCAAATCGGTACAGCTTCAAAATTATCCTATCACTGTGCAATTCTTTCCTCACTGATGACGAACAAAGCTAAAGACTTTCGTTCAACTTAGAAGCGCGCCGTTCGGGGATTATATGACCCAAGGGAAAAGGGCGGGCTCCTCGTGTGTTCCATAATAAATTAATATGTCATTGGTTTATGGTAAAATGGATATCCCATAATTATATTGTTTGGGAAAACCTCATGAAAACTTAATTTACATACATTTACAAACTACATGTGAGATTCGAACCCGGGTCACAGCGGTGGAGTGTAAGGGAGTCTACTATTTTATTATAAACACAAATAATCTGCACGCATATGGGGCCAATTTAATAAAACATGTAAGCACAAAAGTTTGCTTAGAACAACAACAAGTCTTGCTCAGTAAAAAAAGGTTATCGGGCAAAACTCCACGTGCTTTTCATTCAAAGTAAAAAACAGCAGAATACCATTCACAAACAATAAACATCAATGGAAATTTTAAGGTTTGTAACCCTGTTTTTTTTTCAAGGAAGAATTTCATGCTAAGCAAATGTTGGTGGTTACATGTTTTATGAAATTGGTCCCTGGTCTTTCGGAATACCAACTAACCAAAAAGTGACCAACCAATTTGTTTTCTTCAAAAGCTTACTTGATGTAAAGATAATATTGACTCTAAACTCTCAAGGAAATTATTCCTTCTGGCATCCTTTCATTTTGAAGAAAGAAGCCTAAACATATTTTTTTAAGACGCATATTTCGAAATTACCATTAAATTTCCATGAAAGAACATTTTTTTAAAGAAAACCCTAACTTAGGCTCTTTTTCCGGCTCTATTAGCCTGAAAACAGCTTCAGCAGGATAGTCTTGCAGCGAGATGTGCCACGAAAAAAATGTCCCATTTGTGTAAAAACACATGTGGCGAGTGATGATGATACTGATCAAGTTCTATGAAACAAAATACAGGTTTTTAAAATGTGTTGCCAATGCAGAATCAGAGTAACGGAAGTACCCATTTAGGCGGTTACTAGTCCTCTCACGCTCATTGTGGACATTCGTCTATCTTTTGAAAGGAAACCCGCTTGATGTAATTATCTTAACGCGTAGATTTGGTGTTCGAAGTACACAATGTCCTTGTTTGGGCGGTACCTCCCGCTTTATGAGATGTAGATTTTCCCCATGCTTTCACTACGTGTGTGGGTTATTTTGTGGCTTTTGGGCGACCGCTGGTTGGACCTAAGTTATGGCAGTTTTGTCAACGGTTTCACACACTAACCGCTACTGTACATTAATAGACTCAGGAATATACCTATTTGGGTGATTTCTCTCCCCGTTTAGGCAAGCAATCCGTTCCTATTCTTCACGATACATGTATATGGTTTTGCGGCGGGCGACCACTGACGCGAGCCGTACCCACAGTTAAAATGTCCCCATTTAGGCGGTTACTCTCGCTGTTTTGAGCTATATCGTGTCCATACTGTTATAGTGGGAATTGGTAAAAAGTGGTCTAAGGGCAGTCCACAGTGTTAACTCAAGTTATGATAGTTTTCTTCGCGGTTTCCTGTGGACCTCTACTGTACTATGGGAAAAGTCAACAATGTTACCATTCAGGCGGTTATTCTCGCTTTGGCGAGATCCTCCATCCTTCTTCCTTCATTGTGGGAAATTGGTCTAAGTGTGGACCCTAAACACACACGGGCGGGCCTCTGGTTATGGCAGTTTTGTCCTTCCGGAATTGTAAGCCCCTACTGTATAATACTGAGTTACGAATGTGGCCATTTAGGCGGTTAGCCTCGCTGTTTGAGATCTATCCTGCCGCATTTCTTCATCGTAGGTTTTGGTTTAAGTGGTTCTTATGGGACATACTGTGGAACCTCGTTTATTGCCCATTTTCTTCACGGTTTCGTGTGCACGTCTACTACACAATGCAGGATTCGAGAATGTGGCCACTGAGTAGGTTATATTCGCTGTTGAATATCTACTATCTATATGTCCCGATACTTTATTTATTTATTGTTGGAACTTGGTCCAAGGGGTCGGCCTTTTTGTTTGTGGCAAGTCAACAATGTATCTATCTATAAAGGCGGTTTCTCTCCCTAACTTAGGCAGGAACGTTTCCTATTCAACACTGTGTTGAATGTGTCATTCTGTGGTTGAAGAGAAACGCTGGTTGGACCGCGGTTATGGCAGTTTCTGTAAAACCACATGGGAAGCGAAGGAAGGAAACGGCACCGAGCAATAAGGCAAAGCAGAAGCAGAAGCAGAAGCAACCTCCTTCTCCAAGCATAATCGGCCCATTGAAAATGTACAGGAGTCCAAAAAAGATTTGCCATTTTCTCTCAATTCCTCCAGAATTTGTCCTATTTGTCTTTGGAAAAATCCCTACCGGTAATTACTTTCTGGTCTAAACTGAGGGTACAAAATAAAAACTTTTACAAATTATTTCGTCCCATGCGCAGAAGATAGAGAGGGAAATCAGCAGGGCTCGCTTTCCTTTCCCCACGAGTCTGTGATTTTGTTCAGGGTACACCACTATTTCGATCATTGTGTACTGTATATAAAGCGACATAAATTTGTGCGCTTGTGCCATTTTTAAAACCAGGTCAAATAAAATACATAATTAATGAGTGATGGTGACCTGCAACAGAGGGACAATCAAAAACCGGAAAATGCTGATAAATACTGACATTAATAGGAGCTTTTCAATTTTCATGAGTTCATTCATAGGAATATCTGTAATCTAATAAACCCCCAAACCAAACAAAATTGGTATGACAAGCGCAGAACTCAAACTAAAACACAGACACTCCGTTTCGTTAGTCATCTAGAAAATAATGGTTTTCAGGACAAATTTGACAGTAAAGATGACATTTTTACAACTCAAAAAAGGACACATTTGGGAATACGTGGTTCTAGATTTTGGACCTGAGTGGGCAAATTTTGGGCTGAATATCGTTACAAATTTTTAATTTGACATGTATTCGGCCTGAGATTTGCCAACTTGAGTTTGAATTTTGCGCTTGTCAATTTTCTTTTGCTTTTGAGAGTTAATTTATTACATCACAAATATTCTTATAATTTCTTTTTTTTAATAATTCTGTTATTCAGTGCAACGTGGTGGATGGTACCCCAGAAAAGTCACAGTAATTTTCTTAGATTCGATGGGGAAAGGAGCCCTGCTGATTTACCTCGACATCGCATGGGATGAAATAAAAACAAAATTAAAAGTTTTTATTTGGTACCAACCCCCCCCCCCCCCCCCCCCCCCCCCCCTAAATAAAATAAATTAAATAGACCAGAAAGTTATAATACCTATGATGATTTCAGGGACTTTTCCGAAAACCAATAGGACAAATTCTAGAGAATT